>VZRZ01006719.1:40077-67958 GCA_013398175.1 Climacteris rufus | reverse complement strand
GGCGGTGCGCCCGCCCTTCCCTTGAGCGGCCCCGGGCGCGGCGCAGCCCCGGTGCCGGGTCACCCCAGTGCCGGGACCCCCCGGTGCCCGGGCACCCCAGTGCCGGGATCCCCCAATGCCGGGGGCCCCCAGTGCCGGGGCCCCCCAATGCCGGGGCACCCCGGTGCCGGGACCCCCCAATGCCGGGGCACGGGGCCCGGGCACCCCGGCCCTGCCCGTGGCTGAGCCCGCTCTCGTTGCAGGCCGTGGATGATCTGCTGCGCTGCGGGATTTGCTTCGACTACTTCAGCATCGCCGTGATGATCCCGCAGTGCTCGCACAACTGTGAGTGCCGCGGGAGGCGGGAGCGCTGCTCCGGTGCCGCTCTGCAGGAACATCCCCAGTGCGGGCTGCGAGCCAGGCCCCGGGCAGGGTTGGATGGGATATTGGGCAGGGTTGGATGGGATTTTGGGCAGGTTTAGATGGGATTTTGGGCAGGGTTAGATGGGATTTTGGGCAGGGTTACATGGGATTTTGGGCAGGGTTACATGGGATTTTGGGCAGGGTTGGATGGGATATTGGGCAGGGTTAGATGGGATTTTGGGCAGGTTTAGATGGGATTTTGGGCAGGGTTGGATGGGATTTTGGGCAGGGTTGGATGGGATATTGGGCAGGGTTAGATGGGATTTTGGGCAGGGTTGGATGGGATTTTGGGCAGGAATTGCTCCCTGGGAGGGCGGGCAGGCCCTGGCACAGGGTGCCCAGAGAAGCTGTGGCTGCCCCTGGATCCCTGGCAGTGCCCAAGGCCAGGCTGGAGGGGGCTGGGAGCACCAGGGACAGGGGGAGGTGTCCCTGCCAGGGCAGGGCTGGGAATGGAGGAACTCAAAGGTCCTTCCAACCCAACCCATTGTAGGGCTCTGGGATTCCCTTTGCAGTGGAAGCTGTGAGGAGCTTTGCAAGGTGGAAGCAGCCAGAACCTTCTCTTGTGCAGTTCCTGCCGCAGCACAGACACGTGGCATCTGACATTCTTCACTTAAATATCTTCCTTAACATCTTGAAGGTGGAACAAAACCAAAGCTGTATGTGCAGAGCATTATGAGCTGAAATTTTCTGTGGTGCTCTGTCTGCCCTGGGCGATATCTGTGGGAACCTGGCCCCAAGCAGTTTGCTGAAGCCAGATTAGGGGGAAATATGTTGCCTTTTCTCATATTAAAATAAATGTTTGCAATTGTTTAGTTCAGAAGCTGTAGCACTTCCTCTTCCTTCCATGAAGGGGGACATTGTAGTTTGGCAGTGAAGTTTAGTTTAGCTTGGCAAAGCTGTCACCATTGAAACCAGTGTGGGCCACAAAACTCAAAGTTCTCTACACTTGCTGCTGGTACAATGTGCCTGTGGCACAACAGGGCTCAGGGGCCCTTAACTTGGGAAAGAATCTGTCTGCCTTCTTTTTTTAACAGGTGGCACTTTTACTTTCCCTTGGAAACTGCACAAGGTCTAAGTTTTCTACAATAGATCAAGATTTCTTGAAATATTTTCCACTCTCTTGCCTCTGTAATCTCTTGAATTGATAAGGTTGGACAACTGGAGCTGAAGGCCCTTTGCCATTAATGAGTAATTGTGAATGGATGAAAACGAAATATGTCTATTTGCAAAACTTCTTGCTGATTCTCATTTTCATAACGATCTATTTCAGGGACTGTAGACATCTCTGTAATTTGTTTGCACCAGTAGCTGCTTAAAATTCCTCCTCTGCTCCTCTCTGGGTGCCTGGGAGTGCTCAGGAGCTCCTGTGACAGTAATTGTTTAACTGTCACAGTGCTTTGGACTGTGTCATTGGTGACAGAACAGATGTGCTGATTTATTTTTCACTAACAGCATCATTTTATTTTTCAATAAAAGCATCAGAGGGTGATGGACAGAGCGAAAGGTGGCCCTGGGATTTGCTCTGCTCTTGGGTCTGAGAGGGTGAACGTGGCCTCCAGGGCAGCCCAGCTGCAGGGTGGGCAGGGAGCAGAGCCCTGGGGCTGAGTCTGTGTGATTTCTCCTGCTGTGGGGAGCAGAGCCCTGGGGCTCAGAGCCTGTGTGATTTCTCCTGCTGTGGGGAGCAGAGCCCTGGGGCTCAGAGCCTGTGTGCTTTCTCCTGCTGTGGTTTCTCCTGCAGAGGGGCTGTGGCTGCCCAGCCTCTGGGCAGAGGGGGCTGCACACACAGCCTGGCCTGCTGGAAGGTGCTGGGCTGTCAGATGCTGGATCTGCCACTTCCTTCATACTCACACTGTTCAGTTTGATCCTTTTCCTGTGGCTTTCTCACCCCATTTTGCTTCGTACTATGTGTAGAAATTTGTGAGTGTTTAGATGGATTTGCAGTGTGAAGAGTTAATTGATGCACTCAGAGCAGGTTGGACAGAGTTTGGAGCTCTAGTGGAAGAGCAGGGCAGGGCTGGGGAGATGAGCTTTAAGGTCCCTCCCAACCCAAACCATTCTGTGATTAATTCATGCTCCTGCTGCTTTTCAGATGCATTCCCAGAGGGTCTGTGAAACACAGACCTGCTGATGTGTGCAGTGCTGAGGCTCTGACCCATAATGATCTAGTGAGGGAATGTCTTGTCCTGGAGAATGATGAGGCTTCTTAAATCCTGAAGTGGCTGTGGAAGCTCATAGATAAGTTGACCAAGTGTAACAAATTCAGAAATTCACTGCAAGAAAATGAAGCTTGTGGTGCATTTGACAGAGAGTCTGTTGGGCATCCCGTGGTGGTGAGGTGACACTGAGCTGTCTCTCAGCATTCCAGGGCTGCCTGCCCTCCTTTGGAACCTCTTTCTTCAACAACAGGTTGGCATTGTTTTGGAAAGGGGCAGAAGAGTCTGGGGAAAGGGAATTGCGAGTTTGCCTGGGCTGTGCAGGCAGATGGGTGATCCAGCATCAGTCATGTCACAAACCCAGCGAGGTGGGGGAGAGCAGGCACTGCTGCCGTGCCTCAGGAAGGTTTTCTTGTCCTGCACTGGGAAACAAAAGGAGACAGAGTTCAGCTTTAGACAGGAGGGCTGACATTTGATCTTTGGACACCTTTGCATACAATATGGGGGTTTTTCCAACAATGATAATCTCAATTCCGTGGGAAAATGGTGTATTTTCAGTATTGGTGTATTGTGGAATAGTTTGCATGTATTTTGCAAGAAGGGAATACACAAGTAAAGACGTGGGACTGTGTTTGCAAGAATGCCTGCTTCAAACTGTTGTGTTTCCTTTTTCCAGATTGTTCCCTCTGTATCCGCAAGTTTTTGTCCTACAAAACTCAGTGTCCAATCTGCTGTGTGGTGAGTTGCTGCTTTGTCCTCAATTTTTAAAAGTTTTTTGGGAACTCTCAGGAGCTTTGCCCTTTGGACTGTACTAATTAACTAATTCTGATCACATCTGATCACCTTTCCTGTTTCTTTGCAGCTCTTT
This sequence comes from Climacteris rufus, assembly GCA_013398175.1. NCBI lineage: Eukaryota > Metazoa > Chordata > Aves > Passeriformes > Climacteridae > Climacteris > Climacteris rufus. The sequence goes on along the minus strand of VZRZ01006719.1, from coordinate 64,535 downwards.
GGGAGAGGTGGGGTGGGTGCTCCTGGAAATCTCCTGTTCAGGGTACCCTGGGTCAGTGCAGGCAGAAGTGGCTGGAGCATCAAGCCTGGGGTTGGGCTCAGAGCTGTGTATACAATCTGTCACAAAACATTTAGCATTAATTTGTTATAATACCCCATAGTTTAAAGCAGGAGTGCTGGAACACAAGTGCTTTGTTTTCTGTGTGTGAGTGGCCCCATTTCTCCAGGAGGGGCTGCAGGGGCCAGCGAGCTGCTCAGTGGAGTACATTTTACTACAAACTGCTTAAAACTTAGAGGTATTGGTATGAGAAACTAATAAAAGCTTTCTTAAAAAGGAGAGCAGAGAGAGATGCAGAGAGATAAAAATTAGAAGGTGTTTAAAAAGAATGACTTGAATGCACAAAGGCATCTCATAATTCATATTTTCATCCCATCATCAGAAGATTAACATTTCCCTTCATTGGTTTTCATGCTTTGTTGCTTCAGGTTTTTATCACCTTCAGCAGATCCTTGGTTTGGTTTCCAAAATTATTAGATCAGTGCTACAATAAACCATTGTTGGAGCCTGGGCACACTGGGCTTTGTTGCTTTAGCTTGATGCTTTGTTTTTATCTATCACCCTTAGTTTCTCAGAGTTAAGTTCTCAGGCAGTTATTGTAATAGGAGATATTTTTCAGGAAGCAATGTTTACCCTTTATGCATCTTAATTCCTGTGGCACTTTAGTGGGGGTAGTTGAGGCATTGAGCCAAGAAGCGAGTTATTGATCACTTGAACATTTTCTGGGCACTTGCTGCTTTCACTGCATTGGAATGTTTGTTTGTTGGTTTTTTTTTTCTTCTTTCTTTTTTTTCATAGGCAGTCACAGAATCTGACCTGAGAAACAACCGGATGCTGGATGATCTGGTGAAGAGCTTCAATTCTGCAAGGTGTTTATCTCATTTTATGAGTCCTGTCTTTGGTTTGGCAGCTGCAAAGGTGGGACTGTGTGTGACCAGGCTTAGAGTGCATGGAGAGGAGTGGTGTGAGAAATGAAGAAAACACTGTGGTGTCACAGAAACACTGTCAAAAATGAATGTTTACACGTTTGGAAGAATCCTGCAGGGTTCTGGCTGAAGGTTCCTGGCCACTGGGGGGGTGTGGAGGTTCCACAAGATAGTTTTGGCTCTGCTTCTGGGCAGCTGCTCTGTAAGTTACAGTGTGTAGGAAATCAACAGATGTGTCAGGATTCTGTGGGGGAAATGGTGGTAAAGAATTCCCTTCAGTGAAAATAGTGGTAAAGGTTTTCTTTGAAGATCCTTCCCCTGTGTGCAGGGGAAGGTCTAAACAGAAAATTTTTGTCCAATGGTAATGGTCACCTTGCAAGAAAATTCTCGTGGTGAAATCATTGGTTGGGAAAAATATAGGTACTGAGAGACCAAAAATGAGATTTCTTGAGTAAGAATAGTAATGGACTGCTGTGCTTTCACCTTGATTGCTTAGCTGCTTTTCTGTTTAATTAATTTTTGAGGTTCACATCCCTTTAGAAGACAGGAACAACAGAATAAATGTGCCTCGGTAAACTCTCAGCAGAGTAGGTACATGAAGTTTCTTGTGTTATCTGTTTTCTTTTGATGAGAAGCAACTCAGTGGTGTCCTGGGAATTCTCTGGGTATTCCTGTATCCATAGGAGACAAATGCACTTCCATCCTTTTCTCTGAAGTTAACTTGGAGCTGGAAGTCAGTGAGACTCTTGGCTTCAGAAGTGACAGGAAGCACAGTTCAGCTGATGGCTTTGTTTCATGAGAGAATTTTTCTCTGATGAAGATCATAGAATGTAGATAGATCTAATCTTCTGTATGACCACTACTGGATTGAATTGATTTATTTGAATAATTGAAATCCTACAGTTCCACTGTTTTAGCTTGAACTGTCTTTGGTGCTTCCTAGTGATAAATGGATCACTATTTTTTTTGTTAATGCCTCATTTTGTAGGGAACAAGCAGTGCTGACTTGGATCCATTATGATATTGAATCTGAAATGTTAATTTTTTTGGACTGCGTTAATGGATCGGTATAAATCTTCCCAGTGAGAGCAGTTCAATAACCTTTGCTGTGTGCCTTGGAGCTCAGTCAATTCCTCACATGAAGGCAGCTCAGGGGCTGTGGTGGGGGAGCAGGCCAGGGCTGCCTCTGCCTCTTCCTCTTCCTCTTCTTCTGCCTCTGCCTCTGCCTCTTCCTCTTCCTCTTCTTCTGCCTCTGCCTCTGCCTCTTCCTCTTCCTCTTCTTCTGCCTCTGCCTCTGCCTCTTCCTCTTCCTCTTCTTCTGCCTCTGCCTCTGCCTCTTCCTCTTCCTCTTCTTCTGCCTCTGCCTCTGCCTCTTCCTCTTCCTCTTCTTCTGCCTCTGCCTCTGCCTCTTCCTCTTCCTCTTCTTCTGCCTCTGCCTCTGCCTCTTCCTCTTCCTCTTCTTCTGCCTCTGCCTCTGCCTCTTCCTCTTCCTCTTCTTCTGCCTCTGCCTCTGCCTCTTCCTCTTCCTCTTCTTCTGCCTCTGCCTCTGCCTCTTCCTCTTCCTCTTCTTCTGCCTCTGCCTCTGCCTCTTCCTCTTCCTCTTCTTCTGCCTCTGCCTCTGCCTCTTCCTCTTCCTCTTCTTCTGCCTCTGCCTCTGCCTCTTCCTCTTCCTCTTCTTCTGCCTCTGCCTCTGCCTCTTCCTCTTCCTCTTCTTCTGCCTCTGCCTCTGCCTCTTCCTCTTCCTCTTCTTCTGCCTCTGCCTCTGCCTCTTCCTCTTCCTCTTCTTCTGCCTCTGCCTCTGCCTCTTCCTCTTCCTCTTCTTCTGCCTCTGCCTCTGCCTCTGGCTGTGCTGCTGGGCTGGGCCAGGCTCCTCAGGCAGTGCAGCTCCTGCTCAGGGTGCTGGGCTCCTGTGGCTTCAATGCAAACACCACTGCTGCTTGCTGCCCTGCTGATGTTGGTACAGGACAAATCTTCTCTCTCCCCCCCTCCTTCCCTATCTTTGTTTCCCCTTGGCCTTCCCCAACACAAATCCAAAGTGCAGGGCTTGAAGAGCTCAGCATGTTTGAAAGATCAAGTCCATTCTAACTCGACTCAGCCTTGGGTGGTTTAGTGTTTATGAAAATTAAGCCTTAAATCTTTCCAGCATTTCACAAAGTGCAAACCATTTCTTAGGTCAGGCCTGGAGGGGAGGAAAATGGTGATGTTGGTGGCCCTGAGAGTGCAAGCTGTGCCCCAGAGCCAGTGTGTGCAGGGAAAGGGAAGCATTCCAAGCAGAGCTGCTCCCGTTTTTCCTGCACTCAGGGCAGCTGGGGCGTCTGCAGCCTGAGCTGTCCTGGCTGTGCTGGGGTGATGTGTGGGGTGCAGCTCCCTCCCTGTTCCCAGGGAAATGGAGATGTCCTGTCCTTAGGTGTGGCCCCCTGATGCTCTGTCCCTGTGAGAGGGACAGGAGTGCTCCTGGCCAGGCCCTGCTGCCTGTGCCCTGCCCTGGGGAGGGCAGGAGCTCGGGGGCATTGCCCACCTGCCCGTGCTCTGGGGCAGAATTCATGGCCAGGCCAGGAGAGAAGGATGAGCTGCACTATTTGTGCCATCTGTCCTTAACCAAGATTCCTTTTAGCAGTGGCAATGAGCCCAGTATCCCCAAAAATATGTAAAGTTTTGTGTGAAGTGTAAAGAATTGATTTCATCACCTTTGACTAAAGAGATTATTTGATAAAAATTTGTCAGGTTCTGCATCACCTTGTTAGAAAACTTAGCAATAGAAATTGGAGTTACACTTGCACAAGTAGAAAAGTAGTTCTTGCTGTAAAGGATGTCTGCTTTTTTTCTTGTGTAGGGAGGAGAAACGTTTTTACTCTCAAGTTTGTCTCTCTGTTTCCTATTCAGGGTTACTTGACAGGTAGTGAGTCAGAGGAATAAACACATCGACTGTAGGTGCTTGAGAGAGCAGATGCTGTCATTGCTCATACACTGAACCTCTGCAGGAATGCAGAAGGAATTCAGAGAAATACAGTGCCTTTAGTGCAGTTGGGACTGTCCTGTTTGAGCTGTTCTAGGAAGATTCACAACTCTTTCTTCCCTGGAATTTATTTATGTGGAAGCCCTGGATTGCCAACGACTTTGTTTCATTGTTGCTGCAGCAAGGGAGAAGTGAACAGACCATAAAATGGGAGATGAGGCAGATGAAGGGCAGTTGGTTTTTGTGGGCATTACAGACCTGAAGGGAAAAAAAGAGGGAAGCTGTTTGTGCTGTTATTGAAGCAGAGGGAGGCTGCTGGAGGGAGGTGTTGAGACACCACCCATTTTTAGTTAAACAGGTGCTTTTTAGCTCCCTGCCTAGCCCATGGCAGCGATTGAGGAGGGTGGCTCTTGCAGGAGGGTTTGGGTAGTGGTTGTACCAGGAAATCTGGACTCGCTGAGACCTGGCTGGTTGATCTCTCAGCCTTCACAGGGAAGGACACTGCTCTGCTCATCCACTGAGCATTGTCAGCTCTGCTGTGGTTACTGCTTTGTGCCAGGAAGGTGGAATTCTGTCTGCTCAGACCTGTTGGAGTGACAGCAGTCTGTTAAATTCTTGAGAGTACCATGGATAATGTGGACACCATACACAAAATGCAGAACTCTTTGATAATCGTGTTGCACTGAGGTTTGCCATAGGATGAGCTCCCAGGTGAGCTGGGCAGGCTGCTGATGGCAGAGGTTGGACTGCTCCATCACTGCTTTCTTTCTCTGGGCTCTGAAGGATGGATGAGCCTTCCAGTCCAGTCATGCTTGTCCAAATCTGTCCAGTGACAACGGGCAGCCTTTCTGTGATGAGTGAGAGCTCTGAGTCATTTGCTGTGGTGAGAGGGAGGGGCTGGCAGGTGATAAAGTGCTGTTGGGGAGCCCAGGGCTGTGCGAGGAGCATCCACTGTGCCCTGGCTCTTCCATCCCTGGGGCTGGGCTGGGGACTGAGATGTCATCCCCAGCTGCCCACGAGCCCAAAATACCACATTCTGGGAAAAGCCAGCCTGGCTCTGCTCTCTTCTCTTTTGCCTTCAGCACCAGCATTTTCTGTGTTTTAAAAAGCTGTGTGTTTTTGGCAAGCAAGTTTGAGTTCTCATGCTGGTGTTCTTTCCCCTGATTCTGTGCCAGGATGAGGACCCTTCAGAAGGTCTGTTCCTAAGTCTTTATCTTCAATATGAGGAAAAGTTCTCTAGGACCATTTGTACATCAATGATGTAATTAAAGCAATTTATTATCAAATTATTATTAAGATAGATTGAGTTTTGTACTGTTTTTCCAGTTTCTCTCTGTTTTAGACCAGACCGTATTTTCTTGAGCTAACTGTTACTACAGAATGTAGAATTTCTGTTCAGATCTCTCTCTTCTGGCTGCCTTTGTGCTAAAACAACACCCTGGGTGAGAAGTGAGCTGGTTCTCTTTGGCTAGTCTGTCCTGTTGGATCTTGGGGCTGCAGGAATGTGCTTAACAAAGAATTCTCTGGTAGTGCACGTTCTGTAGGGGCATTGCTCACAGTCCCCCCTTCTGAGGGAGTCCAAATTGTTTCAGCTCTTGGTTTGTGATCCCCAGTTAAAAACCTTGCAAGCTGAGGATTCTGGCCTTTGGCACATCAGTGTAAAGCCGTGGCATTTGGTTCCAGAGCCATGGAACGTGGGTGCTGCTGCTGAGTCCTTGGCTCCAGGAGCCTCTGTCCCAGCTGGGCCTTGTGTTGTTTGAGGTGCTTTGCCTTGGCTTCTGCCTCTGCCTCTGCCTCTGGCGTGAAGCTGTTTGGTGTGCACCCCAGCTGGGGTGAGGCTGTTTGGTGTGCACTGTGTTCCCTGGGGTGTTTGAGGCGTGTTGCTGTGTTTGCAGAAGGCAGTGTGTGCAGTTTGACATCAGGAGGGCGGTGCTGAGGCTGTGCAGAGTGGGGGGCTCGGCTGAGGGCTGGGGGTGCTGCCTGTGAGCAGGGGGACGGGGGAGAAGGAATGGGCCAAAAACTCCCTCTGTTTAGCTTCTGCTGTCCCAAACTGAAGCTGAACACTGTGGTTGCTGACTGGGTGTTTCTGGATGCCTGTAGGGAGCAGCTGTTGCAGCTGGTGTTGGGTGCTGCAGCCCTGCCACCCCCCCCAGCCTGTGGCCAGCACCCCACAGCCTCGGGCCGCCCCTGGAGCCCTGGGTGCCAGCCGGGCTCCGTGGAGCTGCCAGGGATCCACAGCTTCCTGAGGAGGGACACAGTCTGCACCTCCAGAGAGCCTGGGGGCCTGCCAGGGCCTGAGCAGCAGAGTTGCAAGGCTGAGGAACACCATGAACTTCACAGCGCTTCTGCAGGGGTTGGCGGTAAAGACAGCGAAGTGGGACCACAGGAGAGTCCTGAGTGCACCAAAAGCCAGGAAAAGCCTTCTACATCTTTGGTAAAAGGTGACAAGAAAGGTGAGGTGTTCGATGTTTGTTCTGTCCTGCCCTCTCCCCACGTGTGGCGCTGGGCCCGTGTCTCCCCGTGGCCCTGCCCTGCCCTGGCCTGTGCTGCAGTGGCTGCACTGCTGCTGTGGGGGACATTCTGCTGCCCTGCCCTGCCCTGTGCTGCAGTGGCTGCATTGCTGCTGTGGGGGACATTCTGCTGCCCTGCCCTGGCCTGTGCTGCAGTGGCTGCACTGCTGCTGCTGTGGGGGACATTCTGCTGCCCTGCCCTGGCCCGTGCTGCAGTGGCTGCACTGCTGCTGCTGTGGGGGACATTCTGCTGCCCTGCCCTGGCCCGTGCTGCAGTGGCTGCACTGCTGCTGTAGGGGACATTCTGCTGCCCTGCCCTGGCCCGTGCTGCAGTGGCTGCACTGCTGTGGGACACACTCTGCTCCAGGCACGGCCCTGGGGAAACGTGAGCTCTGCCAAGGAATGCAGGGACTGCAGGGCTGGTGGATTCCTCTGCTCTGAGTAACAGCAATAGTTGTGCAACAAACAGACTTACTCAGTAAAAGTGAAGTAATTTCTCCTTCCCACTCGTGACTGCACAGCCACTGGCGTTCATTCTGCTCTGGTACCCTGCAGCAGTCAGATGCAGGTTATTTTGTACCATTCTTTATCTGAGGGGTGAGCCCGAGCTCCAAGCGAGCATGGCAGCAATTCTGTTAATGTGCCTGTTCATATACACTCTCTAGAAGAGCCATTTGCTTTATTCTTTTGTAATTCTAGACAGTTCAGGTTAATTTATTGTGAAGCATGAAAATGCCCATTTATGCTCATCAACCACAATAAAATGGCAGAATCCTCTTAGTTCTGACGTGCTGGCAGCCGTCCCATTGACTCAGCTAAAAGCCCAAATTAAAACAAAAGACCATGTAGGAGTACACCCCTGGTTCTTATTGCCTCCAATTTATCTGTTCTTTTGTGTACTGATTTACTCATCTGGAACTCTGAAGTTCATATTTATTCATGAGCTGGGTGAATCCTGCTTAGGATGTGCCCCAGCCAGGACAGGAGCCTTGGGAAACCTGCTGTGGCTTTACACCTCAGACCTGCTTGTGTTGGTAATTTTAAACTCATAGAAAATTTTGCTGCTCATTTATTTTTTGAGCAATTCAAACTTTCACTTGCTTCCCATTTTATGATCTTTTAAAATCTTTGAGCATGCATGGCATGGAAATAATTTGGACAAATGCAGCATAGTTGGTCAAACAGTGTAAATGGAACACTTGCATTGAGGGTGTTTGGTGTTACTTGTTCCTGTTCTAAGAATGCAAATGTAACTTCAGTGCAGTAACAGACTGCTCAGAAGTGGTGTGTTTTGTTGCTGTCCCAGCTGCTTGGGGTGTTTTAACCTGTGGGATATGATGTGGTGGAGTTGGGAATTGCAGAGCAAAGTTACCAGAGAACTCTCTCAACCCCCCAGCCACTCCCAGCACTTTTCAGAGGTTGGTTTTTGTTTTGTTGTTTAAATCAAAGCTGACTTCCTCACAATGAGACAGAGGGAGTTAAAGGCTCTCATCCTGTTCGTTCAAAATCAGCTCTTTGTGACACAGTCTGACTGCTAAAGTGGAATATGCTCAGTCTGTTTTTACAGATAATGTTTGTAGGTGCTTCTTGCAGGTGTGCTCCAAGAGGAATTGAGCTGTGTGGGCCCCTGTGGTGCTTGTGAGCCCCTGAGCCTGAGGCCAGAGTGCAGGGAGCTGTGCTCAGGAATGGGAGCAGCATCCTGGGTCGTGGGGCTCCTGGGAGGCTGAGCTGACTCTGGGTTCCCAGTGCTGAGGGAGCCACACACTGGGAGCACAGTGTTCACATGGAGAAAGCTCCTGCTGTAGTGTTCTCTCAAAATGAAGGAGCTTCCTTTATTTAGGAGTAAAATACTGCAAAAGTGGAAAGCATTAGCAGGGAAATCTGCTGCTGTTTCTATTGCCCCAGGGTTACTGGGTAGTGTGTGTTAGCCTAGATTTTGTTAGATACATTATTCCATCTGACTGCAGAGAAGATGAGAGGCAATCTGATATCACACAGAGGGAATTCAGTGCTCTGGAATGAAAATGAGACCTAAAAAGCAAGATTGTGGATAGATAAGCCAGATCTTTTAAAACAAGAAATCTGGATTTCTGAATTTTTATTTTCTTCAAGTAACAGTTAGTTTCCCAGATGAAAACATTTGCTCTTTGCTGTGATAGCCACACTAATAAGTTCCTTCTCCCTTGCTTTCAGTGGAATGTCCTGTTTGCCAGGTTGCTGTTCTAGAGCAATACATAAACAAACATCTGGATAGCTGCTTGAGCAGGGAGGAGAAGAAGGACAGCCTCCGGAGGTAAGGCAGCTCTGAGAGCCTCCAGGGGCCTGGGGCTGAGCTGACAGCTGCTGCCTGCTGGGCTGAAACAGCAGTGGTTTGTGGTTGTGTCTGGCTTCCCTGCTGTGTGGGGCACTCTGAAATCCCTCTGGGGCTTTCCCTTCTCCAGAGCAGGTGGATTGCCAGCAGAGTTACTCCTTGGCTTTCAGTGTCAAGAGAACAGTGGCCAGTCCTTTAAAGAATTCAGCACAGGGAGGAGAACTTATTCTGTGTGTTGTTCTTGTCACCTTTCTGCTCCCTGGCATTAAAATTCTCTTCAGATAACCCTGATTCCCATTTTTCATTTGGTGAATGAATTGCTTCCCTTGGCTCGGATGTGCCAAGAGACATTTTCTTCAATAGCTGTCAAGTTAAAGAATAAAAATTGCACCTTTCTCTCCTCACTGTGGGGCTGTTGAAGTTTCCTGGAGATCTGGATTTCCATAAGATTGATGCATTCCTTTGGCTTGGTGCCCCTGCCCCAGCATTGGTCACGGTCGCCTCTTTCACATCAGAAGTGGAGTTTCAGTTTGTTTTACTTACAGCAGAAATTTAGGCTGTTGTTATTTCTGACTGATCAGACTGAGGAACTGAGAGGATTTGTACTGCAGTGCTTGTTTTTCCAATTGCCCTGAACCTTGAATTAGAAAGTAATTTTATGTTAAAGCTCTTGTTCTGCCCAGTCATGCTTAGAGTGCAGTCTGTAAGCTAAAGGACTTGCAAGATGCAAAAATGGTAAATGAATATTGGAGACTGATGTTACATTTAATTTCCATTTCTGGTGTTTTAGTGCTTTCTCTGTTCTTAGGAAAGGGAAGGATAAGCCAGATCTGTCCTTGGTGCCAAGCCCATGTCCCTAACAGGATTTTAAATTCTGCTTATTTCATCTGCAGACTGGTTAGCTTTTGAGCAGGTGTCCTAGCAGCCACTGCCCTTAGGGACTGGCAGTTTGGTGTGAGTGCTGGCTCCTGGCACAGTCTGCTTTGTGGCAGGGAGGTTTGGTTCCAGCAGCAGCAGCACATCCCTGCTGCCTCTGAGGAGGGTGAGCTCTGTTTATTCTCAAACCTGGAGCACGTGGCTGTGTTAGCAGCTGGGCAGTCTCAGCAGAACTGCTCATTTAGCCCCCCAAACCTGCACAGGGCTAATTCCAACATGTAACTGTGTTCCTGGAGAACACTGTGTTTCTCAGTTGTGGGAAAATCTGACCAACATGAGGATTTAACCTGTTGGGAGCTGCTTTCCTGGGGCTGGCTGCTGGCTAAGCTGTTGGCACTCTCAGGTCACGCTGCTGGTGAACTGGAACACACACCCAGCTTCTGCAGGACTTTCAAAAGATTTCATTCTTCAGGGCAATTCTTTATATTTCCCAAAAGAATCTGAAAAACATTTGCCTGAGGAGTGTGTTGTGGTAATCCATCTTCTTTTTCCCAGCTGTGCTACAGGGCTGGATGAGAGTAAATGAATTAATGACAAGTTTTGCATAAGCCTTTTTTTTTAACCTTGAAGTTTTCTGTGTGGTAAGTTGAAAGTGCTCAGTAGTTCTCAAATAAATCCCTTGCTTTCACAGTGGAAAGCTGTTAACTGCTCTGTAATCCAGAGTAGTGCTGCTGAACTTTATTTTGCTGCAGAAAGAAAAATGGCTAATTAAATGCTGTTTCTCTGTAACTAATGAATTTTTGCAGTCCCAGAAGATGAGCGAGGCAGGCAATGGGTTTTGGCTCCTTTGTTTTTCCTCGTTTCAGAGTGTCTCAGCAGGAGGTGGAGGGAAGCCTGAGCTAATTTGTGCAGAAGGAAATGTTCTGCTAATTTTAGGTGACAAAAGTTGTGCTAGGACTTGAATTTTCTCTGGCAGTTTCCTGTAATTAAGATGTTTTCCCCAGCTGTGCCAGGAATGTTGAGTTCTTCTGACAGAAACAGTAAATTTTGGGTTTAGATGTTATTTGCCTGAGAGCACTATTACTTACCTTTAATGTCTCTCTATATCACCAAACCACCCTTCTGTTAGCTGAGAACTGCTGCCTTCAGCTACATGGCTATTTTTCTCCAAGTAATTCTCCCAGAAAGCTGAAAAATCTCCTAATTCAAGTTTTGCCTTGATGTTTTAATGCTTTTAGTGTTTCTCCAGCTGATTCAGGTAAGACACAGCCAGTGCCGGGGTGGAAAACCCAAGTTTCTTTCAGGTGTTTGCTATCCTGGGTGGGTGAAATACCCTTAAATAATTGTAAGTCCTTTGATTTTCTCAGGAGTATTGGTTCAATAGTGTCTCCTTTGCTCTGGCAGCTCAGCTCACAGGAGGAAGCCTCTGTCCAAGGTTGTGTATAACCTGCTGTCGGAGCGCGAGCTCAGGAGGAAGCTGAGGGAGCACGGCCTGTCCAGCTCTGGCACCCGCCAGCAGCTCATCAGGAGGCACCAGGAGTTTGTGCACATGTACAACGCTCAGTGTGACTCCCTCACTCCCAAACCAGGTCAGTGGGAGTGCAGGGAAGCTGCTGCCATCACAAATCATTTGTCTGTGTTTCCCCTTTGGAGCCTCTCAGGGTGGGAGTGACCCTGGTGTGAGTGTTTGGGGAACTGGAGCTGGAAGAATTTACCTTGTGTAAATCAAGATTAATGCAAAATACTTCTTTAACCTGAGGGGGTGATCCTGCCCTCAGTGCTGGTGATGCAGTGGTGCTGAGTCTCTGCCTCCTTCATCCAGAGTCAAGGAAGAGTTCCAGGGGGTCTTGCAGGAACTTCAGCTGCTCTGCCCTAAATAATGCAAAACCCTTCCCAGTTCAAAACCTGTGCACAAAGGGTGAATTATTAAACTCCCACTGAAGGTGCAGACGTGCACTTTGGGTGGTAGCAGTGAGCCTGAGGTCACTGTTATACAAATGGCTGAGCTTTTGAGGAAGCAGAGGTGTCAGGTTCCTGGAGTGTGCTTAAACCAGTTTGGAACAGGTTTTATTCCTTCACAGCTTAATAAGCTTTTGTTCTGACAGCTTCACTGTCTGGTGTTTTAATAGCTGCCCACAGCTACCTGGCAGTGCTGAGGAGGTGATGAAATGCAGAAACAGATTTGTAAAAGTGAATTTCACTGTAAACTGTGCAGAGTTCTGCATAGCTGGGGCTCCAGTTAAATGTTAAGGAACAGTTATGTTGTTTATGGGCTTTTGATGTGTCTGACAATTGTTGCAGTAAGTTGTAGTTCCTCTGTGGGCTTTGGCCATGGGCCTGCACGTGGTTCTGCTGCCCTGGAAGGTGGTTTGGGGGCACAGTAACATAAAGGGTAGATGCAATTGTAGTGTCTCCCATTGAAACATCCAGGGTAAAATGGAAGCCCTTTCTGAATGATGTACTTGGGTGCAGGAGGGAGCTTCAGTAGGGTTTGGAAAGATGGGATTGAGCCCCAGCTTTCACTCTTGGAGGGCTGATGCTCTTTGTGTTTTCAGTTCATGGTAGTTTCACTCAGTGCTGTTCCAGCTTTTTATTAAACAGCTCCTGTTTCAGTGATCTCTTTCTTGTGTTTCCAAACAGTTGCAGAGGTTGTTAAAGAGCTGGAAAAGACTGAGAAGATTCGGGTTCAGCTGGAGTGTAAGCCTGGTGAAAAGGTGAGTGAGTGATCTTGTTCTCACAGAGGGGGGGCCAGCAGAAACTGCAGTTTGTGCACTGAGTGTCTGCCTGTCACTTTATTGTGGCATTCCCAGGTTGCATACTGGAATTCACATACAGCATGCTGTAACAAACCTGATTTTCTCACACCACACACTTGTCCTGGGCAGTCCTTGGGGCACTGCTGAGCTTTATGCCCACACCATTTAAGTAGGAGCTATTTTTGACTGCAGTAAAAGTTCTTCAGTAATGTTCCTGTTGGCCATACTGGAGGATTTTGACCCTCCATGGCAGTGTGGGGAATGTTTTGCTTCCTAGAATTCTCTAGGATTTAGCTATCAAATTCCATTCTTCCATGTGGGTAATAGTGCCTGTTCTTTTCCCATGACATTTGATGCTTTGGTGACTTTTGAAGCCTGTTTGTTGCCCAGTGTTAGGACATATTTTATGGCCCACATGTGCTGGCTGTGCCATGGCTGGCTTGGTCCTGGTGGCTCAGTGGCAGCAGGGCAGGACACCATGGATGGGTTCTGTAAATGTGTATTAATCTGCCAGGAGGTGCTGGAACCTGGTGGGGGGAAAAACAGACAGCTGCTGCTTCTTGCAAGTTTGAAGTCTCTAATTTCAAAGTCTGCAGCTTTACAGTTTTTTAGTTTCTGTTAAAATTATTTGTGTGATTGCTGTAGAGCTTGACCTTCACAAAGGACCAGACAGAGGAAGAAATAGATGAGATCCACGCTGAGTATCGTGAGTGACGTGCGAGTTTCACTTCGTTTTGCTTTTAATTTCACTTTCTTTTCCTTTGAACTAAAACACACACTCTGATTGCTGATTGCTCCAGAGGCCTCTCTGTTCATGCAGTTTGTGCTTTCCTCGTGTCCTGCCAGGTTTGCTGGGCAGGAGAGCAGCAGAGCAGGTGCTGGGCTCTCCCTCTGGGCTGTGGGATGGTGCAGAACTGCTCTGAAAGCCTTCCTGCTCCTGGGTGTATTTTCTTGGTCTGTTGTACACATTTAGAACAAGAAGATACTAAATACTGTCTGAGTTTTTCAAAGACGGGTATTTTACTGAGTTTAGATTGCTAAAAGGACATGGCTACAAAGTTAATTCACTCCCTAGGAGATTCTGATAGTCTCAGGCAGCTTAACTGAAAATTTAAAAGCCTAAAAAAATAGGAAAAAGGGGAAGATAGAAAAGTAATTTTAAAACCATGTGTTCCTTTTAAAATACTAAAAAGTACTGACAAAAGGGGTAAATGAAAGCTGGTGTCAGGCAATTATTTCTCATAAAAGCAGTAAGGAAGAAATTATAAGCATGAAAAAAGATCTGTATTTTAAAATTCAAGAACAGGGTGAGATAAAAAAACTCTTATCAAAGGCCATTATTTCACTGTACCACAGGTGGACTTTACATAGCTTTATTAAACAAGGGAGGTGTTTTTGTCTCTTATTTTACAGTCCCTAATTCCCAGGTGAATGAGTGGATGGATGGATGAATGAACTCACTCTGATGTAAATTCTGAATAAAGAACCCCAGCATGTACTTCTGTTCTGTGTTTCCATATGAAACAACACACTGGGGCTGTGAACAGCCTTGGGGAAAGGCAGGACACACTGGGACAAAACACTTTTTTCTGCTTCTTTGCACTTTCCCAGGCACTTGGCAAATTGCACATTGCACTGTTGGCATTTTTTTTTTTTTTGCTGTTTATGAAATAGCAATTAATCCTTTGGCCTGATGAAGCTGGGGATGGGAGCTGCCTCCCATGTGCTGGCTGGGAGCTCTGCCTGGCCCTTGCAGGCACTGCCACTTCTGCTGCTCAGGGCTCAGGGGCACCCTCAGCCCACTCTCAACCCCATGCTGCTTTCTTCATGGTCTCTGCTTAAAGAGTTAAAAAATCTGCAGGAAGGGAATCTGTGAAAAAAAGTATTCAGTTGCTTTTTCTGCTTATAAGTGTTTTATTGGCAGTGCTCTTTGGAGGTCTGCTGCTTTGTCTCGTGCTTTAAATATTTGTGATTCTGGGGCTGTGGTTTGGTGGGATGTGCTTGGTGTGTTGTTTCAGCACCACAGTGATTTACTGAGCAGTGCTTGTGTGCCAGGACATTGCTGTTCAAAAAGCTTTGTAGTTCTGCCATAAGCCAGAACAACAAAAGATAATAATGCTGGAAAAACTGAAGCACCAGAGGAATTGCACAGCCAGAGTGCAGCGACTCAGGCACGACACGTGGGACAGAACTTGCTCTGCAGTAATGGAGCTTTTGGCCTCCTGTGGTGATTGAGCTGCTCAGGGAAAGGGAGTCAGTGTCCAAGCTGTTTCCTGCTGTGGGGCAGAACTTGGTGGTGCAGAATTTATCAGGGAATTTCCTCACTGGAATGGTGGTTGGCCACTGGAAGGGGCTGCTCAGGGAGGTGACCCAGTGCCTGACAGTTCTTTCTGTGAAGAAATTCTTGCTGATGTCCAACCTGACTCTCCCCTGGTGCAGCTTGAGGCTGTTCCCTCTCATCCCATCCCTTGTTCTGTGGGAGCAGAGCCCGACCCTCCTGGCTGCCCCCTCCTGCAGTGCTTCCCTTCCTCCTGGCCAGGGTTGGGTGATCCACAGCATCCTGCTGAGGACACCAGCTATTTTCCCAGCCTCTGAGAAAAGAATTTGAAGTGTCTCGGTTAAACAATTACATTGCTTTGGCTGAGCACTAGAGGATTGCTTAAAATATACCAAGTGATTGAAAGTGCAGAGAGTATTTGTATTATTAACTTACTTAAAGGATCTGAATCCCAACAGTGCAGTCAGCATGATGGAGAGCATGAGGTATTAATGTGCCAGTGCTCTGGGCTGTGGGTAGCTCTATAAAAGCACAGACACAGATTTGGATCATTGATAGAATGAGGAACATATCACAGTGCTGAGTTGGTTTTCATCTGCTGTAACAAAAATGTTTTTAATGCAGTGTTTTGTGTCCATTTCTGTTCACATCCTTTCAGTGTTTATGCCATACCTTAGTCCTGTGGGGATGGTCAGTGATTCTCTGTTACTTTTCAGGAAACAGACACAGAAGTGAGTTCAAGTTCTTGGTGGATCAAATAAATAACAGAAGGAAGAAGAGAAATGAGAGGGAAGCAGAAAGTGCTCAAAACAAAGAGAAAGCTGCTGTGACAGAGCTGCCAGCAGCCACAGGTCAGTGCCAGCATGGTCCCCTCTTGGATCTGCACTAATGAGTGAGGGTTCCCAAAGAAATGGTCTTTCCTCTGTTGTTGTTCTTCTGGAGCCTTGAAGGGAAAAAAACCCCAACAGCATAAAGGTCAGACAGTCCTTAAAATGATTGATTGCTGTTGGTGTTAGTGTGGAACACAAGCAGGACCCATAACAAGTGTAGGAGTTTGATTTCCATGGTTTGTGTGGCTGTGCTGTGTCTGGGGCACATTTCAGCTGCTTGGAAAGGGGCATCAGGCCCAGGTTTGCTGGAGGTGCTGCTGGGACCATGCTGGGGACCATCTCTGGGGTGAAGGTGGCTGCTGTTTGCTGCCTTTCAGCCTCCCAGGCCCATCACTGGGAGAGGGAGTTGGGCACTGGGAACTGCAAAGGCATTTGTGGGGTTTGGATTCAGGAGTTATTTGTCCTGAGGCTGAACAGTAAAATCCTTGGGCTTGTTTTAGGCTTTTTGTGGAGGATGCTGCATCTCTTTGACATGTTTTTGTGTTTGTGTACTTGAGCACAGAGGAAAGTGGGAGTGCATGGCTGCAGTTCCTCACCTGGAGGAAGGAGCAGCCAGGCTGTTTGTTATCCTTGCTCCCACAGCACCAAACAGCACCAAACTGTGCCCTGAGATGTTCTCTGCAGCTCCTTGCCTCTGCTGTGGGTTGTGCTTCGTGGCTGCTCTGGCAGGGCACATCCAGCTGTGAATGTGGGCTTCAGAACATTCCTCAGCCTAATAGAACTTGTGGATTTCTAATCTATTTAAGAGGGTGAGTTTTGGAGAGAATCCCACTGGCCAGAGTGGGAGTTGTGTGTATGCTGGGGCAAACATGGCAGTGAAGTGTGCCCCAGCTCTCACAAATCCCTGTGCTCTTCAGCTGAGTTAATCTGTGCCTCTCTCCTGGGCTGTCTCTTCCAGCAGAGCTCTCAAGAATAGAAATAAATGAAAAAAACCTGTATAATAGTATGAATTTTATCCTTACTGTTTCCTGCAGAACTTGATGCAATGCATAATCCTTTCTGTGTGAAGGGTAAAAATTAAGGAATCTCAAAGATAAAAAATTTTAAGATATTCCTTTTCTATAGCAGAAGCAGAGGCTATGTGTTATTAGATAGTGGGATCACAGCCTTAATTTCCAGCTCTGCCCTGGCAGGGATGAGCTGCTGTGGATTTTGGGGTTTCTGTCTCCTCTGTGAGCTGTTCCTGTGTGTGCTGCCCTGCAGGCTCTGGGAAGCTGAAGTAAAGCCACAGAGTTTTTCCAAAAGAGAGATCAGGTAGAAAATAACTTGGATCAGGTGTGTCATCCTGCATCCTGTTCAGAATGTGGCAGCACCGTGTTTGGTTGTGGCAAAGCTGCACAATTTGCATTACAGTTTGTTCCCTGAGCTTTCAGTAATGCTTGGAATTTCAGTTCTGAGTTTTATGTGAAACATCTGCAGCTGGGTGACTGCTTGTGAACCACTGAAAGAGCAAAAAGAGGATGTACAGGGCAAGGAACAGATGCCTAAAGCCTGTTTGCTCAGGGTTCCTTGTTAACAGCAATTACCTTTGCATTAAACTGGGCATTCCAGCATGGGAAGGGAAGAATCCAGGAATGGCCTGATGGGAATGGCTGTGGGAGCCAGGGCTTTGTCTGCATTCCATGCCCACTTCCTTTGGGTTCTCATGGAAGTGTGGAATGTACAGAATTAAAACAGACCTTTGCTTTGCTCTGGGTTTTGTTGGTTTGTTCTTTGATTTTAATTTCCCCCTCCATCTCTCCCATTGCCCTCTCCTGCACTATTGGTTGATCTAATTTAACCTCACACTGTTTGTGGTGACATTTTAATCATCTGTACTTGATTTACATCGTCTTGCTTGGCATCTTTAAGCTTCAAATGTCTGGTTTTCAGTTTTTGTAACTTTTAAACATGGGGCTATGCTTTGCCTAAGGGGAAGCGCCATAAGGGTTTGATAAATATTGGTGATAAATAATTTGACTGGATAAATATTAGCTGTGCTAGGCTGCATTATTGCACAGGCCTCTGCTATTTTTACCCTGCTAATTTCAGAGTTGTGTTTCATTAGTTGGACAACTGACTCACTGGGGTCTGCTGGCTGTTTTCAGCAGACAAAAATATGGCTCTGATATTTAATTATGCCTGTTAGCAGGAGGGAAAGGGCAAGCTGAGCTGGTTCCAAAGATTGTGAAGCCCCTCCACACTCTAATTAAAGTTCTGCTTGGCCATTTCTGTCCAAACCATTGCTGGAGGGGTAGGAAAATCAGAATGGTTTGAGCAGGAAGGAGGGGACGACAGGACACCTCTGTGCCTGTCACCATCAGGGTTATCAGTGAGATGAGTCTGGGGAGGGTTTAATGTCCTGGGCAACTTTCTTGTTAAATTACTCACTTGAAAATATTTGTGGGTACAGCATAAGGGTAGTTTATCTTTCCATACCAGAATTTTTAGTCTATATCTCTTTTCTTTCTGGAGAGGCAGAAGGTGTCTTTTCAGAGAACTGTTCATCTTTTCATAGAGCAAAACACTTGACACAGAACCAACAGAATGGGCTTTCAATTCTTGTCTGATACGTGTCTAGAAATTATTTTCCTATTGAAATGGAAATGTCAGTGATCTGCATTGACCTTGTCTTTCTTAGCTGCAGAAGGAAGCAAATCACAACTGAAATAAGCCTGTTAACTTGATCTGTAAAACTTAAAGCTCAAGTTTTCTTATGCAGGGGCTGAAGGGAGCTGGTAGCACAAGCAGCCAACAGGGTCTCATTGAGTGTTTGCTGATTTCTGAATCCATCTTATGAAATAATGTGTAACACATCCTCACTCTTTAATTCTCTCCTTGTGTTTGAAACTCAACATTTCTGGCTCTCAGGGAGTTGTTGGTTGGTTTCTTTTTTTAAATATCCAGGAAAAGAAGTTAAACCTTTGAAACTGTGAAAGGTATGGAGAACAAGTAAGTGGAAATGAAATGTTGGTACTTAAATATTTATAATTTTATGTTTTCTTAAAAGTGGATCTCTAGGCTGCAGAATTCTAAACAGTAGTATTTTGTCATTCTTTCTAATCTCTGCCTTTCTTTTTTGTAGAACCTAAAGAAGAGCATCAGGCAGCTGTTGTCCCTGGAAAAGCCCAGGAACTCCAATCAGAAATTCCTGATGGCCAAAGGAGTGACTCTCATTGCTTGAGGGAAGGCCAGAGATCAGCCTCTCCTGAATATTCCCTCTCATCTGAGTCAAGCAGGTTGGTGAGGGAGGCCCTTCTGGTTTGTGCAGATCAGAGCCCACGTGTCTGTAACACCCAGCAGTGCTGCCTCCTGCTTCAGGGATGGTGCTGAGCTGTGCTCTGGGACTCCTGCTCCATGGTGCTCCTGGGGGCTCAGCAGCCTGAGGGTGAAGCTGAAATACATTGAGAGTTCACTTAATAGTTTGTAATGCCTTCCTGGGGGATTGACAGTGTCAATGGCCCTTTTGAGACAGAAACAGAGAGTGCAGTATCTGGGCAACCAGGAGGGTGATGGTGAGTCCCTGCCACTGCATCACCTTCCCTTCTGCTCAGAATTTTGTTTAGAGAGGTCCCAAAATTGATACAGCCCAAGTCTTTGAAGTAGTATTGCTGTAAGGAACTGTGGCCCCAGTTTCTAGAGGAAAAGTGAACAAGTCAATGAAAACAGATACAGAATAACTGGGGTTTGCTATGTGTCTAAAAGCAAGAGAGCTAATCTTGCTGTCTTGTTGATAACAGCAATGAGAGGAGAATGCAGGTCTGCATCACCAGGAGCAAAAAGGTTTCCTGTGCTTCTAGAAGTGGGAGATAATCAGAGGAAGTAGCTGAAGGTCACCAGCTGAGCTAGGAGTGACATTTCTTAATTTCCCAGCCCCTGCACCCATGGTGTGTGCCTCTTCTCCTTGCTCTGCAGATGCTGAGAGGGCTGTGGTGCTTGGTGTCACTGTCCTTATTAACAGGGCAATTTGGCTGAAACATTCCAGCAGAAACCAATCTTTCTGCAGTCATTTTGGTTCACAAAGAGCTCTTCAAGATTATCATGTGGGTTAAAGAGCTTTTAAAAATTGTCATGGGGGTTCCTTTTCACACGTTGAACTGTGAGTGAAAGCCTAGGGAGCCACTGGAATGGAGGGATCAGCCTGTGGGATTAGAGAGCATCAAATGGTAAATGTCTTTGTTTTACAGGATCAGGCCTTGCTGCCTGTTACCATTTACTTGAATAAATGGGAGCATACAGTAAATATTTGTCAGTAAACAGCAATATGCTTGCTGGCAGAGCACTTGTGGAGGCAGGAAGGGTTATTGCTGCCCTTTCAGAATATCACTGCATTTCTGTTTGGTTTCAGACTGTGTTATAGACCAATAAAGCCTAGCCCCTCTGGGCTATCTGTGTCTTTCTGCCTGAACTGGTACTCTAAAATTGATAAAGGCAGCAAATCAGTTTGCTGTTGAATGTGTAACAAGCTGTTAAGGTTAGCATTGGACTAGTTTTATCTCAGTTTCTCAGGATGTAAATGATGACGACAGTTCTTCGTCCCAGTGAACAGGGAATTGTTCTCCTGGTCATTTCTTGGTCATTCCCAGTGCTCTGGACTCAGACAGGGCTCTCACATTGTCATAGCTGATGCTGGGCTGCCTCATTTCCAGGGAGGTGCTCCTAGAGCACCCTGCCCAGCCCTCAGGGGATGTGCTGCCCTGCAGAGCTGGAGGGCTCCAGGGAGCCTTGGCTTGTACCCTGAGCTTCTCCTCCTCTGCAGCCAGGCCCAGCACTTGGAGTGCACACAGAGAACAGCAGCAGTCAAGCAGTGGAAGCTCAGGTGAGGTGGCACATGCTGCCTGGGGATGATGATGGGTCCTTCTTGTCTGACCACAACATTCCTCATGCCAACCTGTCCTTGCTAAAGAGCATTTGGAGTGTTTTCCTGTGCTTGCTGGGAACTAAACACAGGTTACAGGGATCTCCCCCTCTCCAGATGCTGAGGTGGGGGAGCACTTATGGAAAGGAGCTGAATGTGCTCTTTGCCTTGACTGCTGGTGCTGCTCTGAAGGGGCAGGAGGGCTTTGGCTCCCTGCAGTGCCCAGGTTTGGCACCAAGGGCTGTGGGTGCTGCTGTGCCCACGGAGCAGCCAGGGCTGGGCTCTTCCTCCCAGCTCTGCTGGGGCCCTGAACCCTGGCACTGGGGCTGGAACAAGGAGGTGCAGTCATTGAAACTGCCTGAAAGAAAGATGTGTTTTATCCCTCTGTGGTTACTGTGGGGCTGATAGTTTGTTAACTGTAGTGAAATAAATCCAGCACTAATCAAACAAGAATGCTTTAGATGTTGGTGGTTTAAGTGGTGTTGTGCTGTTGTATCCAGTAATGATTTTCTGAGGCTTGTGTTTTTCTGATAACGAGAGGATATCCTTTGCCAGGCATAAATGTTTTTCACATTGAAATGTCAAAACTTGAAATATATCTGGAAGTCCAGATCTGCGTGCTGTGTTCCTTCTACATGGAGGACTGGTGTTCTGATGAGTTAAAAGAAAATGAGGGTGTTGAGCAGCATATAGAATATAATAGAACTCTGCAAGTCAGAGTTGAAACGTTTGTTCTGCAAAAAGATGCTGCAAGGAAATCAATGATTCTTCTGTTTTCTTCTTCATATGGTTTGTCCTTTTTCAGTGTTCTATCAATACTTGCTAAGGGAGCAGTTGATCAAGGTTAGAAATTCATCCATTGTACACTAATCACTGATGAACTGATATTATTCAAAAGTTGATGCTTAAACTGAGAAAATGAGAATTTTACACCTGCTGGAGAAAAGATCCAGGCCAGATATGGAGCTTGTAGCAGCAACCCAAACATGCTTGGGCTCTGCAGATTGATGATCCCACCAAGAGAGCAAACTGTGTGTAACAGATAAACACCAAGACACTGCCATGGCTTTGAAAGGGCAATTTTTCAAAGCTCTGAAGTCACAGTTACACAAAGCTTCCACAGGTCTGCAGTGCTCCATACAAATAGTCCTGTGCTATTCTTTGACTTTCTGGGACTGAAGCCAAATTTTGTGCAACTACTTGAACAATAGGAAAATTAGAAAATAAATTAGGAGGAACAATGGTAAGCCAGTTAATGAGCTTTGTAAAGGAAATATTCCATTATAAGTGTTTTATGGAATGGGGATAATATGCAGTGTTTAAAGCAAATTATTTTGTCTTAAAACTTGGTGTTAGATGCAAGTGTTGGTTCTTGATGACTGGGGTGGGAGACTTGAACAGCTGAGTAATTGCAACATTGGCTTTGTCTGACATACTGAAACACAGAATTTTGAAATCCTGGTGGGAAAGTGCTCTATCCACAGCTTGTTCTGCTGTTGGAATTCCCAGGCCACTGAGGGACTGCAGGGGCTGCCAGGAGGGGTTTGTGCCTGGGGCAGGGGCCTCACTTGCAGTAGCTGGGGCTTTTCTGGCAGGGAGCTCAGGAGCCTGATCAGGATCCAGGCTCTGCACTGAGCAGGTCACTTACCCTTGGATTTCTGTGCTTTACAGAGCCTGGGCTGTGGTTCCTCAGCAGAAGAAGGGGCAGAGGCTGAGCTGTGCCTCAGGACACAGGAGTGCCCTGGGTGGCTGAGCTCCCTGGCTCTGGCCCCAGGCTGCCTGGGGAGGCAGCACTGTCCTGCTCCCTGGCTGCCACTGCCAGAGGAGAGAAGTGTGTGAAAATGTGTTGGTCAGTGCAATAATTACCTTGCTTCGTTCTTCAGGACAGTTTTTACTTAATAAATCTTGCACTGCTTTGGCTCAGAGATGATGTCTGTCACAGTGTTAGACAGGACTGTTTGATCTGTGAATTTTGGCTTCAGATATGGGTTCATGGTAGAAGGATGATGATACTTCTCTGCTATGCTGTTGATTCATACTTCTCTTCCCAAAGCTGAGCTGTAACAATTGTTAGGAGCTGTGAGGTGTGGTTGCAGGAGTCCTGGGGACATTGTGTCAGGCAGGGACAGCCAGTGGCCCCCATGTGCCTGGGGAAGCTCTTCCAGCCAGGCTGTGTCCAGGAGGGGTGTCCAGGGGGATCAGTCCCTGCCTGAGAGCCCTGGGCTCTGGGCATTTCCGAGCCCTGGGCACAGCAGCAGTGCTGGGCAGTGCTCCTGCTGCTCCAGCCTGCACATCCCACTGCTGCCACGCTCCTAGGGGAGCAGTTCAGACAGATCCAGCAGAGCTTTCCCTTTTCCCAAGGCAGGGCCTCAGAGGCACGTTCTTGGGCTGCAGAGGAGCTGTGGGAAGCCTGGAAGGGAGCGAGACAGTGGAAGCTGTGTCAGGTTTTGTACAGGACAGAGCCCTCTGTGGGGACCTGGGCATGGCCAAGGCTGGCAGAGCTGTCCAGAGGCAGGAGGATGAGGCCATGGGCACATCATGGTCTGAAGAGGAGGCCCTGGAAAGCCAGGGAGGGCTTTGTGTTGCACAGTAAATCTGGATATCGCACAGTGAGAGCCACTGCTCCAGCAGCCAGCTCATCCTGTGCATTACAGGCAGGACAGAGTGAAGCAGGATTGCAAGAGGGACAAAACTGCCCTTCACTCCTGGTGAGTGGGCATCCACTTCCAAATGCTGTTGGTGAAGCGAGATGGGCTGGGGCTCATTTCTTGTGCCAGCATTGAGGGCAAACACGGCCAGAGGGGCTGCCAGAGCTGCCCATAAAGCAGGGGGGGATGGCTGGAGGGAGGGCTGCTGCCTGCTCAGACAGGCCCAGGAGGAACTTAATCTTCAAATAAACCAATTCAAAGAGCCATTTGCTCCTCTCAGTTGTAGAACAAGACATGTCATTCACACTTACATCAGCTTTTTTATCTCTATTTTAGAGTGGTGTGTTTATCTTCAATAAAAAAAGGGGGGAGTGGGAGTCAAACCCAACTGATGGTGGAGAAAGGAAGAGTGGACTCTGTCTGTGAGGGATCAGGGAAACCAGTCCTGCAGGAATGCAGAGTTGGGGAATTGGCTGAGTCACTGGAGCTGCATTTTTCCAATGTGCAGCCATGAATAAGTGCAGGATTACCCTGTCACAGGAGGCCGGCTGCATCAGGAACAGTTCAGGTGAAGAACTTAATGGTTTTACTGTAAAAATTGACTCATCTGGAAATGATCTGTGAAATTGTGGGAGAGAACGACCTGTACTCAAGAAAAAGACAGAAACCCTGTTTGTGGGAATATGTCTTGGATTTGGAGTCTGAATAAAGCATGAAGGGGTGTTTTGCTGTACCTGGATGCAGTGTAGGTAGCTGTGGAGCATTGAAAAGGCAGAAAGCACTGGAGAAATGGCCAAAATAATTCTAAATTCTGTGATGTCTTTGGCCCCATGGGCTAAAATTTGTAGAAACAACCTTCAGAATGAGGCAGCTGTTTCTCCTATTTAATTAATAATCTTCAGTTTAAGGGCTAATTATTTGATGCTAAGAAGAGGGAGGAGTTTTCTTCAGGGGAAGAAAGAGTTAATTTAAAATAAGAATTCACTTGATGGTCAGAATAGCTTTTGGTTTGTCGACAGTGCTTTACTGATAGCTTTTTTTCAACTGTGACATATTTAAGGATGTATTTTTTTAAATTGTCAAACACTTTTGTCCTCTGGCACGTGTCAGAAAGGTGCATAACTAGCTCAGCTCCAAATGCAGCCTTGCTCATGCTCTGGGGCCGAAATCGATGTCTGGGATACAGAGACCTCTTCAGTGAGTGACTGGTGTGGGGCAGGGGATGCTGGCAGAACTCTTGGGACAGAGAGCCTTCATCTCCAGCTGGAGAGCTCAGAACCCTGCTTTGGGGAGAGCTCAGAACCCTGCTTTGGGGAGAGCTCAGAACCCTGCTTTGGAGAGAGCTCAGAACCCTGCTTTGGAGAGAGCTCAGAACCCTGCTTTGGAGAGAGCTCAGAACCCTGCTTTGGAGAG
>VZRZ01006719.1:27111-38922 GCA_013398175.1 Climacteris rufus | reverse complement strand
TCAGAACCCTGCTTTGGAGAGAGCTCAGAACCCTGCTTTGGAGAGCTCAGAACCCTGCTTTGCAGAGCTCAGAACCCTGCTTTGGAGAGAGCTCAGAACCCTCAGTGCAGGGAGGTGCAGGAGTTCCCGGGGCTCGGGGGGCCGGTGTTTGTGGGCTGGAGGGTGCCCAGCTCTGTGTGCAGCCCAAGGGGAGCTCGCTGCAGGATGTTCTGTGTTTGCTGTCAGGGAAGTTGGGGAGCTGCAGGCCATGGTCCCCCTGTGCATTCTGCAGGATATTCTGTGTTTGCTGTCAGGGAAGTTGGGGAGCTGCAGGCCATGGTCCCCCTGTGCATTCTGCAGGAACATCGCTGCTTTGAGCCTTGGCCAGAGCTTTTCTGTCCCATTGTTTGCGGTGACGGACGCGCTGAGCGCCGCAGCTCTCGGGGCAGGGAGAACATCGTGTTCGGCCTCCAACCTGGCCTTTGGCTATTTTAGGGGACTGCAGGCACACAAATAGCCCCGTGTCCTCCCCCATTCTTTTTTTAAATGTAACTGAAACATCGGAGTATGGTTTGGAAACATGAGGATAGCTCATTCCCTGGGCATCCAGTTCATGTACCAAAAATGAGCTTTTGATGGACTTTTAATTCTGAGAGTAAAAACAATGTTGACCTTCAAAACTTCCCCATCCATTTTTGGGATCTTTTTTCCTTTTTATCTGTGTGACTGAGTGTGTGTGTGGTGGAGGCTCCACTAACCTGGCTGGGTTTTGTCCACCCGAGTTCCTGTCGGTTCTGTCGTGACCTCCACAGTAACAGCTGATGACTCTCACTTCATGGGGGAGATGGCAAAGGGGGAAAACAATCCTGCTATCTTATAAAAATTGTATTTATTTAGGAAAGACTTTAAAAAAAGAAGGTGCACTTTACCCACCAAAGGATCTCACAGATCCTTTCCAGAGAAATTTGCTGGTGCTGGGGAATACAAAGGTGTTGTAGTTACCACCTAGCAGATCTAAACAGAGAATTGTCTTGTTAAATAATGATGAGACCCCAGAAATTACTAAAAATGAAGCAATAGAGAGAAGTTTCTGGACTGTGCTGTGGATTGACATTATTTCTCATTGCCATTGCTGCTGGAGTGTTGGTCTCATCCATGGGTTCTGCTGCCATTGCCAAGTCTAGCCCTGCATTGCTGTAGGTGGTGTTAAAATAATTTCCATCTGTTTTATTTTCCTCTTCAGCAGCAATTCGGACATTTTGGCAGATGTGGAAGGGTCTGAGACATGTTCAGCATCCTCTGACAGGTGAGTAGAATATCCAAGGGCTGAAGTCCTTGTGATGGAGACTGCACTTTGCAGTGGGTGGAATCCTGGAGAAGCAAATGCCTCTGGAAAGTCAGATTCTTGGAGAATCCCCACAGTTGTGGAAAGCAGAGTTTGGTTAGTGAATGAGGATCCTTGAAAATTAATACCTGGGTGCTCCAAGAGTCCACAAATGCCCCATTGAATATCATTATTCTAAGCTATATATAAGTATATATTTTAATTTTTAAAAAAGGGGAAAGTGGTTTTTGTGGAAAATTAAATCTGATGTTCTATTGCATTTGAAAATGCCATTGTTGGCAGAGCAGTAGGTGAGGCTGACAAGTTGAACATGCTGGAATTGAGCATCTGTTTTGATTTACTTCTGCTCAGAATGAGAAGAGCACTTCCTGGCTGTTAAAAACTTAATGTCTGCACATCTCTGAATCACATTTTTGTGACCCATATGAAATGGCAGGGGAGAGCTGGGCAGGGCTGTGGATGTGAGAGGTGCCCTCATTTGGTGCTCTGTGTTCATCTCAGCCCCCAGGTCAGCTGGCTCTGAGTGCTGGGGTGCACACAGATCCCCCTGGGCATGGCCAGTGCTCTCTGGGCTGCAGGAGATGCATTTCCTCCGTGGTGCAGCTCTGACACACAGGCTGTTCTGCCAATATCTTCAGTGTGTATCTGGTGGTACTCAGCAGATGTGGACCTGGGCATCTCACAGTTTTTCGTTGTGATTTTCAGTTGTGAGTTCCCAGTTTAAGCCAAATGAATAGTCCCTGTAGGATGGATTCAGCCTGTGTAGATGGTCTAAAACAGAGGATATATATATAGGAATTATAAGGAATGTTTCATTAGCAAAAGCTTTCAACCGATGAGCAGCATCTTTCATGTCAACACTGTGGAATTTTGGCTCCAAGGCTGAGTGATGGAAATCAGCTGCTTCATTTACATATGGCTAGTTTAAGAATTTTTTCCTTTAAAATTAACTCTGTGACTGAAAAGAAAACACTTGTTGAGTTTCCAGTGGAAAATTCTTTGTCCAGAAATGAGGAGAGTGTCTGGCAAGGCTGCAAGCCCTGTGTACTGTCCTTTGGGGGTAACCCTGACCAACCCCTCATCCTGTCTCAGGGTGGCTGTGCCCCTGGAGATGGGGACTGCAATCACCTCTGCTGGTACAACATCCTCATGGATTCAGTGCCAGGGACTGTCCTCAGTTATGGACGAGGAATTGGGAGGTTGCTGCTGCTCCTTGGATTCCAGACTGGTCCCTGGGGACAGGAGGAGAGGCACTGTGATGCTCCTGGCTCTGTGGGATGGTTTGTGGTGCTCTCACCTTCAGATGAGAAGACAGAACTATTTCTCTCCCCATCCTTGGGACGTGTTTGAGGGCAGGCTGGCCACAGCATGAAGCAGCCTGTGCTGCTGGGAGGTGTCCCTGCCCGTGGCAGGGTGTGCAGTCAGAGGATCTCGAGGGCCCTGCCCAGCCCAGCCCAGTGCATGGCCCCGCTCACCAGTAACACCTCCGTGTGCAGTGCAGGTGCTGCTCACAGCAGGGCCAGCTCTGCCTAGGGTGCTTGCAGACCCCTGTTACCCTTCTTTTCTCTCTTCCCCAGCAGCAGCTCCGTGGTTCTGGCAGTGAGGAAGAGGAGGCCGCGGGTGCCGGAGGCGGCGCTGCCCAGGAGCAAACGCAAGAGGAGCTAGAGCTGGGCCAGGCTGGGCTGGGACACTGCTGGGCTGCCCCTCAGGGGCTCTGGGTACCCAGCAAAGAGCTCTGTTCACCTCTGCCACTGGAGCCCAGTGGGTTTGTCCCCAGCCCTGCTGGCCCCTGCCCGTTGGCACTGGGCACAGAGCAGCTCCTGTGCCAGGCTTCCCTCCCCAGCACAGGACGTGGCTCCCTGTGGTGCCCCTGCTCCTGCTCACACCCTGGGCTGACTCCTCTGCCCTCCTGGAAGCAGCTGCAGGACTGCTTTGCTCGGGGTTGGGCAGGTGCTGGTGCCCCAGTTCTGTGCCACAGCCGGGGAAGGGGGAACTGAGCAATGCAGGGGGATTCTGTCCTGCAGAAATAGGCTTTTTTATATGTGTCTCTGTAAACTTACTGAGTATCGTGTGTCATTTTAGTTTGAAGTTCTGAAACTGGAAAGAAGTTGGAAGGTTGTTGGACATTAAGTATTCTAGCTTTAAATCAGATAGTTACATTGAAAAGTCTGATGTTGCTTAGGGGGTGGTGGAATTTTGTAATGCAATAAAGCAGTGCAAGAAAATGTAAGTAAACCTGAGCACCAGGAAAGCTTTTAAAAATACAGCTTGTAAGCAAAATACATCCCATGAAAATTGCTCACAGGTGCTTTTGCTGAGCTCTGAAGCTTTGGTCAGAGCCTGTCAGTGGGAGCTTGGCAAAGAAGTCACAAAATCTGGGTAAGGTTGAGGGTTGTGTGTCTTCACTTCAGACTGTAGCTGGGATTGGACTGGACACCCAATTTCCAAAAATAATCGTCAAGCCGTGGTTCCCAGGAATATTTGTGTTTGTAATGGGCTAAATCGTGGCAGATATAAGCCATCATAACTGCATGAGGTGGGGAAATGCAGATGCAAAGCAGGAATCTGGTTTTGTTGGTTTGGTTCTTTTTTATTAAACCAACCTTTTGAAAGACAGTAGTTATTGATGTCTTCTTTAAGGCCACTTTTTTGTCAGAGCAGCTCACACAAGGCATTGAAATTGGTTGCAGTTGGCCATTGTATTGTAATAATAGTGTAAATTAATACAGTCAGGGGCTTTCTCCAAGCCCTGGCAAAGCAGCTGCTGTGGTGAGGGAAGGCACTGGTGTGGGGACAGGGCAGGACTCAGTCCTGCCCCACTGCTGGTCGGTGCACTGGGGTGGCTGCAGCACTGACAGTGCCATGGAACAGGAGCTGAAGAGCGCTGCTGCCGTGGGAACTGGGCAATTCCTTGGTGCAGCAGAAGAGAGAGAAGGGCTGACACATTAAAATAAAGGCATGAGTCAAACTGGTTTGCTGATAACCTGTGCAGATTAATTTTTTGTTCTATAACCTATTGCTGTAATCATCATTCCAGGTCCAAAGCGGTGCCCTTTGCTGAGGTGGGGCTCCTGCCCTCGCTGTGGGGCTGTGGGTTGGTGCTGCAGGTGGGCAGTGGCCTTGGTGGAGCTGACAAAGCTGAGGGGCTGTGGGCACTTGGGCCAGGGGGCTCGAGGTGCCAGGAGAGGCTGCGTGGAGCAGGCACTGGGCAGTGTGGAGGCTTGGGAAACGTGGATTTGGTGGTGTGATGGTCACTGCCATCCCAGGGAGCGGGTGCCGGGGCAGGACCCGGTCTGTGCTGCTGCTGCTGGGCACGGGGCTGGGGCAGGACCCGGTCTGTGCTGCTGGGCACGGGGCTGGGGCAGCCTCAGCCCCAGGCGGGTGCGGCCGGGCCCAGCCTTTGCCAGGAGCGGCTGCTGCTCCCCTGGCTGCCATAAATTCCTCTTGCTAACACATCCCAGCAGCCCAGGATTCACAGGGACTGGATAACGCAAGGGAAAAAACAACAGCGGAGGAAACGCGGCGTCCTCCCCACGCTGTGCTGTCCCTGCTCCCCTGGGCAGCTCTGCTGCTCCGTCACCGAGGCAGGGACAGTGGGAGCTGCTGGGGACTCGTGGGCAGCGGGGCTGGGGACAGAAGGGCAGCCAGGGGCAGTGGGAGCTGCTGGGGACTCGTGGGCAGCGGGGCTGGGGACAGAAGGGCAGCCAGGGTGGCCCTGCAGCGGGGATGTGTGGCTGTGCCATGCTGGCTGTGATGGGCTGTGCTGGATGGGTCGTGCTGGCCAGGCCGTGCTGCGGCTGAACTCAGCCCGGGCAGGGGGAAAACCCCACCACTGTGTGCTTTGAGAGAGCAATCATAAAGTTACTGCATCCTCCTCATTCCTATCTTCTCACGGGGTTGATTGTGGCCAGTGTTGGTCACATCTCCCAAGCTGCTGCCTTGTGCTGGGCCTGTCCCTGCAGGGCTGTGGGCTCCCCGGGACCCTGTCTCACCCTGCTGCCGGGGATGTGGGGCCCTGGGACACCCTCCATCTCACCTGCTGTGGGTGCAGCCTCGGCAGCCATCCCCAGCAGGGATCCGAGGTTCCCTGGGGAGCGGGGCAGAAGCTCCCGGGGCAGCCGGGGCGGTGTGGGGGGGCTGCCCTGGGAAGCTTTGGGAACGGCTGCTCTGGGCAGGGAATCCAGGCAGGAGGAAATGAATTTAGTCACGGAGCAGTCTCAGGCCAGGGCAGGAGGGCAGAACTGGAAACAAAATAATCATCGAGTAAAAACGTCCCGTTCCCCCAGCCCGGCAGCGGGGCCGTGTGAAAGGCAGCGCTCCTGGGCCCGGGCAGCTGCAGGAGCAGAGTCACCCTGGCAGCCCTGGGGCTCCCTGCAGGCTGCCACCCTGACACCAGCAGCCAGGGCTTCAACAGGAGTGGGGCTGGGGTGTTACCTGGTTTAGTTTGGCTTTGCAGGTACCAGGGAGTTTCTGAGGGATTGTCCTTGCCAGGCAGGAATGCCTTTGAAAGCAAAGGGAATTGCCCCAGACTGTGATATCCAGAGCTGGGAGCTGTCGCATCTCCATGTCCCTGTGAGAAACCAGGCCAGACATGCCTGGAAAGGATCCCATCCTGTGGTGGGATGGCCCAGCACCACCTGACTTGGGGGAAATGCAAATGAATCATTTGCATCTGCTTTACATGCCGAAAACAACATAGGGACTTTCTGATACTGCTCTTATGTTTCAGAGGAAATAACAAGGGATTCACTCCCTTCCCACAGTGTCTCGTTCCAGAGCAGGCCATGAGCCCCAAGGGTGGCTGTGCTGTGCTGTTTTCCCAAAAGTTCTGATTTTGCTGGAGAACTGCACTGATGGGCCAGTTCCTCCTGCCTTTGGTTGGATGTTCTGTGTCACAAATACCAGAATAGCAGCTGTGTTTGGTAAATGCTTCAGAGCCTGAACAAGATGAAAAGTGGTTTAATTTTCTGAAAATTGGTGAAGGGTCAGGTGATTTGAAAGTTTTCCATCTCAACTCTTCTCACAGGGGAAAAGTCATTTTCCCAGCTAATGAGGGCTTTTACAGCAAGGATTTGTTCTAACTAATGCTGCCTTTTTTCTTTTTTGGTTGACTTTTCAGCTCTATATATAACGCTGTGGGCCCAGGGAGCGAGTGTGTCTGGCTGTGGGAGGAAGAATTGTTGTTTAGGCTGAGATCTGAGTTGTGTCTCATCTCCTAGCTGGGTGGATGGACGGTGTTTGCAGCTCCCAGCCCCTGCCTGAGCTCAGCCATGGGCACCCAGGGCACAGGAGAGCAGACTTTGCTCTCACCCAGACAAGGGAGCCTCTCTGGGGCTGCTCCGTGTGCCAGCCCTGTTTGGGGTCCTGTGAGATGCCCTTGCTGCTGCCCCAGCTGGGCAGGGCCCAAGGGAGGCACACAGGGTGCCAGCTCCAGCCTGTACCCCCCTCCTGCAGGGTGTGTGCCCATCTCCTGTCCCCAGGCTGGCCAGGGTACGCCTGGCAGGGCTGCAGAGCCCCGAGCTGCCTGTCCAGAGCTGCTGCTGCTCGGGGTCCAGAGCGTTCCTGGAGGTTCTGCCCGAGGGGCATCCCTGGGGGACGCTGCTGTACCCAGCCTGGAGCAGTTCCCTCAGCCTGGAGCAGTTCCCTCAGCCTGAGCAGTTCCCTCAGCCTGAGCAGTTCCTCCAGCCTGAGCAGTTCCCTCAGCCTGAGCAGTTCCCTCAGCCTGAGCAGTTCCCTCAGCCTGAGCAGTTCCCTCAGCCTGGAGCAGTTCCCTCAGCCTGAGCAGTTCCCTCAGCCTGGAGCAGTTCCCTCAGCCTGGAGCGGGGGCTGAGCCCCTGGGATGGACCTGCAGCAGCTCTGGGGGCTCTGAGGCCACTTCTTCAAGGCTGCTGTGGTTGCTGGCAGGAGTGAAAAATAAATAATCCTTTGGTTGAAGGAGAGTCTGTTTTCACAAAAGAAGAGATCTTCTGGGGTTGGAACACCTCACCCAAATGGAGGAATTGAAGATGAATCATCCAGTTACCTGCTGGGCAAACCCAACACCAGCAGCTGCTGGCCAGAGGAAAGAATAATCCTGGTTCTGTCCCACCTGGTCTTGAAGGAGCCAGAGGGCCTGAATTCAAAATGATTCAGACAAATTGGTGAGTTGGCTCCAAATCAACCATCTGGAATCAAATAAAGAAAAGGATGAATTATCAGCTTCAGGAAGGAGAAGGTAAACACATTACTGCAAATGGGAAGTAATTAGTGAGGCAGAAAAGTTTGTATAAATGTAACTGGGCTTCATTTTTATAGTGCGAGCTTACTGCTCTGGTTAATTATTTGGCCCTACAGATGCACTGGTGGAGCCTGGGCTTAGGGTTTGTAGCAGGGACTGGGTGGGAGAGAAATGGGGGCTGTGTGGAAACACCCTCACCTGTGTGGGCATTCCCAGACACTGCTGCTTGTGTACTCACATACACTGAATTATCCTGAGAACTGCAGCACCCTTCATACCACTCAGCCAGGATTTACTGTGGTAATGTACAGCAAAGTTGATTCACTTTCCTTTATATACATATGCAAATTAAGGGTAGAATTTGCCTATGATTATATATTGAAATAGGCAGATCTGTATTCTGGTTTTGCTTTTACCTAACAAAATCTCAGTCGCTATTTAGATCTTGTTCAAATAGGAAAGTGCCTCATTTTACTGGACGGAAGCAGCACGGGGCAGTGCTGTGCAGGGGGTGCTGGCACTGCCTGGGTGATCCACACCTCTGGCTCTGGAGCTGGTCAGTTACTGTCCCAGAGTCCAGGAGGTGATGCTCAGTGTGTCTCTGGGTACCTTGGGTGTGCAGGTCCCATGAAACCTGTTCCTGCTGCAGCTGTGAATCCCAGTGCCCTGGGCTCTGGGTCTCACCAGCTCTGCTTTGCTTTTCATTCCTTCTTGCTGGTGAGTGAGATTTCAGGGCAGCTGCAATGAACAGCTTGAAGTTACACACAAATGTAACCCCCCAAAAAGTAGTAAAATTGTTGTATAGTCTCCCAACAGCTTAAACCTGAAACCTCTTTGTTAAAAACCATATGGATACATATTTCCACTTTATTATGCCAGGGTTATTCCCAGGGTTTGTGCAGGCTCCATTGGTTTTTATGGGCTTTGAGGCCATAATGGGATGGCTGAGGAACATTTTAGCACAAACAGCGTCATTTGCAGCCCTGTACAGCCCTGGCTGCTTGGGGAGGTGCTGGGGAGAGCCTCTGCCACCCTTTGCTGGGATGTGCAGGGCAGTGTGGCCTGTGTGTGATGGGCAGATGGGAAAACCACAGACAGCTACCTTGTGAGAGGCTGCCCCAGCCTGAGTGGGACTTGCAGGATGATGGGATCAGCCTGGATTATGGGCTCAGCAGGATCCATAGCCTGCTCCAGTGTAAGTGGGTTTAAGCTCTTTGATGTGATCAGAGCTCTGCTGCCTCTGCCAGGGCTCAGCCCCGGGGCAGGAGGTGGCATCCCAGTGCTGCAGGATGTGTCCTCAGAGACCCTGGGGCTTTCCCTTGCAGTGCCACTGATGCTGGGTATGGAAATGTGCACTGGCCAAGCGCCAGGAAATTCAGGCTCTTTCTCCAGACTTTGCCTCCCAGAGCTGGATGAGCCTGCCTGGGCTCTGCTGCTGCTGTGGGCAGGAGGCCACGGGAGCAGAGAGTGATGATTTCAGTGAGTTGGGGATTCAAAGGAAATGGTTTGAATCCCATGAACCTTTCAGGGACATGATGTGAAAGGTTCTCTAACACTGAATTCCTTGGGTAGGTTTAGTGTGTTCCCAGATAAACAGGAGGAAAAGAAGAAATGATCTTGTTATGTGCATGAACTTGTGGAGATTCTTTCTGCTGTGAATGTTTTATAGAACCCAAGACTGCAGCATCCAAGTGGATCCTCCCTTCTCCACGTGCCCGTGTGCAAGTCAGCTTCTCTGGCTCCTTTTCCCCTCCCAGTCATTCTGATGGCTCCTTTGCAAAGCATTCCCCAGCCATGGCACAGCTCTGTGCAGAGAGCCAGCTCCTGTGCCGGGGCAGGAATGTGGGGCTGACTGGGGGCTGGAGGGTTTTTTCAGTTTTATTTACTGTGATCCAGCTGAGGACCAGGGTTTTGGTTGGGTTTTTTTGTTTGTTTTTTAGCTAACAGAAAGAAATAGCATGGCCAGAGCACGGTGCAGGCAGGTGATGTGATGGATGACACAACATCACCCAGGAATGTGACTGTTTCCTGCAGCTGAACGCACCCTCTGGGCTGGATTGTGTTGCCCCTGATCAGTGAACTCAGTTACACTGAATTTTAAATATGGCTTTGGGACCAACTAATTCTGTGCACTGCTGGTATTTCTGTGTTTTCTCTCCAAAGCCTTGTTGCCTTTGGTATAGGACATTTTAGAGTATTGCCTCTGTTTCTCTGGAAATCAGCACACCAGCTGGTGAGCCGTGGAGGAACTTGGTATCAGACTTGAGACTTTACTCACATGCAGATTTAAGAAAGACATGGAAAAGTTGTAATTTACTGTGCTCTTAGTATGTTCCCAAGCCTCAATTAAAGCCCACAGCATGAATCAGCTCTGTACTGAAGCACAGATAAGCCTTTTTCAGGAAGGTGTGTCCATGGGACTGCTCATCTCTGGTTTTAGTGAATTTACTGAAGTTGGGCTTCCTGCAGGCTGAGTGCAAGAGGTGAGGACTGGGAAAAAATCGTGGGATGAAGAGAAATTCCCGTGCAGGAGCAGCCAGCAGGGCTGTCCGGGCCGTGCAGTGCCTGCTGGGGGCTGCAGCTCTGTCTGCACAGCCCTGGCCTGGCCTTGACGTTTTGCCAGACCTCTTCTGTCAGGGGGGCTGTAAAGTTGGGATTCCAGCTAGCTATTGGAAAAACAGCTATTTCAGATCCAGCAGTAAACCAAAATGCAATTAAATATAGCTTTATTTAGTGTTTGTGCTTTTGATTATCCCAAAGCATGTATTTTTAAAATAAAAATGTTTCCAGCTCTATGGCATCCCTGAATGCTTAAAGCTGGAAGAAGCAGGGGATGACTCAGAAAACCCTTTGATTCTCACAGGATTCTTTGCTTTAAAATCATTTGTGTTTGGGTTTTAGTTGTGGGGCAGCTGCAGCTTGCCCTGAAAAAGGATGGAGGGGCTGTGAGGGGCCACGAGCATCTCCAGCTGTTGGGGGCCAGTGCCCAGTGCCCCCAGGAGCAGGCAGGGAAGGGCACCAGAGCTGCCTCTTGTCCCCAGGTGGGGGATCCTCCCCGAGCTGCTGGGAGCGGGGTGGCAGTGGCAGGGGACAAACAGGATCAGGCTCCTCTTCCCAGAGGAGCACCTGGGCCTCGTTGCTGACAGCAAAGGTCCTTCAGTTCCACACCACTCCTGGAGCTGCACAAGGGCCACAGGGCTCTGTCCCAGCAGTTCCAGTCGTGTCTGGGCCAGAGTTGGGGTCTGTGCAGCCGTCAGTGACGCCTCCTCCAAGGCCAGAGAGGAGCGGTGGCTGCTCTGCCTCCCCTCGGGCAGCATCTCCTGGTGCTGCTGCCCCACCTGAGTGCCCGAGGTCCCTTGGTGCCTCAAGATGCTCAAGGAGCTGTGCAGAAGCCAAGGGCAAACCTTTCCTTGCCTCCACTGGAGCCAGGATTTCAGCCCTAGTCACCTCCTCCCCCAGAGCTCTCCCAGAAAAGGCAAAACAATAAAAAAACCATTGCACATGGTGAGCTGTGATCTGCAGCAATTCCCACAGCAGTTTTATTGCCTGAAGGAGGAAGAACGTGAACCCTGGAGGGAAGAACTTGCCAAAGTATTTAACATTTCTACATCTTGCATGGAGCTAAATCTTCCCAAAAATCTTTAAAAATAACTGCAGGGATGTTTGTTCAGGGCCTAAGGCTGGACTGAGGAGGATTTGAGAGATGGCTTGAGGGGGATGATGCTGGGGACCTTCAGGGCTCCTGGGCTGAGGGGTGAAGTGGGAGGGTTCCGTGCTCTTCTGAGCCTCTCACCTGCACTTTCGGGTTCTGCATCCCTTGTAGGGAGCCTGAACCCGGGGATCACCATGGAGCTGTGCTGATGAGCTGGTGCCAAGTG
Organism: Climacteris rufus; assembly: GCA_013398175.1. Lineage (NCBI taxonomy): Eukaryota > Metazoa > Chordata > Aves > Passeriformes > Climacteridae > Climacteris > Climacteris rufus. The sequence goes on along the minus strand of VZRZ01006719.1, from coordinate 27,503 downwards.
GTGTCACACAGCCATGGCTCCTGCTTCTAGAGAAGTGATGTTCTGAAATACTCCTGAAAGAAAAGGGAAGCTCTTGGTGGGTGTTTTAGCTGCCCAGTGACCGGCGCCTGTGCCGGGGCCGGGCTGGCAGCTACCGGGGCCCTTCCCTGCGGCTCCAGCGACGGCAGCTCCGGCGGGCAGGGCCGTGCTGGGGCCGAGCCCGGTGCTCCCACCCTCCCTTGTCTGCCCGGGGCCGAGGGGCCGGGGTTCTGCGGGCTCTGGGGTGCGCTGCGGCCCCCGAGCATCCCCGCAGCCTCGCGGCACCGCTCCGGGAACGGGGCTCTGCGGGAACGGGGCTGCGGGAACCGGGGCTGCGGGAACGGGGCTGCCCGAAGGGAGCGGGGCTGCGGGGA
>VZRZ01006719.1:0-18181 GCA_013398175.1 Climacteris rufus | reverse complement strand
CCCCAGAACCCCCAGAACCCCCAGAACCCCCGCCCCAGGGCCCCGCACAGAGCCGGGTCCCACCCGCGCTGTCCTGCCCGGGCCCCTGCCCACAGCACTGAACCACGCTCCGTAATTAAGTACATAATTGAGCATCCAAGTGCCCCGGCGGGTTTGCAGCTGGCGGTGGCCCAGGATCAGCTCACGCTCCCAGAGCAGACGCATGTCATGCATGGACTGAGCTGGCTCTCACAGCTTGGCTGAAATGCAAGTACACATGAAGAAAGGTTTGTTTAAGCTATTCTATCCCTAAAACTTTTGTGCAGAGGTTTCATGCAGAAGCTCCCACAACAGCAATTGTTTGCAGCAAAGAATAACTCCTATGAGGGTGTTCCTGTCAGTGCCATCCCAGCCTGGAGGGATGGAGCAGCGGGCAGGGTTTGGTCGGTGGCCAGCAGCAGCTCTACAGCCTCACTGCTCGCCCTGCACCTGCAGGCTGCGGCCCAGGGCTGTGGTCCAGGAGGTGCTGCCATCCCTCCCACAGGAACGGGATGTGATACACGGGGTCCTGGAGGGCAGAGGAGTCTCCCTGGGCTGCTCCCTGAGCCACGATGGGCTTCTCTTCTCCTAAAGCTGCTGGCTTCGGGATGGAGTAAAGGGCAGCCTGGCCTGCCTCCATCTGCAGGGAGCATCCCTGAGAGCCAGCTCTGCTGTGGGGTCCTGCTGAGATGCACAGTTCCCTTATCACGGGGAGGGGGTGTCCGTGTGCGGGTCCCTCACTGGGCAGGGGTGTCTGTGTGCAGGTCCCTCACCGGGCAGGGGTGTCCGTGTGCGGGTCCCTCACCGGGCAGGGGTGTCCGTGTGCAGGTCCCTCACCGGGCAGGGGTGTCCGTGTGCGGGTCCCTCACCGGGCAGGGGTGTCCGTGTGCGGGTCCCTCACTGGGCAGGGGTGTCCGTGTGCCCGAGGGCAGGGAGCCTGCACAGAGGTGGTTGTGTGAGGGCTCGGGGCAGCTGCCAGGACCTAAATCTCCTTGCGCAGAGCAACTCGGATGTTGCTGCAGATCTTGGAGAGCGCCTCGAAGAGAGGGTCACAGAAGGTGTGGATGCACAGGGAGTAGATCCGGCTGACACACTGGATCTCTATCAGGTAGCTCTTGATGCAGGGCACCACTGCCCAGATGTGGCAGAAGGAGATGAGGGCGAAGAGGAAGCCCCAGACGACGGCCAGGGGGATGCCCAGGACGGCTGAGAGCAGGCGGTAGCACCAGTACTTGCTGACGGTGAAGGTGGTGTAGCTGGTTTTCCAGACACCATCGAAGCTGTATGTTCCCACAGGCTCAGCTATCACATCCTCAAAATCCACCTGGGAGGAGAGCACATGGAGGTAAGGGGGATTTGTGGGGTCAGCAACGGCTCCAGTGCCAGGACAAGGGTCTGCTGCAAGGTGAGAGCAGATCCCAGACGGAGGGGGCTGGGAGAGGCAGGGCAGTGCTGGGGGAAGGATCCCTGCAGCCCCGACCAAGGACAAGCCCCTGCAGAGATCCGAGGCGAGACGGCTCAGGGCTCCTGGCACTGCCCGGCCACAGCCTGGGGGCAGCACAGGGTGGGCTTAACCCACAGCAGGAGACCCCAGCCCTGGGCCACTGAGCCACTGTCCCTGTCCCACCCCTGAGCTGGGGAATCAGGTGCGAGGGCCAGGCAGGAGCCTCAGAACTGGAGCTGTGCAGGGGGGTGTTGGCTGCAGAACGGCCAGAGCCCATTCCTGCCATTTTTTAGCATTCAGGGACATGGCTGCCCACTCAGCAGGAAGATGTTTGTGTTCGTAAAGATCCAGCAGCCCTCTGGATTTATGGATTATTTATTTATACCCGCAGGATGAGGTGCTCAGTGCTGCCTGTCCACGTTCCTCCTGGGGAAGGGAGCTGGGGCTCTGCCCTGCCCTTGCAGGGGTAGTGCTGTTTGTGCAGGCATTGGAGGTGTCTCTGAGTGGCACACGGTACCCAAACCCTCTGAAGCCCACACAGAGATCCCCTTGGGTGGTAACTCACTCCTCAGGAATGTATAAGCTGAGCTATTTGTCTTGAAAGCCAGACCGGCCTTCCCTTGGGCAGCTGATGTGTCTCTACATTCATGTTAAATCACAATATCCATCCTGCTTTTGGAAGCACTTGGATCACAAGACCACTCTGCATCATCTTTAATTTCCTGGAGTGGGCAGGAGGTGCCAGGAGCAGCACTGGGTGAGGAGTCAGCAGCCCCATGAGCTGCTCCTGAGGTGCCATCAGCAGCCCTGGAATGCCCAGCTGTGCCCAGGACTGGCCCAGGTTGCTGCCCAAGTGCCTGATGAGCTCATCAGGCATCAATTAACGTGGGGAGCAGCGGGATATAAGAGCAGAGGCTCCATCTCCCTGCTGCCTGTGCTGCCATCACACTGGGAGCAGATCTGGAGGAGCAGTGGAGACTCAGGCTCAGTCTGGGTCCTGGGCACTGCCTGGAGGTGCTCAGGGACCAGCACACACAGGCGCTGCTCCTGGATGGAATCGTGGAACCAGTTAGCTTGGAAAAGCTCTCTTAAGGTCACCCAGTCCAGCCATGCCTTGCTCTGTTGCTGTGCTTGGAGGAGGCTCTGCAAAGCCTCTGTGGCCAGTGCCCCCTTTTAACATGGTCCCACATTCTGGCTGTTGCTTTGTGATGGCTTTGTTGCTTTTGTTTATTCATGGCCAGGTGAGCCCCTCATCCCGTGGAGCACTGTAGCTCCCTGCTCCCCTGTGGCTGCCTCTGTGCCCGCCGTGCTTCCAGAGCCCTCCCTGCTGTGGTGCCCCGGCTGTTTGGGCTGTGCCCTGGGACAGGCTGAGCAGCAGCAGGGTGAGCTGTGCTCCTGGCCCGGGCTGGCTCTGCCCTCCCTCCCCAGCCCTATCTGCAGGGCTATTTTAAGGTGGAGGAATGCTGAGGAGCTGGAGCTCTGAAGACTCCCAGTGCTGGTGGAGCAGCAGCGTGGCCATGGGAGTGGGTGAGCTTGGAAGGGCTCCTCAGGCTTTGGAGATTCTTGAGTGGGAAAAGACAGGGATGGGCTGGGGGAAAGGGACTTGTGGGAGGACTAGGGCTGGCTGGGAAGGTGCTGGCAGTGTCCCCAAGAGCAGCTGGTGGAGTTTCCAAGCTGGGGAGCAGGTGTGTGCCCCAAGGTGCTGCCTGGCCCTGGGGTGAGCGGGCTGAGGGCTGTCCTGCTCCCTGCTCCCGTGGCAGAGGGGTGCTCCCCTTGCCTGGCACCTCTCCCAGCCCAGGCTGAGGCTGGGGATGCACAGGCACGGAGTAGCACAGATGCTGGACACGCTGCTGGGAAAGTGCTGGGAATGCTGAGGTGTCAGGCAGCTGTCACAGGCAGGTGCCAGAGAGGAGCCATCGATGGCTGTCACTGTCACAGCTCATCTGAGGGAATTTAATTGGACCACACCATGGTTGTAGCTGTAATGGTGTTTTAATGCCCAAATTCAGGTTTGTGTTTTGCCAGTGCTGCCAAGGTCATGGCCCGTCACAAAGCCCGTGTGAGCAGCTCTGTGCACGCTGTCCCCTCTGCTGTGACAGCCACAAACACACTTTGAACAAAACCCTTCCACCTCCTCCTGTTCGCTTTCGGGCCAGAATTATCTTTGGCTAACTAAGCCAAATTTTGTTTGCAATTCTAACAAAGTCTAGAGGAAACCCAAGAATTAGAATGGGAATTCCTTTTGCTCAGAAACAGAGGGAGGGAGCTGGGGCCTTGCTGCACCTCCAGGCTGCCCTGGGGGGAAACAATCTTCCACAAACAGGACAGTGCACATCAAATGATCTAGTACTGAGACTGTTGTGTCTTGAAGGCCAGCAGTCTTTTTCCAATATCCCTTTAAATCAGTGATACTTAATTTCTGTGTTATTTTTGGCTCCCCACTTGCTGGTACAAAGGAAGGCGCCTCCATAAATTTTCAAGCTACAATGAAACTGGAGAGCCCATTCAAGGAATGGGAAATATGGCATTAAATGGAGCCAGGCACGCCACCCAGCCATTGTCTGGGTGCTCGGGCACCGGGGCTGTCACCTCCCCACGGCCCCGGGGACACCGCCTGGGGCACACGGACAGGGGCTGAGAGCCCGGGCCCGGTGCAGCCCAATGCAGCCCAACGCCGGAACCCCAAATCCTGCTGGCGCAGCGCGGCTGGGACAGCCCTACCTTCACAACGTCCTCGTTGATGTGCTTGGGGTCTCTGTTCACCAGGTCGATCTCCTTGGTGTGCTGGTCCTTGATGATGATCCGCTCCTCCAGCTCGGCGCGTTCCTCGGCCATGGCCGCGCGGGTGGGACTGCGGCCCTGCCGGGAGCGCCAGGCCAGGCCGGCCTCACAGGCACGGCCCCCCTGCTGCAGCAGCTGCCCTGCGGCCTGGCACGGCTCCAGGCTAAAATTAATGTCCTGGCTCCCGAGGCCGCCTGCAGTGTCCCTTAAAGGGGCTCTTCTGGGGCCAGCCCGCGCTGTCGCCTCAGGGGGATGGCATGTGTGTGGGTGGCCTTTGAGCCAGGGCGGGGATGGCATGGGAAGGCTGTGCGGCCCCCTGGCCCAGCTGTGCCAGGGGGATTTTACTCTTGCGTGGGAGAAACAATGCCCAAATTGGGGCAAAAGCCCTCGAAAGCCTGAAAGAAATTGTTGTTTATGAATCAGTAAATGAAGCAGCTCAGGGGAGACAGGAATTGTGCTGGTAAATACCACCCAGAGAAGCCACGTTGTCCTGGGATGGCCACTGCTCCTTGGGGTCCCTCCAGAGCCCAGGAGAAGGCTCATGGTTCCACCCTGGAGTCCTTAGGTTCCACCTTTTTCATCCAGAGAAACTCAAGGAAATCCAAGACCAACACACAGAACCATAGTGGTCAGAATATCTCCTCCACAGATACTTCATGTATTAGTGAAGATTTATTTAACTTGGGCTGCATTTTGCTAATCCTCCTCAATGTGAGCTCTTGGCTTTCACGATTTGAAGATTTGTTTAAAAGTAAGGGTTTTGTGAAAAAAATGTTTCAAAAAATAAGGGTAGAGAGGGAGGGATGTGTGTCTCCTCAAGGCTGGGTAGAGAGGGAGGGATGGGCAACTCCTTAAGGAGCCTGGAGGTGTCTGCACATCAGCTGAGCATGGAAGTGTCCCTGCAGAGCCCGTGAGCTCAGCTGGCGTTGCAGGGGAGGTATTTTAAGGCAAAAGGCTCTGCTGCCTTCCAAAAACATCAGTGCTTGGGCAGTGCCCTTTTTATCAAACCCTCGTGGCTCCCTGCCTGGAGCTTTCAGCACTGCAATGGGGCTGCTCCAGCCCTTGGAGCCGATAGAATACAGTGCAAAAATGAGACTGAGTTCCTTCATTGGGCTGAGGCATTGCAGGTCTCAGGCATGTTCATGTTTCCTGAAGATTTGTGATGGCAATGGTCTGGCTGAGCATAGCTGTGTGTCCAAGGCTGCCAGGCTCCCCCAGCCCTTTTCATTGTTTTCTTTCCCCAGTATTTTTTTCTGGAGTCAGGTTGGTGCCTCAGTCTGGAAACTGTTTTTTTTCCTTGGGATTTCAGCTCTAGTGGAGGCTGAGGTGGGTGTAAATCTGGCAGGTTTTTTCTGGAGAGAAGCGCCCATCAGTGCTCCTGTTCTGGGCAAAAGGACACTGGAAAACCCTTTTACAGCACCAGTTCCACATCCCTGCATCTCCCTCTGCTCCTCCATAGTAGCTGGAAGATCCCAAAGTCAGCAGAGACTGCTGGTGGAGGTAAAACCCCTCCACGCTCCAAGGTTTTGGGCAGCAGCTCCAAGGCCAGGCCTGCTCGATCACGGCTGGATCCTCTGTCAGAGCTCCATAGCCCTGCTGCTCAATGGCTCAGCACTTCAGCACAAGTTGTGCAGGGTGTTTGTGCAAAATGAGCTGTTTTCCCCAACTCGGGGCCGAGAGCAGGCTCTGGGGTGAGGCAGGGCTGGGCCAGGAGGCAGCGCCACGTTCAGGGGTACGGCTGCCCCACAGGGCTGGGAGTCAGTGCTGTGTTCAGGGGTATGGCTGCCCCACAGGGCTGGGCCAGGAGTCAGTGCTGTGTTTGGGGCTATGGCTGCCCCACAGGGCCAGGAGGCAGCACCATGTTCCAGGGCACAGCTGCCCCACAGGGCTGGGAGTCAGTGCTGTGTTCAGGGGCACAGCTGCCCCACAGGGCCGGGAGGCAGAGCCATGTTCAGGGGTACAGCTGCCCCACAGGCCCCCTGCCCACCAGAGAGCCCAACTTGGGCGTTTGCTCCGCTGGTTCTCCTCAGCCAGGCCCGCCTGGAAGGCTCTGCCTGGAAGTGGCTGCCGGGTGCCCTGCCCAGGGCCGGGGTCTCGGCCGGCTGCCCCCAGCCCCAGGGCCGTGGCAGGACAGCGGGCTGGGGTGTAGGGTGTCCTCCCCCGGGTGGGATTTCTGAGGGCACGAGTCACTCCCTGGCTTTAGGCTGGGCCGGGCTGGGCGCCGTGGTCCCCCTGGGCAAGCGGCTCCGGTGTCCCGGCGTGGGAGGAGGAGAATGTGCACCCACGCAGCGGCAACGTGCAGGTAGCAAATGTCTCCAGCAGCAGGGAACGGCAGCAGAATATTCTGTTGCACTGCAGATGCTATAAATAAATATATTTCTGAGTACTTTGAGGCTGTGAATGGGACACTGTGTAAAAGTGGAGAGTCACATATGCAGTGGAGGCAGCAGCAGGGCTGGGCAGCGGGAGGGCAGGAGGCACCTGCTCAGTGCTGCTCCCTCCCTCCATGTGCTCAGCTGGACAGACCTGCCCCAAAGCAGCTGCCATGGATGGCTTTTTTCACTGAAATCCAAATTTTTCATAATGAGAACATGTGTTAGGAAATCTGGTGACATATTTCCCTCTGCAGAAATAAGCAGTTACCATTGCCCTCCACCCTGAGCAGCCTTCTACGTGATCTCAGGGTGAGCATTGACTTTGGCAATAGATTGTCAAGACCTGAGCAGGTCGTAGGACTGGGGCTGTGGACCTGGAAGCCTTCTGGAAGTCAGATAAATAACCTACTCCTTGGACCCAGCAAGAAAAGTATATTTATTTCTCTTGAGCAGAGAAGAATAAAACAGAAATAAAGCTCACAGAGACCAAAACTCCTGTGAAAATGAACAGACCAGAGCTGCAGTGAAGGAATAATAAAGAAGGAGAAACTGGGAGAGTTTCTGTGGAGTGCTGGGAGAGCATGCAGTGCGCAGTGGGGGAGAGGAGAGCCGGGTAAAGTGCTGGTGGTGAGTTAGGTCTCAGGTCAAAGCAGGAGGAATGACTCTGTGCATAAATCCTGACCTCGGGCATCCAATCCTTCACTCAGCTCAGCGTGTCCGAGGGGGGAGCAGGTGAGGGACTGTTCCAGGTGAGCTCCAGGTGCTGCCAGGTGGGAGTGAGGCTGAGGGAGCAGCTCTGCCTGCAGTGCTGGGAGCAGAGCTCTCCTTTCATCTCTTATTTAACGACAACACAAATCTGCCTCCCTGTCTCCTTCCCATGAGCATCCTTCAGCTCCTCTGATTACCTGGTGCAGGTTAAAGCTTGGTTTACTCATCTGTCACCTCTCCCTGAGATGGGCACCTGCAGTGGTGTGGTGAGGTCCTGCCTGGGTTTCTTGGGCACCTCACTGTGGAGTCAGAGGCTGCAGAGTGTCTCTGGAGCCAGGAGAACCCATGTGTGGGCTCGGTGCTGCTGGGGAGGAATTTCTCTTGTTTTGGGTACAAATCTGCAAATGTGGCCAATGAATCTGCAGCCCCCATTCCTCTCCTGTGCTGGCTTCAAAGAGCCCTGTGATGAACCGTGGGTGCTGACATTGTGTTGTGGGAGGTTTGTGCTGTGCAGCCCCTCCAGCTTATGCTCAGAAATAATTTATTGTCAAAGCAAACAAGTTGGATTGAATGCACAGGAGTCACAAAAGCCCTAGGTGAGTGTGTTTAATACACTTTTGCTGGTGAACTTGAGAACACCGGAGGGAAATATGTGCTTCCAAGTGAATGAGATAGATCTTCTCCATCTCCCTCAAATTTCCCCTCTCTGTTCCTGTTCTCCCACCTCTGTTACAGGGATTGCAGGCCAGGACTGCCCTCGATCCCAGCCAGCACCTTTCCTTTTCCTGCCTGGATGTCCTCTCTGTCAGCATCAAAGAGGAACCCAGTCTTGCTGGAGCTGTTTCTGCCAGAGCCCTGGGTGAAAGTCTTGCCTTGGGTGTTGGAATCCTGCCTCCTGCAAGGAGCACAGGGCTCTTGAGTTTAGGTGGCCCCTCCGTCCTCCAGGGCTAATGACAGTGGATGCTGAGGGCAGGGATGTGGTGGCATTACCTCTGCACAGGCAGTGGAAATCATGGCTGGCAAATACAAGTTTGAGTACAAGTTCTGTCATGTTTAATATCAATTAAAATTAAGTTTCACTGAGGAAGTACAGCAGAACAGTAATTTATCATTCCAGTTGTTGTCTGAGTTTGTTTCTATTCAGGGAGTCTTGCCCTTTGAAAGAGAGAGAAAGTCTATGAATATCAGATTCGTGCCCCTGTGATATACAAGCACCAATCTCTGCATGCTGGTCTGTGTTGTAAGTGCTGGGAGAGGAGCTGGCTGATCCCATCCTGCTGGGATGCTGTGGGTGCTCTGCTGGGCTGAGGCAGGTGGGTGCTGCCCCTCAGCCTCGGGGGGCAAGTGTGGGGTCACACACACAGAGTCTGGGCTGTCCTGGTGGAAATCCTGTTCTCTGTTTGTCATGGAGCCCCTCAGTGTAGACCAGGGCAGGAGAGCTCAGCTGTGACACCACACCCGGCTGCATTTCATCCCATTGTCTGTGATCAACAATTCTTCCTTTTGTCTTAATTTGAGTGATGAGCTTTTTGCTCTGGACATCTTTCTTGGGAGTTGCAGGGATGCCAGGGGTGTGTTATGAATATGAGAGAGCTTGAATGGGTTTTAATTCTCTTGGAGTGGCCTGCACTCCAAAACCACATATTCTCTCTGGTTCTTTCGTTATGATCAATCAGGATTATTACAACATGGATTGATTTATTGTAATAGTCACAAGAAAACACATATGAGACCAGAATTTAAGCAAAACTTCTTACTACCCAGGATAAACAAAAAGATACTACCAGTAGAATAAATAGTACACAATAATAAAAGGTACCTGTAGCAAAGAAATAGTAAGGTTAGAAATTAATGTAACTCACTGATTCCTTTCTCTCAGCTTCTAGAAGAGAAGCACAGATATGGCATACTGACGTCTGAGTATGTCGGAGAGAACAGTTTGTGCACTTCAAGAAGTAACCAAACTGCTGTCTGATTTTTGGAGCTCACAGTGCTCTTTTATATGGTAAAATCCTTGTGTCTGACAGTCACTTATCTTGGATATTCTGCCTTCCCAGTATAGCTGGCTCCAAGAACTTAGGGGAGATGGTTCTCTAATCTTTGCATCAGCAGATAAGATTTGGGAGCAGAGGGGAGGGGTGAAAACCATCCTGCCCCAGGGTGCCCCCTTGGGTGTGGGCTGTCGGTCCCTGGGGGTGGGCTGGGAGGAGATGGAGCCCCTTGAGACACCCCAGGGCTGTGTTTAAGGACACGGGTGCTCTGGGGGTCACAGCAACCACCCACAGCTGCATGTCCTGCAGGCAGCTCACCAGGCACTACCTGAGCCCGTCAGAAACTGCTGCTCCTTCCCTCCCAGGCGGGTTCTTATGGCTGTGGGCAAAGCTGGCTTTGAAACACCGAACAAAGGAGTGTCCAGGGTGGGGTTAGAGGGGAGGAAGGTGTGCTGCTGCTGGAGGAGCTGCCAGTGCCCAGGCCGAGCAGCCCCAGCTGAGCCAGGGGATGTGCACGACTGCCCTGCGCAGTGCCAAGGCTGCTCCAAGAAAAACACAGCTTTGGGTAACTCATGGGGTGTTGTTCCTCCTCTGCTGAAGGTGCAGGGCAGTTCTGGCGTGGCCCCTTACAGCCTGTGTTTGTCACCTCCTAATCTCAGCTCTTCTCTCTCACACCGGCACTCTAAATTCCTCTGGATTTTCATTTTAAAATAGCCTCACTTGGCTTTTCCTTATCAAGAGACAGTCTTGTCTTGATTTATCCCTTGTGACATAACCAGCGGGGTATTCTGAGATAATCAGAGTTAACCAGTTGGTGTGTGCTGGTTGGAACAGGGGTCCCAGCCTGCCTTGGGCTGTCATTTCTCCTGGTGCTGTTTGGGAGGGGAACCCAAGGCAGGCAGCAGCAGGATGGTGCTTTCCCTTTCAGCACACAGGATGCACAGCCAGGTGCTGGGAGGGCAGGATCCCACTCAAGGCTCAGGGAAGTGTTCTTATGCAGTGACACTGAATGCAGTGGGAGACCAGGTGGTTAAGACTGTCTTAGGCAGGAAAATGAGCCCAAAGAGGGGCTTTGTATCACGGGTTTAAGATGAGGAGTGTGTCTGTGTGCTCTGTGATGAGCACCCTTGCAGTGGGGCTGGCTGCTCTGCTGGCCTGGTGTCAGCCCAGCTCCAAAGCTCCTTCTGGGGACCAAACTCCCCTGTGGCAGTGGCTGTGAAGGCAGAGCTGGGCTTTGTGTGCCCCAGGCCTGGGTGAGCTGTGTGTGAGCAGGGAGCAGCAGTGCCTGAGTGCTCAGGGGGAAGGAACGGGGCTGCTCTGGGGGTGCTGCCGTGGCTGAGATGTGCAGAGGGGTTTGGCTGGTGTTGATTGATATCACTTGGCTGTGGCACAGCCAGGAGGCTCCTCGTGCCTACAAATAAAATCCTTTCAAGCCCTGGAGCAGGATGAGTCTCATAACCCAGCACAGAGTATAGATCCTATTTCTAGCACTGGGAGCTTTACATGTGGAAGGTTTCAGCTGCTCTTCCCTATCCTGCTCTTGTTCTGACCTATTGTGGTTCTCTTCTCTCTGGCAGTGCCTGTCTAAAAGCTGAATGCTGGGCTGGATTCAGGCTCCAGTGTGGCTGCTGACCATCTTCCCTTTCCAAAGCAGCAATTGTGGAACCAAGGCTGAGGCCCAGGCTGTGTTCCTGTGGCACTGGTGGGTGGGCTGGGCTCGGGGGTCCCTGCAGGTAGCATCAGCCCTAACATGGCAGTGGGGTTACTTTAAGCCAGAAGGAAAAGCTGACAAGCTTGTGAGCACCTAATATCCCAGCTTAGCATGCTGACAGCTGCTGGAAACCAGGCTGGAGGGACTGGCAAATATAGTAACATGAAAGAGCTTCCCGTCACCCCCTCCATCAGAGGAAAGTCTCATGTAGCAGTGTGTGTGATGATGTGCAGCTGGAAAAACTACTCTGCTAAAGAATATAAACCCCTTTGCCCAGCTCTGTAAGGACAGAGTGGTTCCTCAGCTCTGGAAGTCTTTGTTAAACACCAAAGTCTCCATTGCATGGAAGATCTGACTGTCAGGAGCAGATTGTTGTCTGATGAGTTCTGCACAAGTGCCTTTGCTGTCCCTCGGGGGCTTTAGCAGGGTGACACACACGCTGTGTTTTCCTCAGTAAGAACCCCAGGAGGACGTCCTGGATGTGTGGAGTTGGTCTGTGGCTCTGCAGGGATCCTGAGCCTGCCTGCAGCCACCAGGACAGATGTCAAGCCTGGGCGTCCCCAGCTGTGCTGGGGAGGTGAGACCAAGGCACAGACCCTATCCTGCCGGGAGACAGTTCTCAGAGCTTCACTAGGGTTTGTCATTCCTTGGTCTCATTGACAAGAATCGGAGGGGATGAGAGGAAATGAAAAATAAGTGGTTATTGCTGGAGTTTCTCATCAGATTTCTGCTGGTGCTTTGCCCCTGGTAAATGACAGCATTGCAGGTTGTTTCTCCTGGATTTTCATTTCTCCTGTCAGTCTGAACATGGTCGATGTCCTTCCAGCCTGTCTCCCAGTTCAAACAGTAAGGGCTGTGTTGCCCCGAGTCCCTCCTGCAGCGAGGCCGGTGGGGTGTGTGCAGCAGCAGGTTCCTGTCTAGCCCTGCCCGTGGCTGTGCCCACGGCTGTTCCCTGTGCCTTGGCAATGGCCTGGTGTGGAAATTGTCTGGGGCAGGGACTCACGAGGATTTTGTGCTAAAATAATGAAGATGGAGGAATTAACCCCTGCCAGGGTTGCTGTGGTGGCACACCCCGAGGCTGAGGAGGTTGTGTGAGCGCAGGGGACAGGGCAGGAGCCAGCTGGGCTGTGGCTCTGGGGCTGCAGGTGCCCCTGCTCTGTGGGAGCTGGGCTGGCTCTGCACGATGCTGCTGGCGTGGAAGAAGTGGGCACAGGCCGTGGGAAGCACCTGGAGGTGGTGGTTTCCCAGTGGGGAGAGCGTGGATGTGTCTGGTGCTGGCCCCTTCAGCTTAGCAGGCTGCCCAAAACCCAGGGGCAGTGTCCTGTTCCCCTGGGCTGTGGGAGGCACTGGGAGGCTGCTCCAGGCCCTGGGCTCCAGAGTGTGGCCCTCAGCCCATCCCAGGGCTGGCCCAGATCCGTGGCCCCTGGTGCTGGCGGAGGGGAGCTGTGGCTGTGCCCGCCTGCCCTGGGCACGGGGGCTGTGCCCGCCCGCCCTGGGCAGGCTTTGCCCTGGCTTTGCAGCCTTCCCTGGGGAGCTGCCCCAGCCCGGGGAGGCTGAGCAGAGGCTGATGTTTTATGGGTCGAGCTGGGTTCTCTCCCCCTTCCCCCCTCAGCCCCACCAGCCCAGGGGCCGTTCCCACTCCCGACGATGACGAACACCGAGAGCGAGCGTCACCTCCACTTTTATTTTTTCCCTGCTAGACCTTATTTATTGAAAGCAAAACAAAGCACGTGTCTTGGGCAAATATTGTGACATTTCATTATTCACACTTGGTGTGATAAGTGAGCTGGTTTAGGGGTTGTGGTTCATGATTTATTTAGTTTGGATGTGGATATAAATCCCGACTGTGGAGGAAGCACTGTAACTCTGTAGGAATGCGGATGCTCTTTTGTCCACTGGAGCATAGCCAGTACCCAGTACCTAATTTGTGGTGTTTTAATGCAAACAGGGCACACAAAACCATTTGTAACATTGCAGGAACCAGGTGATTTCAGCAGTGTCTAAGGAGATCTGAAGGTGGAAGGTGCATATTGGATCATTAGATGGAGAAGGGAAATTACATTTAAGATAAACATTTATTCAGTGCATGAAATTATTGATAGCTCTGCTCAGGATAAAAGGGAGAAATAGAATAAATACTCTTTATTTTGTTCCATTGCCTTTATCTTGCAGACAGCCTTTTGGGATTTCAGCTCGGACTGCCCACACCAGTACAACAAACATCCCCAGCAGTGTCAGTCGGAGCGAGGCTGCAGGTGGGGCCTGTCCAGGTGTGGTGACAGTGACAGTCCTGGTCCCTCTGTTCCTCCCCTGGTCCCTCTGGTCTCAGGTGAGATGCCTGTGTGGGCACAGCTGTGCTGGGAGTGCTCTGCTGGCATTGGTGCCTCTCTGGGATCAGGGCACGGGGTGTCTGTGCCCAGGCCTGACATAGCTCCTGCTCCTGGGATTTAAATCTGTGTCCAGGATGTCATTTTGGCTCCGGGCTGCCCAGGGTCCCTGGGATGGATGGAGCTGCTCTGTATGGCAGGCTGTGCTCTAGGAAAAGAAATGTTTTAGCTGCAAGGCAAGCTGTTGAGGGCTGGAAAAACCAACAGGTTTTGGTTCACCTCTGAGCACACAAGAGCCAAACCCTGTGAGGTGCTGGTCCTTCTGCTGGGGGTAAAGCTGCTCAGTGACCCCCATGGGGCCTGGCCATGCTGGGGTCTGTGAGCCTGCTCCAGGTCTACACTGGGGCTTTCCAGGAGTTAACACTGAGCTATTTGTACTTTTATGGGTGTTGCTGACCGGGACTATTTATGACAGAACTAAAGGAATTAATATTCATAACTTCCCCTGACTGTGCCATATAAATCAGGAGTGGCTGTGACAGTTGTGCACTGTGGCCTTTGTTCCAGCCACAGTGTGGCAGCTGCTCAGATGTGGCTGGACAGTCTTGGTGCACAAATTTAAGCCTTTTGAAAGATCTCTGCTGCTGCCTTTAGCACTGCCAAGCCAGTCTGTGTTGTTGCAGTGATGCAGCCCTCGGTGCACACCTCGTGAGGAAGGTGAGCCTCATGCCTTGGGGATGTATTGAGGATAAGAGATTTCTGGGCTATCAGATCCAGACCTGGACCTACACGGGATTCCAGGCATCTCAGAGGGGCTTTGCAGGCTGATTTCAGAGCTGAAGGACACCATGGGATGGACACGTGTGCTGGAGCACTGCGTGAGTGGAGGTGCCACTGACAGCCCAGCACAGGCAGGGATGGGGAGGCTGGAAATGGCCACCAAAGCCCTGCCTGGGCCACCACCGGGCTGACCCCCTCGAGGTGCCAGAGGAGACTGGGAGGAGGCAGCAGGGCAGGAGAGGGTGGCGTGAGTGCCTTCCCTGCACTGCTCGGGGAGTGCAGGCAGGACCAGAGCTGTTCCTTCCCGGGGGTGTCCCAGACAAGAGGTGACACCTGGATGTGGATGGGCTGCAGGGACAGGGAGACGTGTCCAGCTCATTCTGGGGCTGGAGCTGCAGGCTGTCAGCAGTGCTCCGAGGGCCCCTCTGCACTGGGAGAGGAAGGAGCAGCTCTGGGCCCTGGCAGGAAAGCTGTGGCTGAGCCATTCTGAAGTCGAGGCAAAATATGGCCAAAAATAGAATAAGAAAAGGAATTGTTAATGATATAATAGATGGGAGGGAAAAATAGAAGAGGGTCAACAAGATCCCAGCTATGTCAGAATCAAAAGGGATTATGTTTGTGTGTGCAAATCCCCCATTGGAGCTGGATTCCATATGTGGAAGAAAAACAATGCTGCTTTTCTCGTTCCACACACTATTTCTGGTGCTCTCTAAAGCCAGGCCCCAAGACTCGTTGGTATTTCATGAAGAACATGCTCAGCCTCTGGTGCAAGCAGTGCCAGAGCGCAGAAAACAGACACTGCGAGAGCCATGTGATTGAACAAATGTTATTCTTTCCCTTGTTTTTATAATAAGAAAAAGAATTTTGCAAGAAAGCTTCATCACTTTGAAAACTGACACCTTCCATCCCTACTGCTTAGATATGGAGAGGAGAAGCTGCACATCCTTGAAAAGACCCCAAGAGTGCTGGAGCCCCTGTGAGCTGGACCACTGTGAGGGAGCAGGGGAAAGCCTGGAAGCTCTGAGCTGGGGTCCTGTGCCTGGGCTGGCCTGTGCTGGGGGAGATGCTGCTGTCTCCTTGTGGAGGGGGGCTGGTGGCTCCCTGATCTGGCAGCAGGCAGCTCCAGGAGCTGGGATTCCACAGTTCCCCTTGGCAGTGGAGGTGAAGAGCTGAGGGGTCCCGGGGTGTGCATGGTCACAGCCACACTGACCTGCCCCTCCTGAGGAGGTGCCAGCAGGAGTACATGGTGACTTCAACCACCCCTGTCCCCAGTGATGAGGAGTAACCTGGAGCTCTGCTGTGATTGCTGATTTGCAGCCCTTTCCTGGAATAAGTCAAAATTATTCCTCCTCAGGACATGGTGGTTATAAGCAGAAGCTCAACACTTTCCAACGTTCTTTTCCCAGAGAAATACAAATGCACCCGTGAGCATTTGGTGTGCTCATGCCTGGATTGCAAATGGGTGCAAATGCCCTCCCCTCACTGAACCTGAGCATTCAAAAACCTGTTTGACATTTTCTGCTCTGTTTTCCCCAAAGATAAAGCGTGAACGCTTTGAGGATGGATGCAGGGAGCAGGGATGGCTTTGTTTGCACATCTGTCAGGAGTTCCAGGGTTGCTGTGGCTCACGGGCAGCTTGAGGGGGGCTCTGCCCCAGGGCCAGGTGTGAGCTGAGAGTGCTTTGCTCCCTCCCTGGGTTCTCACTCCATGTGCTCCCATCTCTGACTAGAACAAGGCTATTGGTGACCACCCTGCTGCTGGGGATGGTCTCAAACAACCCTGGAGCTCTGGGCCATTTCAGGTCTCTGCTTTGGGTATCTGCCTTACCCGTTTTGCAATTTGGCTCCAGTCTCCAGTTCCAGCAGCTGGAGCCAAGGCAGAGCTCCCACATTGCTCTGTGCTGCTTTGGATTCAACCTCAGTCCTCCTCTCACTGCTATTGCTTTGGAGGCTGCATTGTCATCGTTTGCTGTCTTTGTAAAACAGCTGAAAAATGAAAATAACAACAGTGACCATCCGAGGCTTCGAGCCCAGTGCCTGCTGGAGGGGGAGCTGGGAGCTGCTGCAATTGGTCCCAGTTTGCTCTCCTGGGTTTTGCCTCCAGAAACTCCTGATGGCAAAGAGTCCATCCCAGGAAATCCAGGAGAGAAGGGGGGGAAAGCTGCTCAACTGTGCTGCTGGGGGTGGTGGTATGTTTGCTGCAGGAGAATGGTGATGGAAACCACAGAATGGTTTGGGTTGGAAGAGACCTTGAGGATCATCAGTTCCACCCCCCCGCATGGGGCAGGGAGGGACACCTTGCATTAGAAAAAATCTCATCCAATGCTCAAATCCCATCCAGTCTTGGGCACTTCCAGGGATGGGGCATCCACAGCTCAGCTGGACCCACCTCGGGTTTCCTCTACAAGTCCGGGTGGCACCAATGTGGCTTGACTCCTTCAGGAAGAGTATTTTGGATGCACAGAAGAGCAGAGAGCTGGGGTTACCACGGGCTCTTCCAGGTGCTGCTGGGATGCAGCTGAGATGAGCAGTGCCTGGCACTAAGGCTGGGCTGAGAGCCTAAAACAGCATCAGGTCTGGGGATGGGACAGCTCGTGGAGCCTGAGGTGAGGCTTAAAAAGAATGTGAGCTGTCAAAAGCAGAACAGGGTGTTTGGAAACAACCCTCAGCTCTCCCAGTCCCCGTGGAACCAACCCATCAACGCCATGCTCACCAACAGCCCGAGGCTCCTTTTACAGTCACAGCAAATATTGGAGGGGCCCGGGGCCAAATGCCACTTGTTTTGTCAATGTGCCTTGCTGGTGTGACCTGCAGAGCTCTGAGCCCTCGCATCCTGAGCAGGGAGGGAGAAGGGATTGTGGGTGGCACCTTGAGGAGCTGGACTGTGGCACCACCAGTCCCTGGGTCTGGGGTGATTTCACCTTCTCGTGGCTGCTACGTGGACACGGCTCCTCTCCTTTAGATGTCATTGATGAGCTGGGCATGTCCGAAGGACTGATGCTGACCGCGGGGTCACATCCCTCCTAAAACCAATGACTGGGCATTTCCTGCAAAGTGTAGAACACAGAGGAGGAGGAAGGACACATGCAAGCACTTCTGGCTTTATTTTGGACCGGTCAAATGCAGTGGTGGCTGGAGCAGGAGTCTAGAAAATCTCTTTGCACATGTGCACAGTAAGGGCTGGGAGTTTAAACTTTCTTCTATGTAGAACTCTATAAAATTGTTTTTATTTCAAAAAAGCTTTGGTATAGAATCTTTAAAGTAGGAAAAAGGAAAGTTTCATAGAGGTGACTGGAGAACAGATCTGGTCCTAGGAGTCTTGAGTAAAAAATAGATGTTGGAATCAATAGGCCAGCCTTGAATATTTTATCAAACTGGAATTATTTAACTAGAATTTTGATTTGGGTCAATAGAGCATGCAAGACTGTAGGAGCTGGACATTTGGGATTTTGATGCTATCAAAATATTTTAAACTTTGATTTGGAAGTGATTTTCCACTTGAAAGTACAGGATTTTGTACTTTCCATAGCGAGTATCACACAGTGAAAATCCTAAATACTTGAGTGGTGTCTTTTTCTGGGATCCAGAGGGGGTTTTTTGTTCTGAAAGGACCCAGACTTTCAAATCAGTCATCACATTTTTCAGCCAAAGGTGTGAGGGCTCGAGGTCTCGGCTGACGCCGGAGGTTGGGAGGGCTGCGTATCCCTGTGCCAGATCCCGGTGCCGCTCCCTGTGCCGGATCCCGATGCCGCTCCCTGTGCAGGATCCCGGTTCCGCTCCCTATGCCGGATCCCGCTTCCGCTCCCTGTGCTGGATCATGTCACGCTCCCTGTGCAGGATCCATGTCCCGCTCCCTATGCAGGATCCATGTCACGCTCCCTGTGCCGGATCCATGTTCCGCTCCCTGTGCCGGATCCATGTCACGCTCCCTATGCCGGATCCACGTTCCGCTCCCTGTGCCGGATCCACGTTCCGCTCCCTGTGCCGGATCCCTGTTCCGCTCCCTGTGCCGGATCCCGGTACCCTCCCTGTGCAGGATCCATGTCA
>VZRZ01006699.1:341657-361496 GCA_013398175.1 Climacteris rufus | reverse complement strand
AGGTCCCCCCGTGGGCTCATTCACCCCTGAGGCCAGGAACTCCCAACACCCCCCTGCCGACCCAGCCATGGGACCCCCTACTCCCTGCACACCCTCCAGTCCTAGCAGAAGCCTCCACTGGGCCCCGCCCCTGGACCCCCATCCCCTGCAGAGCCCCTCTACCAGACTCCTGGTACCCCTCTCCGACTCCTCCATTGGCCCCCACTCCAGCTCCAGCAGCCACCCCCACCCCTGCCGTCCCTTCAGCAGACACCCCCAAGTCCCCAGGGAACAGCTCAGGCCGGCAGGTGCTTCAGCTTCTCTTTATTGATGGACAGTTGTGCTCTCCCGCCCCATGGCCCATCGGAGTGCTGGGTGAGGGGGGGCTCTGGGGCAGTGAGGGGACACGACTAACACAGGAGACAACGCTGCGAGGGGAGCACGGGAAGCTCTTCGCGTGGAGCCAACACCCTTCTCCTGCCCCCATCCCTGAAATAACCAGCTGAGAAACGCTGGGTTGGCCTTGGATTGGGTCTGGGGAGGTGTGTGGCCATACAGGAGGGGAGAGTAGCAGCTTGCCTCGAGCGAGGAGGGGTCCAGCGGAACCATTGACCACAAATCGCTTTTCCCCTTCCCCAACACCCACACCAGGCTCAGGGAAAGGGACATTTCACACCCTGAGGACAGTCACCAGAACAGAGGAGCCCCAGCAGCACGCAGGAACCTCCTACACCAACTCCAACACACATCAAGGCAGGACTTGAACTACAGGAAAAGATTTTTTAAAAAACTAAACACTTCAAGTATATTTTTTTTTAGTGATTTAAGGTCTCTTGCCCCTGCTGCTGCTGCACTGGGTGGTGTTTAGCAACCTACATCCACTCTAGGGACAAGGAGAACAGCGCAAGCGATGGCTGGTCTAACGCAAGGGGACAGGGGGCAGTGGGAGGGGAGTGGGGTGCTGGGAGAGGAGGGGGGCAGGGGAAGGAAGGCCCAGTGGGCGCTCAGGGCACGGGCACCACACGCATGGTGTTGGTGTAGCCAGAGCCGGGGCGCCAGCCCGTCAGCACAATGACCAGGTCGCCGGTCTTGAAGAACCCACGAGCTTTGCCTAGGAGAGAAGAGGGACATGTCAGAGACCAGTCCCACCCCTGTCCCCTTGCCATAGGGGAACAGTGCTTGGCACCTGCTCCCCAAGCCACCAAGGCTGCCTGTGCCACAGCAGCTGTGGCTCTGGGAGGGTATCAAGACCCCACCTTCCTGCTGCCCACCCATCTGGGACCCTTTGCCTCTGCTGTGCAGTTCTCCGCAACAGAGCTTGAAATTCCACAGCACAGGATTTGCAGAAGTACTGGAGGACAGTCACCCCACTCCAGACCACCTCTGTCCCTTGGGAACAGTGTGGTGACACAGTTCCATCACTCACCACCTTAAACCCAGCCTGCTCTTCTAGAAGCTCTTTAAAGGCAGCTGTGACAAACCCACCACCCCATTTCCCAATCGGACATGGTTGTGCTCATGCAACCACCACCGGTTTCCCAACCAGATCCAGTTACCACACCGGCAGCCAGTCCCTCTCTTCCTGTCACTGGTCCCCACCGGCGACCCCAAAGCACCGCCCAGGTGCCCAGGGCCACTCACCGACATTCATGCCCAGGTTGACACGCAGGTCCACGTCCTCGGCCCAGGCATCCTGGGCGGGGTCTTTGCAGAGCACGGGGAAGATGCCGCGGTACAGGTGGGCCTGGCGCGCCGTCTGCCCGTTGCGGGTGATGGCGATGATGGGGGCGCGCGGGCGGTACCGCGACACCAGGTGTGCTGACCTGCAGGGACAACGGCCACCGTGGGGCTCCGCGCACCCGGCACGGCCGCTGCCAACGGCCAGCGGGAGCACAAGCAGCCCCAAGGTTTGTCTGTCACCCACCAGGGCTCCACAAAACCCCTGGAGGGACGTGACCAGTCTCCCCAAGCACCACTCACCAACCAGCTTGATGCTCTGCTGGATTCCCAGTTAGGCAACTGGGCAAACCACCATTGGTGGTGACAACAGCCTCGCCTCCCAGTTCAGCAAGGGCCATCGGGGTGTTCTGGCCCCGAACAAGCCTTTGCTTGTCTCTGTTGCTATGTTAAGGTGGCAAGGTGCCATTTATTCCGGCCTCTGCAAGCAGGCCTTGGCATCTCAATGGGGGTCCCTGAAAGTTCCCTGTTTTGAGGAGCTCCCGGTTTACGGGGTGGAAAGAGCCGGCGCCAGCAGCGCTGCCCAAAGCGTGCCAAGGAGGAAGCCATCTGCCCCCCAGCCACCTGCTGAAGCCAGCAAACAGCCTGGTTCCTCCACACAGAGCTTTGCTTCTGCACCCAACAGGAAGCAAATGCAACACAGGACAAAATTTGTTGGGCACAGAGTTCTTAAAATGCTTTAAAATAGCATCAGCACAGCCTGGGTGGGGACTACAGCTTCCCTTTCCCTGGGCACTGCTTAGGAGAGCACCTGCAAACAAAATTCAAACTGCAAGGCTGTGGCATCTGCAGCTCTATCTCTCTGACAGGCATGCTGGTGTCTCCACTCGCTTTTGCAGCCTTGTTTAGTGGAGCCAAGCTCAGCGACACTCAGATGCAAAGTTTGCTGCTTAAAGCAGGAGCCAGCAGGCTGCTCCAAGCACCCAACCACACGTGCCAGCTCTCAGACAATCCCTTCCCACACTGTCCAAGCCGCCTCCTGGGAGACCCAGGTACTCACAAGAGTTAACTGAACTCACAGCTAAAAATATTCAAATATCAGAGTTCAAATCTCTTTAAAAAGGTCAAGTGTAAGGTTAGAACATTTGACACAGAAACATTAGAAGCACGAGGGCATCCAGGAACTTGGTGCTTACAGCTCCCTCCTCATCTCTGCAGAAATTGGCTGCTCAAAATCATTTTAAGCTGTAAATTTTGGTGAAGGATTCACCGATGGTCCAGATCTTCGGGAAGGTGGTGTGCAGCACACACCACCACAGCGCTGCTGCTGCACTACTGCTCTGATGTGAATCCAGGGTGAGAAATCCTTCCTTCTTTTTCCTTCCAGAAAGCAGTCTGAGACTTATGGTCGGACGTGCTTTGGGAGCAGGCAGCCTGGTTCCTCTAGATGGAAGAGCTGATCCACGAGGCTCCAGCTCCCTTCCCACAACTGGAAGAACGAGTCTCTGCTTGGCAGATGTCACCATCGCTGGACAGAAATCCCAAACTACACCATTCCAGGGCATCTCACCTGCAGCCACTGAGCTCACCTGGTGCCTGTCAGATGCCTGCCTGTGCAGAGATTACTTGCAGGCAGGCACAGGGAATCCTGGATGAGGAAATTTCCAACACTTTCCATTTCCCTGCCTAACCATCCCAGGCTATGCAGTCCCTCTTCGCCCCTCAGGCAAGCAGGGCTGATGCCTGCAAAGTTCAGCAAGGGACCAATACTTTGGAAGCTGCTATGAAAGGCCAAAAGGCCTTGATTAAAAAAAACCCCAAAAAACAGATTCTGTATCCACTGAACTTCTGCCTCACTGTTACTTGATGATTTCTTGCCAAGAAGTTTGAATTGAAGCTGCAACACTTATTTTCCCTCGGCTCTTCCAGCTGGCGCCGCTGCCACTCACAGCAGCGAGGGGAGGCCGGGCTCAGAGCTGGTGCCACGCTGGCAGAGGCCGAGGAACTCAGAGCGTACGGATGCGTGTCCATCTCCCGAGGAACCAGCACTGCAGGCACTGCCAGAACCCAACTCCACCGGTCTCTCAAAGCCATGTTTTTGGGATTCTCCTTCCCCCACCCTATCACGTAGCGGGCTTGGCCTGGGGACTCCTGTCCCCTCCTACCTTCCAGACTTGGTGAGGACAATAATGGCCCCGCTGCAGCACTTGAAGGACGCTTCCACAGCGCCAACTGCAGCGGCCTCGGTGGGGTCGCAGTTGAGGGGAGTCAGACGACGCAGCTCCTCAAACAACTGCCTGTGAAAGATGGCGGCTTCGGCCTCCCGGGCAATCTACGAGAGCAACACGCGTTCGGAGACAACGCTCACGGCAGGCGCTCGGGCACGGGGCAGGGCGAGGTGCTCCAGCACCGGCTGCCACACGGGCACTGCCACACGCGAGCGAGCCCAGACCGAGCTCAGCCCAGCAGCACATCGCTGCAGAGGAACCACTCGAGGCCCGAGGGTTCTTTTCGGAACGGTGGCACCTCGCCCTGCCAAGCCCACACTCAGGTGACACTCATGCCAACTGCCAGGCACTCTCGCTCTGCTCCTGCCTGCTGGGGTCCCTCCCTGGCACAGGCTCAGCTCACACGGCAGCGGTTACGCGAGGCCTGCACGGGCAGCGAGCTGCTGGCCAAATCCTGCAGTGTTAGGACGGAGCGTGTTTTTGCCACGGAAAGGGCTGGCCCGAGCCCCCTCTCTGAGCCCTACCTGCCGGACTCGGTCAGGACTAGCAGGGCTGCAGCTAAGCACTTAAAAGAGGCCTCCACCGCGCCCGCCGCCATGGCATCGGCAGGGTCCCTGTTGTTTACATTGAGGCGTAAAATTTCTTCAAACAGCTGCCGATGGAACATTGCGGCCTCGGCCTCGCGAGCGATCTGCAGGCCCGAGTGGGAGGGAAGGAGGACAACAGAGGAAAGAAAAGAAGGAAAGATATACCAGAGGAACATGAGATCACGTTAATTTGCTTAATTGTCATAGTAACGCATGCAAGAGGGTATTAAGATGAAGCTGTGAAGCTTTTTGGCTCTCAGGTTTTGACTTTGCTAAATGCAATACAGGGTAACATCCACCACACCGTGGAACTGGCAGGCCCCAGGTGCTGGGCAGGCATTCCATAGGTGGCATTTTTGTTGTATTTGGAGTCCTGGCAGAGCAGGCAAATAGAAATTACTTTTCAAGGACCAGAACAAGTCAGCTCAGAGTCAGACCATGCTTTGTCACAGCTGGTTCTGACTTCCTTGAGAGACTCTCATGCCACCTACCTGCCTGCCCGTGGTCCTGCTTGCAATTCTCAAGAGGGAATCTCTGGCTACCTTTCCTAGGCTGCCAACAGCACAGGACACTGCTGAAACAGTTTTCATGAAGGCAATGTGCAAGCAGTGCACTTTCAACACCACCCCTGAAGGTGGGAGACTGTCCTCTCAGCCTTGTTAGATTTAGTTTAACTTCAGGTCAATGAAGACTCAGTTTAACTTCAGAGTCAATAAAGATTTAGTTTACCTTGAGAGCAAATAAAGATTTAGTTTGAGCCAACAGAGATTTAGTTTAACCTGAGAGCCAATAAAGCTCCACCTCCAAGTGGAATACCAACTTCCCTTTGGTAACAGGGAAAAACAGGAGCAAGTCCTCCTTGTAGGGTTGTCACAACGTGGATGTTGAGGTGTTCGTACAGTGCCAGACATGGACAGATGAGAGGGACAGAGGCACAGCTAAGGACTTTCTGTTCTGGCTGAGCAGTGGCAACAGGTTCAGCAACCTGTTCATCCCAGAATCCTGGGAATCATCACGTCTTACCATCTCAGAATGCCTGACAACCCGATAAGGAAGGCTTGCAGAGACCAGAAAAGCATGCAAAGGTTCATGATCTTTTCAAGGACGATTTCATCCAGTTACTCCACAAAGTTAGCAGCTGCTACACAAAGCATGACAAGTTCATGTTTATTAGAGACTGATGTGCCACTATAGTGAAAGCTTTGGAGTTTGAAAAATCAGAATTTTGCTCCTCTCGCATTAATGAATTATTCTATGTGATGCTGGGAATTATCCCTTCCACAGTTATCAGTTTAAGCCAAAGTAGTTAAGTATCTTATGTCTAAAAATAACAGGACACAGGCAGCAGGCCGGAACAGCAGGCCAGTGCCAACTTGTCCTGAAGCATTATTCTACTGCTGGATTTGGATAAAATGGGAGTATTTGCATCACAACACTTACTCCAAATGCAGGAGCTGGAAGCCAGGCAGTTTATTTTCCGCTCCTGGTACAAAGGCAGCAGCCCCGTGTAACACACGAAGCAAACCCAAGTTCAGAGGGAAGTCTGTGCTGCCCAGGTGTAATGGAATATGGGAACACACATGTCTGCTTTGACAGCAGCTGCAGAGGGGCACAGCAATCCTTAACTTCACCCCACAGCTGGATCTGCTCAGACAGGAATGGTTATAGAGGGTTTCCAGTTGGTGCACAGGTGGAGATACCAGGGAGGTGGGAGAAAGGAAAATGGAGAGACTGTTTAAACCTTGGTCCCATCAGACAGCATGGCAGGCTGGGCTTTGATGACAAGGGTGGATCATGGAGTGGAATGGCAAGGAAGCCCACTCCCACGTGCAGGAAATCAGCCTGCCCAGTATTTGGAAGTTTACTACTGCCCACTTCAGATGGAAACATCCACGTGCTCCTGCCATGCTGCAGATCTCCAGACCACATAACTCAGGACATTGTTGCTGGGCTCGACTAACACCAAGTGAGTTAGCTCAGAGGAAAGATTCTCACTGTACTGGGATGTGCTCCTACCTTAAGAGTTGGCACCTTGCTGTCTGGAATATCTTACATTCAATGAATCTCTATTCTGTTTCTGCACTGAGGATTAAAGCCTTCAGTGTTTCCCAGGGGCCTGGTGGAATGAACACCACCATCCCCAGGTCTGCACAAAGAGGAAAGCACAGTGTGCAACAGATCCTCAGCCCAGGCTGCAGGTACAACACAACCTGCCCAGGCCAAGGAATTAATGCCAGGATGGAAACCCAGGTGGTAAGGTTTGCTGCAGCAAGTTCCCAACTCTTGGTAGGAAGTCAATCCTTGTGATTTAGGGGTTGGAAAAGGAGGGAGAAGCTTTGAGGTGCACCGTTAGCGTTTGGCCTGTAAAGGAGCAGTCCCTGCCCAGTGACTGTAAGTTGTAGTTTGAATTTGCCTCGTGCAAAAAACACCACTCCATATTGAGGTAAAACATATTTAGGTAACACACTGCAAACCAACACTGCCTGAGTTGATTAATCTATAGAACATGAATTGCAAATAAAACTGGTGAGAGTTAGAACTGGTGAGTTATCACTGCTGTGATTCACAGCACTGGTAACTGGGGAGCAGCAATGCTCGTAGGTACTTGACATCAGGCTTTTATCAGCTGAAAAACAAACTTGAAGCAGAGCAGAGGTTTCTGGCAGTTCAGGCATGTAAAAACACAGTGCTGTCAGTACTCATGCAACAAACCCCCCAACCCCCAGCACACACCAGGTGCTGAATGCAACAGTGCTGTAAATCACCCTCAGGAGCCTCTCTGCCCCCCTCCCATGCAAGACTCAGCCAAAATCTTTCATTATCTATAGATAAACTGCTTAAGCAGCTCCTTGACCTTGCAGAAGTTTAAGGCATTTAACATGCCACTGCAATAGGACATTGGATAGAACTTCTATCAAGGTAATGGCAAAAATCCCTTTACCCTGCCCCAAACAGAAAGAAACAGGAAGTTTTATATCTCAGAGCATTGCAGAGCAGCTCTCAGCTCCGTGTGGCAAGTTTGGAGCACACAAAGTGAGGTGCCAGGCCCTCAGGACCATGTTTGGTCAAAAAAAATCACCCACAGCAGAGCGTGAGTAAAGAAATCTGGACGGCTGGGTGCTGCCAGCTCGGAGCAGGCACGCTTTGGCCTTTCAGTGGCTGGCTCAGAGGGCCAAGGCAGGGTGCAGCCCCTGTCCCCAGCAGGGCAGGCAGTACTCACAGCGTGCTGCATGCGCACAGCCTCCAGGGGATAGTCTCCCTTGGCTGTTTCCCCGGAGAGCATGATGCAGTCTGCTCCGTCCAGGACGGCGTTGGCGACGTCGCTGCCCTCGGCACGCGTGGGGCGAGGCTTCTTGATCATGCTTTCCAGCATCTGGGAGAGAACAATCCCACAGGGATCAACACACTGCCACAGGAAGCAGCTGCACTGCAGCACTCTGTGGCTTGGGCAAGAAAGCGGGATGCTGCCTAAGGACTCTGGGAGTTCTCCATGGATATGGAACAGAAAGGGGCCTGGTCCCTGAACCAGCTTTGATTTAAAGCCTCTACCAGCGAGGAAAACAAGTCAATTCTGTTTCATACCCATTCCACATTTACTCCTTTTCCAGGGGGATTTAACCCACACAACATCCCAGACACAATACTCTAACTTTCCAATTCAACCTCTCAGCACAAGGCTTGGTCCAAGGAACTCGGAGCTCTTTAGAGCAGAGTGTGGCATTAGATGTATTTATGGAAAGCTCAGATCCAGTCATACATTCCCAAATTTAGATATTTTGCATCTAGAAATTCTAAAGAGCAAGGTCTGCACCAATAAACGCACCTTCATCCAACACAAGATTTCAAATGCTTTAGATAATGTGGACAGGGTAGTAAACTCAGAACAGTTAACTCCACCAGCTTCCTAAGCATCCATGCACGAGAGAGCAGAAAACAGGACAGCTTTCCATGAGATTATCTCTTCCTAACCCTTCTCCACATCCCAAGTCTGGCCAGCTCTCCTGTCTTCCTCAGGTGCTCAGCTTCCCCCCAGCTGGAGCTCACTGTTTGCTTCCCGTGGGACATTGCCTGAGGCAGGATTCCAGCTGCATTTCCATAGCAATACAAGAAAAAAGGAGCATATGCCACTACAAATCCAGAATCTCTTTTAATGACTAAAGACCTGTTTTCACTTCCACAGTCTGTGTGCAGAGGAAGGACAGCCAGGAAACCAGTCCTCCCAGTGCCCGAGGACTGTGCACATGACTCCTACTGCTCCCAGAATAAGATGGATCCTTTTCTCTGTTCCTTCTGTTGCTGCTGTGTGGGTGCACTTTCTAAGATACCTGGGAACCCCAGCCAGTCTTCCCTGTCAGGCACAGATGTGCTACCACAATATGCCAAGGAAAAGCATGTGCCACTGTTCCCATGAACTTGCAAGGTCAGCCCCGAAGGCTCATTTACCAAGTGACATTTTGAGGTGTAAAATCTTTGGCAAGAGGTCCCATAACCTAATTAGGAAAGACACCAAACACAGAAGTGCCTCAACAGGAACTTTTCAGTTATGAGCAAAACCTTTTTGCTCTTGGCATCTCACTCTTTAAACAATGCCATCAAGCCATGACAGCTTCCAAAGTTCCCTCCTGGCTAGGGAGGAGCCCTGGGGCAGTGAGGAGCCAACAGTGCATTTCCAATACCTGAGTGGCACAGATGATGGGTTTGCCAGCCCTGTTGCAGCGTCCAATCATCATCTTCTGAGCGAGGAAGACTTTTTCAGCTGGAATCTCAATTCCCAGGTCACCACGGGCCACCATAATGCCATCGCTGGCCTCCATGATCTCATCAAACCTGACAGCGAGACAAGAGCTGTGTTATCCCATTTGTTCTGCAAAGCACCCTCCCATCTGTCTCTCCTCCAAAAGGAGCTTTCCACAGGCTGTTTGGGTTCCTGCCATGCCAAGGAAGGAGGAAGAAAACCAGGAGCAAGGCACAGCACCTATTCAGTACCACACAAAGCTGTGTGAAGCTACAAAAAGGGCGTGTGAGCTGCTTTATTTCAGCGTGACAAAGCCGAAGCAGCCCCTGCACACAGCTCACCTGCGCACACCCTCGTGGTTCTCGATCTTGCTGATGATCTTGATGTTCTTTCCCTTTTCACCCAGCACCTTCCTGACGGCGTGGACGTCGGCAGCCTTGCGGATGAAGGAAGCAAACACCATATCCACGTTCTGCTCCACGCCGAATTTGAGGTCCTGAATGTCCTTTTCGGAGACGGCGGGCAGGTCCACGGCGGCGCCGGGCAGGTTCACGCCCTTCTTGCTGCCCAGCATGCCGCCGTTCTCGACCTCAGTCATGACATAGTCCTTCCCTGGAACACGTGTTCCCACGGTCAGTGTTTACCAGAAAGCTGCTGCTGCCAGCTCCCACACCTCCCTGCCTGGGAACTGCAGTGCCAACAGCGGCACATGCGATAAAAAGCGCATCCCATCTCTTCAAAGCATTTTTGTAGCACACAAGCTCGCAGTCTACCCTTGGGAACACGACAGTTTGGTCTAAAACAACATCTAGGCTGTTCCAAGATAAGATACCAGCTGTTCCCTGCAGGAGGTTGGGATTGCCTCCCCCAAAAAAAGCTACCAGGTTGCACTTCTGCACACAGAGTCCTGCAACACCAAACTGAGCACCCCAAAAGCCTCACATCCAACTCCCTACGTGCTCAGGATTAGAGGTGTGAGGCTAGAGCAGTTTAGGCAGCACTATAAAGGGACCTTGCCTCTACATTACCAGTTCAAGCTAGTTCTGTCTCTAACCACAAACCCCCAGGTCTGTGCTGTAAAACTAATTAAATCCTGCATTAAGAGCATGAATTAGCCTGGCTGATCATGAGCAGTGGTATGGCCCTACCACATATTCCCCTTTGAAGATGGGGTTTAGATCACAGCCCAGTGAAACCCAGCTGAAGTTAGTTTTTTGAAAGTTCCTACACTTGAAGCAGAGAAATTTAGCTCAAAGTCCCACTACAGCATGTTCTCCTTTCTTTAACACACAACTGCAAGCTAAGAAACAGTTACTGGAAGGAGAGCACAAATATGTCCTAAGGAAAAACCAAACAAGCAGAGCTAGAATGGCTGTTACTCACCTTTCTCCTTAACCAGCAAGGAAATCAGACCATCATCCACATAGATTTTGCTGCCAACTTCTACAACCTTGATGAGATTCTTGTAGTCCAACCAGAGTGTGTTCTCATCGCAGTTCTCCATGAAGGAATCATCCAGGGTCACTTTGAGCTGAGCACCCTTCTTCAGCTCCACTTCTGCTGTGCCACTCTGTGTGTCAGTAAAACCAGTAAAAACCAGCACAGCACCACCTCCCAGCCCACAGCAGTTCATTTAAACTTTTGGAAGGTGGTTCATTACCTCATTTCCCAGGACATTTTTTGTTTGGAAAAGGCCACAGGCTTAACACGGTATCTAGTCTCATGTGATGAAAAAAGTGGGATAAAACAAAGAGCAACTTACTCCCTTAATGAGTCCAGTTCGGATTTCAGGTCCCTTGGTGTCCAGTGCAATAGCCACAGGTCTGTAGGTGATGGGATCAGAGGCAAAGCTCTCTGTGGCTTCTCGCACGTTCTTGATTGTGCCCTCATGATACTGGCCAGGGAAAAAAAAAAGATGGAAGTGTTCAGGCTGGTTCTCCTCTGCTGCTTATGAAAGAGATCCCTGCACACCCCAAACACTGCCTAACCTGACAGCTCTGCTCTCAGTTTCAGTTCTATCTTCAAAATTTAACCCAGACTAAGCTTTCAGAAAAGCAGAGTGTGAGGATACAAAGGCCTTCCTGCCACGAAAGTAGAGTTTGGAAGTTATCTGACTGTGCCTTCAATTCTAATTTCAGCAGGACAACTCAAGGAGACAGCCCAGAGGCCTGGCTGATTTTCCATGATGACACACACCTGCCAATTGAAGGTGGCTCACCAACCAAGAGGCCTTTAGGATTCACTTTTCCAAAAGCTCTGCTCAACACCTGCCTGAACAACATGCCAAAAGACTGGCAGCACCAGCAGCTGGATAAGTGTGTGCACAGAAAGACACCTGATGGCAAAAGAAATGTCACAGAGAAGCCTGTGCTCCTCCCCCCACCAGAGCCAGAAGGAAGGTGCCTCTCCACACTGCCAGCTCCCACACGCGCTTCCAGCCTGACCCGCTATCAGTCCCACAGGTGGACACACTCTTCACTCTTTGGCTTAACTTCTCATAGATAAAGGATTTGCTAAGAGAATGTTACCCATGTAAATATTTACATTCTATTTCCAGAGTCAAAGCAATCGCAGACAGGAGTTCAATACTCCAGCACCACGCGCCTGGCTTCCAAACCCTGTGTATGAGAGCATTCTGCTAAATGCTGCCAATTTTAAGACAGTTTTGTGAGACAACCCAACCTAACTCCCTCAAATCTGCTACAGATGACCAGTACATCAGTTTGCTTTACATGTTTAAACAACATGAAGAGATAACCTTAACTACTTACAACTAAGAGTTGTGTAACACTTGACAGAGCTCTGTAGATAAGAAATACCCTTTCCCCTCTGCGCCACACAGGCTGAGTTGAACTTGACTACCTGGAACACCTGGTTCTCCTGTGCCACTGACCCACCCCAACACGAGCCCTGCATGCCCTGTTGAGTGTCTGGGGCATGATGAGCCAGCACCAGGAAGGTGAGGCTGGAAAAAGCCATGCTAAAGTTCACA
Source organism: Climacteris rufus (assembly GCA_013398175.1). Lineage (NCBI taxonomy): Eukaryota > Metazoa > Chordata > Aves > Passeriformes > Climacteridae > Climacteris > Climacteris rufus. The sequence continues at coordinate 349,298 of VZRZ01006699.1, read as the reverse complement.
TGCGTGCCCTTGACCAGAAATACCCGACAGCTGCTAACTTTAGAGCAGGAAAATGAATCAGTTTATTGTTTGATTGTGCAAGGTGGGACTGAGATGGCCCTGACCCTTCCAGGCACTGCAGCCTGGGTGGATGCAGCACAGAAAAGGTGCCTGAATGGTGCTATTACATTTATCTGATCCCAGTCATCTGGGATTTTTCCATTTTTGATTGATATCAAGGAGTAACTGGCTCCTAGGGAGCCTGACTTCCTGAAGAGTTACATATGCAGAACAGGAATGCAGGCAGAGCTGGAGGCAAAAGCCATTTTCGTTCTGTGTAAAAGGGTGGCAGGTGGGTGCCCAAGCACCTCTGTTAAAGCTGAAGCCCTGCTAAGAAATGCTTAGGGGTCAACAGGAGCACTAAAGCACTCACAACAGAAGGAAACTCTTTGGAGCTTCACTGCAAACTGAAGCGTTTTGGAGGAGCCAGGAGGGGACACAAACCTAGGACCGGCTGTGGCTGACGGTCACACTCTGCAGGTGACGACAGAGCCTGCAGTAACCCGACCTTATCCGTGTGAAATGTGCAATCAGACCTCACCCACAGCAGAAAGCCACACTCCCTGTCCTCCACCTCAGCCAACAAGTTCACAGACCACAGCAAATGGGCAATAACGGTGTGAGAACTCCCAGTTTCAGCCTGGCCACCAACTCCCTGTGTGTCACCCAGGCACAGGATTTGACTGCTGGGAGGCAGTTACTCCACACTACCCTTTCTCCAGGCTGATTTCCCAACTGCAGGGCATGCACCAACAGTATCCCAGGGTGGTTAGTCATGGTCTGATGGTTACCCAGAGTTAAGCATCAGCCCATTCGATCCTGACACTGCCCTATGCCCTTTAAAGAGTGAGAGGCCAAGCTGTTACACACCACGAGGCTCACGGGTCACTAACTAAAGCCACCTACAGCTGCTACTGGGTGACATTTTGAAAGCTGGAAAGCAGCCAGGGTTAAAAAAAAAAATCAGCAGAAAGGCTCAGGATGGCATTCCAGGCAACATGGAATGGGATCCTCACCTACTCCAGTATCACTGAGGCTCTCAGCTATTTATAGCAACAAGGGCTTGACAGTCATGGAGTGTTGATTTCTTTTGACCTTATTCTTCTAAGTTCACCACACCATGTCCCAAGCTCTGTGGTGGGACCTTCCCAAGTGCCAGGAACGCACCCGGAGCAGCTGGTTAGCCAGAAAACCCAGAGGCCCATTCTTCCCACTGGGCACAGTAATTACATCAAATCACTAATAGCAGATGACTTTTGAGACAGGGTTATTCATTGATCACCTGCCTGCGAAACCCCAAGCAACGGAACAAGAAATGAGATGAACTGATAGTGTGGCCTCCTGCAGAGGTGCAAAACAGTGAAAGGTCTTCTTGGCTTCTGCAGCTCACTGGAAGCAGCAGCTCTGGGAACAGCAGGATGTGAGGAAGAACTGAAGGAGTTCATGGCAAGCAGTTGGCACACAGTGTCAAATACCAGTTACCTGGCTCCCTCCTGCAGGGAAGGGTGTGGAATGGAATTGCTTTTAAAATGGCTCAGAAAATACACTTAAGTGTTATCAGCAACGAGGCAGGCTTGGTATGTAGAACCAGAATGCTTTCCCCACAAGCAGCTATTTCTCCTTCCCACACCAGGGTTGGTCCGGATGAAGCAGGATTTTCCTTTTCCATGAGGACAGCTCAGCAGACACACAGGGGCTGTATCAGCTCAGACCCCACCCTTACCTCATGGGTGCCATGAGAGAAGTTGAGGCGGGCAACGTTCATTCCAGATTTAATCATTTCCTTCAGCTTGTCCACAGAGCGGGAGGCCGGGCCTAGGAGGAAGAAACAGTTTGAACATTAACTTTATAAAAATAATGAGGTAACCCACACACACCAGGCTGTTTCATGTGGAAAAGGTAAATGGATACAGCCTTGCTCAGTGTTGCAGCACCAAATATTGTTTGAACTTGCCCACAGAGCACAGCAGAACCCAAGCAATTCCCATTTCCCTAGATACTGGATTCACTCCCAGCAGTAACCCAGGTTAGGCAAACACAGGAAAGCCATGTTCCTTCACCACACAAGTTCAGCTCTGGCAAGGGATGAAAGCCAGATCCCTTTCACAATTTCCCTACCGAGTTTCACCAAGGTGTGGGTTCTCACTGCAATCCTCTCCTGTCTAGGAATGGCCTACCGATGGTGCAGATGATGCCGGTGTTCCTGGCGATGGTTGGCTCCGAGTCGATGTCCAGGCGGCACATGTGCTCCAGGAAAGTGTCTGCCATGGCAGCATGCAGCTGCTGGGTCTGGATGAAAGCAGTCCCTGCATCGTGGTGCTTCGACATGGCTGCTCGATTCCTGTGTCTGGAAGGGAAGAAAGCGGTGCCAGGTTTGGGAATCACCCACCCCAACTTGCCCATCAAGCAGAGACACCAACACACCCACGTGATGAATATGGAGGTAACAAGAAAGCTGCTACTGGGTCAAACTATCTTAATGTTCCTACTTGAGAGTCTGAACAGGCAAGACACATTTCTATTTCCATGTCATCCCCCACATGGACCGCCCAAAGCTCACCTGCCTTCTATGCAGATGTTCCCTTCATAGCTTCTCTTCATTGCCAGTCTTCCCTTGGAGCTACACAACGCAACAAAATTCAAGCACTTGAGTGCGCAGGCAGAGGTTCTGCCTCCTCCCTCCCAGCTCTCCGCTCATTTCTCCTACAGGCCTGACTGCTCTTCCCATCCCTCCTGGGACCGGGGCTCGGCGCTGGCGTGACTGCGGCACACCCAGACACGGGCAACCTTCTGCCCAGGAGCACCTCATCACGGCAAAGCCCACCTAAGCCTAAAGCCCATCCTTTAAGCCTGGACAGGCAAGCAGACTTGAGTGGATTGAACACAACACCTTGGCAGAGAACACGTAAAAGATTGTAGACTTAATATGCTCAATGTCCCTTTTCAGCTGAAGACGCTGCAGGTCTCCCCTGCCCCCTGCACTCCCCTCACCCAGGGCAGCAGAAATCCACCACAAGGTTTAAAACTGCTTATATTATTCAATATTTGGATTAAAAAAAAACTTCTTTGAACTAAGGCTTTCTGCCTCCTCAGGACTAGAGTGTCCCATAACAGCAAGAATAGCCTGTAATCCCAAGAGGGAGCTGAGTTGAAGCTTAACTGTCCACTGGGATAAGAGGACACTCATTTCCAAGCAGCATTTTGCATCCAGGCATTTCTAATTGCCTTAATTTTGTTCTCAAGTAGCAGTGGCAGCTAAAAGCTCTTTGTCTCTTAGACCTGCCCAGGCTAGAATCCCAGCATTCCGAAAGCCTCCGGTAAGAGTGATGCAAGATGGTGTCTACTGGCATGGGCAGATCACCAGATTTGCCTTCAAAGACTACTTTGACTTCAAACTCCATGCCCTGGGCACCTGGGGGATATTCAGAGCAGGCATGAGCTGCCTTCACCTCCAAGATGTATTTGCAGAAACATGGGCTGTGGCTCAACTAAAAGCTGGGACAGACCAGCGACAGAGCAGGAATAAAGCTGGGCTTTTGTTCTGCCCACCCCAGGCAGACAAAGCCCCCAATAAACCAGGGAATGATGTGAGGGGCACACGCCAGACAGCTCAGCACATCCAGCTTGATCACAGAGGCACTAAAAACCCCAAAAGCTCTGCCAGAGCGGTCAGGACCGAGCCCAGCGAAGGGCAGGACGTGCCCTGCCAGGCTGCCGGTGCCATCCGGGTGCCGCAGCGGCCCCGAGGCGGCGATGCTCCTCCCCTGCTGCACAGCCCTTCCTCACGTACGTGCAGCTCCTCGCGCAGGCAGCCCTGACTCACCCCCGCCGCGCTGCCATGCGGCACCGAGCGGCCAGGCCAGAGAAACCCATAATTTGACCTGGCAAAGCCTCTTTTCCCTCAGCCCTGCCAGAAGCTGCTGATTCACCAGAGTCACTACAAGAAGGTCTGCCCACATAAAAAGCCCAACAAAGTTTCATTATTATAGGAAAACCCTCTGGTCAGCCCTGAAACATTGTGTTTCACCCTCTGACACTTGCTGCCGCATCCTCGACACCTGCGGAGCAGCGTCGGCTTCCTCAGAAGCCAAGAAAAACAAGCCTTTGCTGGAAAATCACCTCCACGCACAGGGAAGCGGGTTTGCACAGCTTCTAGGAACAAGGGAAATGCAGAACAACAGGATTCTGACACGGAAACTGCATCCAGAGTGTGACTTGGAAGTTAATAAAAAATAGTCAGGTGAATTCTCCCTGTCTCATGGAAATCCCCCACCCACTCAAGTCATTTGCAAACATAATTTTAACACCCTTGAAGTCTTTATAAAGAGAAAGGAAAAAGTTCACTTCCCAGTCAGAATCCCCTTCACAAGATTTTCCAGCAGTTCAGTGAGCTCAGAAAAATTAACTGGAGACGCCGTGACCTTGTCCAGGGGCGAGAGCAGAGACGCAGGAGCCAGAAAGGATCCCAAACACCCATTTGTCCACAGCACCGTGCCCACGACCACCAAGAGTTACTTTCAATACTCCCTCCTGCATCTCATTACCGTGCATGTACAAGGCATCGATTGAATTCTACTGGAATGACCAGTCTCGTATTTATAACAGGAATGTCTGGCATTTCCCATTACTCTGCTTTTTTTAAAATCAAACAGAGGAGCAAGGACTTCAAGGACACCTGAAAACACAGAGGACTCAGTCTAGGCACAGCAAGGAAGGGGAGGGTCAGCAGTATCTTACAAAGTCTGAATGTTTCCAGCACTGAATAAACCTGAATTCATTCCTCAAGGAATAACGATTAATCCCCAAGTTTATTACTTGGCCTGCCCATGCTTCAGGCAGCGTGTCCCAATGCTGTCTGGTATTTCCCCAGCTCCTGAATATTCCCGACTGAGCCATCTGAGGACAGGGCCGGTTTTACTCTACAGCCAGGTGACTAATCCCAGCCAGCTCATCCCACGGGTCAGCTGCAGAAAGCCTGCAGATGTGCCCCTTGGGGACGGAGAAAGGAGAGGGAGCAGCATCCCCACCCTGGGCCAAGTCCCTGGCCTTATCCGTGACAAAGGGAAGTGGAAACTGCAGCAAGGGCTGTCCCCAGGCCACACCTGCAGAGCTGTGTCACTGCCTGTAGGAATTGCAGCCAGGAGGCTCCCAGGGGTGACAATTGGGGATTTACTGGTCAGCCTCACTTACACAACTTCAGGGACGCTGCAGAACAAGGCTGCTCATGCCCAGTGTCCCTGCCCAGAGGCAGAAATGGTTTGAGTTAGCGCTCAGGACAGGGTTATGAAACCAGGCAGGCCTTCAGATTCCCAAAAAAAGCCTATAAAAACATCAGCTTTGCTCATTCCAGAAGCTAAAGGCACTCAACAAGAGAGAACTGCAGTTCTGCAGCAAAGCAAGGCTTTTACCCTGGCCTGGCATCCATCCCCTCTCCCAGGAGGGAGGACAGCACATTCCTGCCGGGTGGCCGGTGCCAGAAGTGGTGTCTCACCGTTACGTAAGGACAAAATGGCCACCCCAAAATTCCACCTCTTTTCTGCAAGCCTGGATGGGACCCAGGAGCCACCACCTGCCCCTGGCTGGCCAACGCTCTGCCCGGCATTGAGCTGCGGATCCACGGCAGGAGAGACCCACAACGGAGCTGCCTCTCCAGCTTTTTGGCAACGGGGAGCAGGAAGGTCAGGCCTGCTCTGGCACTTTCCCTGAGCGCTGCTGGCTCAGCCTTGCCTTAGCCGAGCTGCCCTCGCTGGAAGGCTTAACTAAAAAAATAAAGAGGAGGTGACAAGCATCGGATGTTTGGTGACGAGAAAGACTTATCTCGAGGGTATTTGTAGGACACACCTACAGGCTTAACCTTGCAGAGGACAAGGAGCCTTTCAACCTGGCAAAAGGCACCTGGCTGCCTTCAGGCAAGCTGTAAAAACCTGCTTTACAAGATAAAAGAAAATTCGGGGGCTTTGATTTTTTACATTTAAATAGGTGGAAGTGAAGATCCCTGTGCTGCATCCCCACTCCAGGATGGAGATTGCTGCACGTGGCAGCGCCCCGGTACTGCAGCCCCATTCCCTACGTGCCATCCATCACCACCCGCTGCGGCTCCATCTTCCCCCGGGAGAACAAGGGCCAGGCGGGAGATAAAGGACCAGCACGTGCTCCTGCCGGCCTGGGAAACGTCTTGCTGCCATCAAATTAAATTATCAGCTCGGAGGGTGGAAAGGGAATTAAGGCCGGCGGTGGATCACTCCGGCTAACAGCAATAAATGAAGGCTTTAACAATATTTATAGCTTCGGGACGATAAAGGAGTAGGTAATTAAAAAAAAAAAAATGCAGGCTGCTGCAGACTCCCCAAGCTCTTTATCTAGTGAAAGCGAAGTTTCTCGGAAGGGTTTCACAGGCAGAAGTCCCCGGTTCAAGCACGTGGCTCGCAGCAGCGCTTCCTGCCTCGCACAAAACCCTTCTGCTTAATCCGGTGATGGGCTGGACACCCGCTGGCACCAGCCCGGCTCATTAACCCATCCACCTCCTTTAAGTTCGCCTAAATTCTGCTTTATAAACGGGAGGCCGGGCATGAAATTATACTCTTCAGAGTGTTGTTTTTTTTTTTTTTAATTAAGCACTCCTGGTTGCACAAGTCTCTGGAGATGTCTGAGTAGCCAAAAACCTCTTTGTCATCGCACATTTGAGCCAAGGCAAGTCACGATGAGCAATAGCAGGAAAGTTAACACATTAACATCAGAAAAATCTCTATAAAACACTGATTTTTTTGTTAACCTGGGCCTCACCGATACCGAGCTGCCTTATCAGAACAAAGCAGGTTCTTAGGGATTGCCGTCTACTTTTATTAGTCTGAGAAGACAGTCGGGAGATTGCTATTGTCCGCCGACAAAAGCGCTATTCATGCCCTGGTAGCCCTGCAAAGGGGGTTTAAACGCGTTTCAAAGGTTTTCACAGTTCAAGAGACTGTCCAAATCAATTGGACGCTTTGAAGCAGGCACAATTACGGGAGAAGATTAATTCAGAAGGGGCCTTCTCTTGCCGGGGGGGCCGGGAAGAGGCTGCAGCATCACTGGTGGGTGCAGTGAGCCGGACGCTGATTTCAGGCGATGCCCTTCGGAGAACGGCCGGCTCTTACGTGAGTGCGGGCACGGGGGGGGCCGGGCCAGCGCCTCGCTCCCTCTGCCTCTGACTCAGCCTCCCGGCAGCTCCTCCGACACAGCCCGGCCGGCACGAACCGGCGGCAGCGGCAACGGCACCTCGCGCTCGCTCCCTGGAACCGCTCCCGCGTGTTCCCCTTCGCCCACCCGGGCCCTCGCACCACGAACCGGCCCCCCCACGCCGCCTCCCCGTGCCCGCCGCGGCCGGTTCGCGGTGCGGGGTCGCGGGGGGATGCTCGGAACGGGCGTTCCCCGGCGCGGGATGGGAAGGGATGCTCGGAGCGGGCGTTCCCCGGTGCTGGGTCAGAGGGGGATGCTCGGAACGGGCGTTCCCCGGCGCGGGATGGGAAGGGATGCTCGGAGCGGGCGTTCCCCGGTGCTGGGTCAGAGGGGGATGCTCGGAGCGGGCGTTCCCGGTGCGGGGTCTCGGGGGGATGCTCGGGGAGG
>VZRZ01006699.1:317935-339790 GCA_013398175.1 Climacteris rufus | reverse complement strand
CGAGGTCCCCCGGCTCGGGGCTGGGATGCGGCTGGAGGAGGAAGGATTCCCCGTCGTCGCGATCGGCCGGGCCCCCTCCCGACAGCTCCGTGCGCGGTCCCCGTCCTGCTCCTCCATCCTGGTCCTCCATCCCACTGTTCCCATTCTGCTCCCCCGTCTCGGTCCTCCATCCCGCTATTCCCATCCTGGTCCTCCATTCTGCTGTTCCCATCCTGCTTCCCAATCCTGCCGTCTCCATCCTGCTCCCCCATCTTGCTGTCCCATCCTGTTTCTGTATCCTGTTGTCCCTATCCTGCCGTTTCCATCCTGCTCCCCCATCCTGTTCCTGTATCCCGCTGTCCCTATCCTGCTGGTCCATCCTGCTGTCCCCATCCTGCTACCCCATCTTGCTGTCCCATCTCACTCCTCCATCCTGCTGTTCCATCCTGTTGTCCCATCCTGCTCCCCCATCCCACTATCCCCATCTTGCTGTCCCTATCCTGTTCCTCCATCCCACTATCCCCATCCTGCTGTTCCTATCCTGCTTCCCCATTCTGTTCCCCCATCCTGTTCCCTCACCCCGCTGTCCCCATCCTGCTCCCCTCTAATCTGCTCCCCCCATCCTACCTCTCCCAAACCTGCTCTTCCATCCCACTGCCCCCAAATTTATTCCTCCCATCCTGCTCCCCACATCCCACTGCCCACATTCCACATCCCCATCCTGCTGCCCCCCAAATACTTCCCCATCCTGCTGTCTGCATCCTCCTTCCCATCCCACTGCTCCCCTAAAACTGTTTTCCCAAATTGTTTCCCCCATCCATTGCCCCCAACCCTCTCCCCAGAACCATCTCCCCCACTTTGCCCTCTCTGGTTCACTCCCTGTTAATGTGCTCTCCCAATCCACTTCCCAACCCTCTCTCCCATCCCTGCTGCCCCCCAACGCTCTGCTCCCAGGACCTCAAGGGCCAGTACTGGACGGACGATGACTCCGACGGGGACAATGAGTCCGAGGAGTTCCTCTACGGCGTCCAGGTGGGTGCTGGGTGCCACGGGAGGCTCGGGGACCCCCAACCTGAGCCCAATGCCCAGCGTGGGGCTGCGGGAGGCTCCGGGTGTGACGGTGCCGTGGGCGCTGTGCCGCAGGGGACCTGCGCCGCCGACCTGTACCGGCACCCGCAGCTGGACGCCGACATCGAGGCGGTGAAGGAGATCTACAGCGAGAATGCCGTGGCCGTCAGGTGGGTGCCCCTGCTGCCCCTGCACTGGGCAGTGCCACACCAGACACACAGCTGGGACGTGGCCAGGACACCTGGATGTGCTATCCCTGGGCATCCAGCTGTGCTAAACCCGGGTACCCAGCTGTGCTGTGCCCAGGCACCCGGACGTGCCATCTCTGGGACACTGGGCCATGGCATCCCCTGGGCACCTGGCCCGGGTATTCCCAGAACACTTGGCCATGGCATCCCCAGGCACCTGGCTGTGCCATCTCTGGAGCACCTGGCCATAACATTCCCAGGTCACCTGACTGTGCCCTCCCTCAAACATACCCTCCCCAGGACAAAAGGCCATGGCATCCCCTGGGCACCCAGCTGTGCCATCCCTGCGCACCCAGACATGGCACTCCTGGAGCACCCAGCTGTGGCATCCCCAGGCACTCGTCTGTGCCATCTTCAGACGCCCATCTGTGCCATCCTTGGTCACCCGGCTGTGCTGCGTCAGGGCACTCTGCTCTGGCATCACTGGGTCACGTGGCCATGGCATCACCAGACACCTGGCAGTGCCATCCCTGGGGCACCCACCTGTGCCATCCTCAAGCATCCAGCAATGCCATCGCCAGCACACCTGGACATGCCATCCCCAGGCACTTGGCTGTGCCATCTTGGAGCACACAGTTGTGGCACCCCTGGATAATCAGCTGTGCTGTCCTCAGGACACCTGACTATGGCATTACCAAGGCTGTGGCATCTCTGGGCACCCAGCTGTGCCCTGTCCAGGACACTCAGCCATGGCACTCGTGGGACACCTGGCTGTGCCATTCCCTGAGCACCCAGCTGTGCCCCTCCCAGGCTCACATCCACATTCCGGGCACTCCCCCCGTGCTGCCCCAGTCTTAGAAGTGCACGCACTTGATACACAGGAAGCCACACGTGCCACTGTCACCGTCCCATGAGCCTCACCCTGGCACAGTGGGCTCTGGGCCGCTGTTCAGCCCCCCGTGCCAGCCCCCCGTGCCACGGCACCGCCTGTCTCCACAGGGAGTACGGGACCATCGACGACGTGGACATCGACCTCCACGTGAACATCAGCTTCCTCGATGTGAGTCCCCGGGGTGCCCGCGGCAGCGCCGGCACGGGGAGGGTGGGCACACGCGCCCGGGGGGTCCCCACGTCCCCCTGCCCGGGTGGAGGTCCCGGGGCTGTGCCGGAACGCGGCTCTCCCTCGGCAGGAGGAGGTGGCGACGGCGTGGAAGGTGCTGCGGACGGAGCCCATCGTCCTCCGCCTGCGCTTCTCCCTCTCCCAGTACCTCGATGGCCCCGGTGAGTGGGGACAGGCGGGACACGGTGTCCCCTGTGCCCTCGGGACAGGCACGGTGGTGGCACCGACAGCTCGTCCTCCTCTCTTCCCCCAGAACCGTCCATCGAGGTTTTCCAGCCGTCCAACAAGGAGGGCTTTGGGCTGGGTCTGCAGCTGAAGAAGTAAGATCCAAAATGTGGTGGGCACCCGAGGGTGGTGGGTGGGGTGGCCCACAGAGTCACTGTTCTGCCCCAAAACCGGCTACGTGCCACATGTCCCCGTGCCACCACCCCCGTGATGGGCTCACCACCATCTGTGCTTGGGGAAGAGGAGGGGCTGGGGGTGGCATGGGCCACCAAGCACCAGGCCCGAGGAACACCAACACACCCATGGCTGCTGTCCCCCTTCTCTGCCAGGATCCTGGGCATGTTCACGTCCCAGCAATGGAAACATCTCAGCAATGATTTCCTGAAGACCCAGCAGGAGAAGCGGCACAGTTGGTTCAAGACGAGTGGCACCATCAAGAAGTTCCGTGCTGGCCTCAGCATCTTCTCCCCCATCCCCAAGTAAGGCCCTGATGCTATTACCAAGGAACCAGCCCTCTGTCCCCTCATCCTGGGTGAGGCTTGCCACTGTGCTTCAGTTTCCCCACTTGGTTGATGCTACACCCCACCAGATCCTGAGGAGGTGGAGGTTGCTCCCAACAAGTGGCCAATGGGTGAATTCAGTGCTGGGTGATGGAAGAGCAGGGAATGGTGACAAACAGGTGCTCAGGGGGATTCTGTGCCCACAGGTCTCCCAGCTTCCCTGTTATCCAAGATTCAGTGCTGAAGGGCAAGCTGGGCATCCCTGAGGCTCGCGTGAACCGCCTGATGAACCGCTCCGTGTCCTGCATGGTGAAGAACCCCAAGGTGGAAGTTTTCGGCTACCCCCCCGCCAGCACCCAGGCAGGTGTTGCCCCCTTCAACATCCTGGTGGGTGCCACCCCGCCTTGGGGTTTGCTTTCCTCTTCTTTCCCTTCCCTGGGGCTCCTCCAGGGTCAGATTATTTGTTTTGGGGTGCTGGGACCCCCTGGGGTGGGGAGAGGCTCTGCAGGGTTTCTTGTCCCCACTCCTGGGTGCTCTTGGGGAGCTGGGGCTCCGCTGTGGGGTCCAATGGGATTTTACCCCCCTCTTGGTGCTGCATCCTGGCTGTGCCAGGGTGGGCTGGCATGTTGGGGTCCTGCTGTGCTTGGGAGTGTTGGGATGTCGGAGGCCCTGCTGTGCTGGGAGGGCTTTGGCTTGTCAGGGGTCCTACTGTACCACAGGTTTGGCCTGTTGGGGGTCCTGCTGTGCTGTGTGGGGTTAGGATGTCTGGGGTCCCACTGTCTCAGGGGCTGTTGGGATGTCCAGGGTCCCACTGTGCTGGGGGGCTTGGAATGTTGGGGGTCCCACTGTGCTGGGGGGTGTTGGGATGTTGTGGGTCCTGCTGTGCTGGGAGGGGTTTGGCATGTCAGGGGTCCTGCTGTGCCAGGGGGTGTTGGGATGTTGGGGGTTCCGCTCTGTCAGGGGATGGTGGGATGTTGTGGGTCCCGCTCTGCCAGGGGATGTTGGCATGTTGGGGATCCTGCTGTGATGGGGGTTTGGGCATGTTGGGGATCCCGCTATGTTGAGGGAGGTTGGGATATCAGGAGTCCTGCTGTGCCAGGAGGGGTTTGTTGTGTTGGGGGTCCTGCTGTGCCAGGGGGCTTTGGGGGTTGCCCGTGCCAGGCAGAGCTGGGGGTGCCTGTGGGAAAGGGGATAACGCAGCTGGGCTCCGCTCTGGCTCCGTCGCAGGTCGGCGGCCACTGCAAGAACATCCCCACGCTGGAGTACGGCTTCCTCGTCCAGGTGAGTCCTGCATCCCACTCATCCTCAGCCTGCTGTCTGGGGCATCCTCCCCACTGCACATCCCACGTATCCACATCCTACTGCTGGATCATCCTCCACACTGCCCCGTGTCCTGTTGAGCATCCTCCCCACTGTTTCACATCACACTCAGCCCCATCCCACTGCCCAGAGCAACCTCCACACTGCCCCAAGTCCTGCTCACTCTCATCCTGCTTCCCAGAGCATCCTCCCCACTGTCCCACATCCTACAATCTGGGGTATTCTCCCCACTGCCCCCTGTCCTGCTCATCCTTGTCCTGCTGCCCAGAGTATCCTCCTCACTGTTCCACATCTCACTCAGCCCTGTCCCGCTGCCCAGAGCATCTTCCCCCGTGCCCCACGTCCCACTTATGCACATCCCACTGCCCATATCATCCTCCCCACCATCCCACATCCCTTTCATCCCCATCCCACTGCTCAGAGAATCCCCCCAGGCTCCACATCATGGCAGGGCCTGACTGCCCCGCTGCTCCCCCTCAGATCATGAAGTACGCGGAGCAGCGGATCCCGACGCTCAACGAGTACTGCGTGGTGTGTGACGAGCAGCACGTCTTCCAGAACGGCTCCATGCTCAAGGTGGGCTGGCAGGGCCCAGTGGGGCACAGGCTGTGTCTCTGTGTCACTGTCCCCAACCCTCACCAGCCTCCTGCCCCCCACAGCCGGCCGTGTGCACCCGGGAGCTCTGCGTCTTCTCCTTCTACACCCTGGGCGTCATGTCCGGCGCGGCCGAGGAGGTGGCCACGGGTGCCGAGGTAGGGCTGGGCACTGCAGTGACCCCCCTGGCCCCACAGCAGGCTGCCCCTTCACCCCCTGCTCTGCCCCAAGGTGGTGGACCTGCTGGTGGCCATGTGCCGCGCTGCCCTCGAGTCCCCTCGCAAGAGCATCATCTTCGAGCCTTACCCCTCTGTGGTGGACCCCAACGACCCCAAAACTCTGGCCTTCAACCCCAAGGCAAGTGCCAGGGGGGCAATGCTCCCCCACACTGAGGGGTGATGGGGAACCCGAGGATCCCTCTGATGACCACCCCTCTCCTGCCCCTTGAGCAGAAGAAGAACTATGAGCGGCTGCAGAAGGCCCTGGACAGCGTGATGTCCATCCGGGAGATGACCCAGGTATGTGGCATGGCCCCACAGCCCCTCCCTGGTGTGGGATCCAATCCAGGGGTGGCATTTTGGTGCTGATCTCCATCTGCCCGTGGCTGGCTGGGTGCTGGGGGACCCACCTGCAGCCCCTCTTGCCTCTGCCAGGGGTCCTACCTGGAGATCAAGAAGCAGATGGACAAGCTGGACCCCCTGGCCCATCCCCTCCTGCAGTGGTAAGGCCGAGGGTGCTGCAGCTTCATCCCATGGCCTCATGTCGCTCTCACTGCCCCACATTCCCCGGGACAGGGAAAGGGGTGGGAGGCAGCCAGGCATCCCTCTTACACAGCCACCTCGTCTTCTTTCTCCTGGGGGTCACAACCATCCAATGGCCTTGGGGTTGATTGGGACCACCCTTTCTGATCCTTCTCCTCCTCCTTTTCCTCATCCTCTTCCCAAGGATAATCTCCAGCAACAGATCCCACATTGTCAAGCTGCCTCTCAGCAGGGTAAGGGGCCTGACCAGGCTCCAGGTGGGGTGCGGGATGGAGGCTGTGGAATGTGGGATGTGGGATATGGGAGGTGGGATGCAGGATGTGAGCTATGGGCTGTGGGATGCAGGATGAGGCATGTAAGGATATGGGGTGAGCAGTGGAAGGGACTGGGATGTAGGATGCATCCCTTTGGGTGTGGTCTGAGCCTGGGAGATGTGGCAGGCGGGACATGGGATATAGGAAGGGGCACATTTGACATGGGCTGTGGGATTGGGGCAAGGCAGGAATACCAAGGAGCCTTACTTGGCAAGCTTGGAGCGGCCAAAGCCAGGCTGGGCTGGACACGGGGCCGGGCGGCCGTGCATGATCTGTCTGTCTGTCTGTCTGTCCATCCTCTCTCCCGCTGGCGCTGCCGTTGCTCTTCCCGTTCCCCTGGTAGCAGCTGAAGTTCATGCACACCTCCCACCAGTTCCTCCTGCTCAGCAGCCCCCCGGCCAAGGAAGCCCGGTTCCGCACGGCCAAGAAACTCTACGGCAGCACCTTCGCTTTCCAGTGAGTAGCCAAGGTGGGGGGACGGCAGGAGCCCCCCGGGTGGGCGCTGTGGGGCTGATGGACGTGGGGCTGACGTGGGGCTGGCTCTTTCCAGCGGCTCTCACATTGAGAACTGGCATTCCATCCTCCGCAACGGGCTGGTCAACGCCTCCTACACCAAACTGCAGGTACCGCTCCACTCCTTGTGCCTGACAGCCTGGGGCAGCAGGTGGGCAGGGAAGGGGCAGGGAGGTAGGGAGGGAGCAGGAAGGTAGGGATGGGGGCAGACAGTGGGAAGTGCCAGGCTTCCTTCGCCACCACCGTGCCCGAGCTATCAGGGCAACCTTGCCACGCTCACCCTGGTGTTTTCCCGCAAGCTGCATGGAGCAGCCTATGGCAAGGGCATCTATCTGAGCCCCATCTCCAGTATTTCCTTTGGATACTCAGGTAAGAGGCTGCCTGCACTGCCTGGTCCTGCCTGTGCTCCCGTTCTCACTCCCTGCATGGGCCTGGGGAGGTCCAGCACTGTGCCAGCTGGAGAAACCATCCGGGAGTGGCAGCATCCCATATTCATCCCATCCACACCAGCTTCTTCCCAGCAAGCTTGGGGCTTTCCCACACACCAGGGAATCAAAACCCCAACATCTTCTAGGCTTCAAAAGCTGCTGTGCCCACTTTTGGGGCTTCCCAGGGCTCAGCTGCAGGGTGGGAGCACTGAGGGTGGCCGTCCCTGTCTGTGGCATGTGTCCCTGCATCACCCCAGGGTGTTCCCTGCCAGGACTGACAGCCACCGCCTCGCTTTTCCGCAGGGATGGGGAAAGGGCAGCACCGGATGCCGTCGAAGGACGAGCTGGTGCAGCGGTACAACCGGATGAACACCATCCCCCAGGTGACGGGCCAGGGGACACCAGGGCAGGATGGGGCCGGGCATGTGGCACCCATGGGTGCTGGGGACAGGGTGGTAATGCCGGCTGCTCTTCCCACAGACCCGTTCCATCCAGTCCCGCTTCCTCCAGAGCCGCAACCTGAACTGCATCGCGCTTTGTGAAGGTGTGGGACGTGGGGGGGCAATGGGGGGGCACAAGCAGCACCCACAGGGGGGCACAGGCAGCACCCACAGGCTCACCAGGTGGGCAGAGGGATGAGGGTCCCCACCAGGGGCTGCACCCCGAGGGGCCCTCCATCCCCCATCCCACATCCAACAGCCCGTTCTCCCGGCAGTGATCACCTCCAAGGACCTGCAGAAACACGGCAACATCTGGGTGTGCCCCGTCTCTGACCACGTCTGCACCCGCTTCTTCTTTGTGTGAGTCCAGCTGCGCCCGCCCTGTGGCACCCGCGGGGCGCCCACAGGACCCCCCTCACCCCCTTCTCCCCTTCCAGGTACGAAGACGGCCAAGTGGGAGACGCCAATATCAATACTCAGGACCCCAAAATCCAGAAGGAGATCATGCGTGTGATCGGGACTCAGGTGTACACAAACTGAGCAGCAGCGGCAGCGGCACCCCGGGACCCCCGGGCGCCGAGCGAGCCCCCGGCCAGGCTGGGCAGGGGCCGAGCAGGTTTGGAGCCCCCCGGGCAGGGCAGAGCCGGGGCGATGCCGGCAGCTCCACCTGTACATAGGCGCCGGGCACCCCGTGAGCACCAGGCCGGTTCGGCGGTCCCTTGTCCCCTCCCTGTCCCCTTCCCACTGTCCCCGAGCCTGTGGCAGCGTTGAGAAGGAGCCGCGGGTCCGGCGTGGCCGGGGGCCCCCCCTCCTGGCGTTGGCAGCGACGGCGTTTTTATCAATGATGAGAAACTGAAGCAAAAAAATAACAAATAACCAAAACAAACCCAAAAACATAGGGAAAAAAAAAGAGAAAAGGAATCAGTGTCCGTGGATTTAACTGGGATTAAAATCTGGGGGATGCTGGGAAAGGGATTGGGGCAGAGGGGGTGAGTAGGATCGTGAGGAAGGGATGGGATCATGGGGAAGGGACGGGGCACAGGGAGGGACTGGGATAAGGAAGGGACAGGGGCACAGGAAAGGGATGGGATGGGATGGGATGGGATGGGANTGGTTTTTCTCCTCGTTGGACATAGAAGAGGGGTGGGATGGGATGGGATGGGATGGGATGGGATGGGATGGGATGGGATGGGATGGGATGGGGTCATGGAGAAGGGATGGGATTGTGGGGAAGGAATGGGGACACAGGGAAGGGATAAGAACCTGCGGAAGGGATGGGGAACACAGGGAAGGGACAGGATCATGAGAGAGGGATAGGATTGTGGAGAAGGGATGGAAACATGGAAGGGATGGGATTGTGGGGAAGGGGGGCTCAAGGGGAAACAATGGGATGGAGGGGATCATGCAGAAAGGATAGGTTCATGGGGGAGGGATAGGATTAAGGGGAAGGCATGGGGGCACAGGGAAGGGATGGGATCATGGGGAAGGGACGGGGCACAGGGAGGGACTGGGATAAGGAAGGGACAAGCTTTGGGAAAGAGCTGGTGGTGCAGGGAGGGAACCACACACCCCCATCACACCATGGCAAAGGGAGGGTGCTGTGGAGAGGGGAGCACACGATGGAGGAGGGATTGTGCCTCAGACATGGGACTGCACCCAGGGGACCCTGCAGGCACCGGTGCTGCAGCAGAGACTCAAATGAGAAGGAACCTCCCAGGGACTGTTTTATTTCAGCCCAAGCTGATCCCAGTAACTCCACAGTCTGAGGGCTCTCTGGTTCAGTCACGGCATCACAAGGCCAGAATGTCAGCCAGGATTTATGATGGAATTTAAAAATCAACATGAAAGTTTTCCTGGTTTAGGTACAGTCACCACTTGAGACCCAACAGGCTCATCACATCAGTGGGTGCACTCTCAGTGTCACCTCTGCCACGTCCCTGCCCTCAGTCCTCCCTGGATGGATCCTGACATCTGTCCATCCCCCAAGGGCCACCCAAACCTGGGCTGACCCCTCGCCCCCTGCCCTGCAGCCATCCCTGGGTGGGGGTTATCTTAAATTTGTGGGGTTTGAGGTTTTTTCCCCTCCTTAAATTAAAAATAAGTCACTTTCCCAGGATCACGGCAGTTGCTCAGCTGTACCCACAGCTGTGAAGGGAGATCCTGTGGGACACAGCAACATCCCCCTGCAGCTCCTCCATCCCTTGGAAAGATCAGTGAAACCGCAGCGCTGTGTCCTGTCCTGATCCTCTCCACAGCCACGGTGAATTCCTCCAAAAAATGGCAATTCCTGGGAAAAAGCAAACAAAGAGGCCTACAGTCTTCTCCCAGCTTCAATTCCCAGCAGATGCTCCAGCCCAGCCGGGGCTGACCTGGTCACAAAACCCTGGGGTGGTGTTCGGGTGGTGGGCGCGGCAGCGATTGCTCCAAAGAACCAACCAAGGTGACGATTTTGACAAAATAAGTTTATTTCGCTTCGCTTCGTTTCTGCCGAAACCTCACATTTTTCTTTTTTTTTTTAAGTTTTTTTTGGCTGAAAAAAAAAAAACCCCAACCCAAAAATCCCCCCCAAACCAACCCAAAATGCAAAGAACCGCATCGCTCCACCCTCTGCCAGAGGCGACCGAGGGGCTCCAACTCCCCTGGGCTGTGGAGCTGGGGGAGCCACTGCAGCCCCCCCAAAAAACCCCCTCTGCATCCCCCCAATCCCCAGCCACGAATTGGCCCCCGAAACTGAGCCCTTGAGCCCCCCAAATCCGAGCCCTGTAGGAAACGCTCGTGGCTCTGAACGCCCGAGGGTTTTACTCAACCACCTTAATTTTTGTTGGATTTTCTCCTCCTTTCCCGACTTTTTTTGTGTGTTTTGTTTTTTTTTTTTTTAAATTAATTTATTTATAGATATATTTAAAAAAAGCAATAGTCCTTTGGTCCCTAAACTCTAAGGAATGATATGACTCTGAAACAAGTAATCCTATGTCCCTGTGCCAGTGACAAGCAGGGGAAGCGCGTGTCCCGCCGCCCCGCTCCATGGGATATATATATATATATATACTTATTTATATATATCTTCTATAAGTCCAACATACTTTGATCCTTCTTTTTTTCCCCCAACGCAGGGAAAAAGGAAAATCTTGCCGTTTTTCTTTATTTTCCAAACAAGCATCCTCCAGGTGAAGCGCCCGAGGCTGGTCCTGTCCCACCGGCTTTGGTTTAAGAATCCATTTGGAGCCTCTTTTCCTCGTTTCTCCTGGGAAATCGGTAGCAGCAAATGAGTGCTTTAAAAAAAAACCCCAAAAAACAAAGGTAGATCGTGGCCCGGCTGCCCGGAGCCATCGGCCTTGCTCCCGGCGAGGGATCCGGTGAGTCCCGGCGAGCGGCCGGCGGCGAATCGCAGCCCCGGCACCGCATCGCTCCCTTCCTTCCTTGTCTTCCTCTCGTTCCCATTAAACAACAAACAAGACCAGTTCGGGAAAAAATTCAAAAAGGAAAAGCTACGACCAAAACGCTCTCTTCTTCGCCATTTCCTCCTTCACCTCCTCCTCCTCCTCCGGGATGTGTTGCAAAGAAAGAGAGTTACGGGTTTGGATACTGCACTTGGGGAAGGGGAAAGTCGTCAGACACCATGGGACGCCCGACCTGAAACAGAAGGAAAGGGCTGTCAGCCTGTTCCTGGGGCTGAAGGGAGGGAAGGACAGAGGGAGACCCAAATCCACTGGGTGGGTGGTCCCAGGCGCAGAGATCCCTGCACACACTCAGGGATGTAACTCCCTGACCGCCACATGGCCCGGGGCCAGGCCCCCCTCACCTCTCCGCAGGCTGAGCTGGGGTCAGTAGGGTCTGTTGGCATCTTTCGGCCGCTTTAGCTGCACTTTTAGCCTCTTCATGCCGATCTGGAAGCCATTCATGGCCTGAATGGCTGCCTGGGCGCTCGTCGGATTGTCAAAACTGACGAAACCTGGCGGCGAGGACAGCGGGGTTTGTCACACACACAGCCCTGGTGCTGCAATCACGGGGGATGCTCCCGGCTGGGGGTGCTGGGAGAGGGGTTCTGGGCTAACAGCACAGCCCCGGATTGCAGGGGACTGGCTGACAGGTGATGGTGCCTGCAGGGACACCGAGGTCTGCAGGGACACTGAGGTGACAGGGCAGGAGGACACCAGCATAAGAGGGTCCACAGGACATTGGAGTGATCTGCAGGGACACTACAGGATGGGATTTGTGGGGTCACTGGGGTGACAGGCTCTGTTAAAGTGATGGAGACTGCAGGGACACTGAGGTCACGGGGTCTGTGGGGACACCAGGGTCTGCAGGTCTGTGGAGATACCAAAGTGACAAGGTCTGTGGGGTCACCAAGGTGGTGGGATCTGTGGGGCCACCAAGGTAATGGGGGCTGCAGGGACACCGAGGTGACAGGATCTGTGAGGACACCAAGGTCTGCAGGTCTGTGGAGGTACCAGGGTGACAGGGTCTGTGGAGACACCAGGATGGGATGTGTGGGCTCAGAGGACATCTGGTGACCAGGTCTGCAGAGACCCTGAGGTGACGGGGCCTCCAAAGACACCACAGTGACAGTCTATGGGTACACCATGGGGACAGGGTCTGTGGGGACACCAAGGTGATGGGGACTGCAAGGACACTGCAGTGACAGAGTCTGTGGGAACACCAAGGGGACAGGGTCTGTGAGGACACTGAGGTCTGTGAGAGGAAGATACAGATCCCTGCGCTGGGGACACTGGGGAGAGATGGACCCCAAGCAGGGGACACCAGGACATCTGAGCTGCAGACCATGGAGAGACAGAGCCCCAGGATGAGCTGTTGGAGACAGACAGACTCCCAAGCAGGGACATCAGGGACAGATGGAGCCTCGAGCTGAAGATGCCCAGACCTCTGAGCTGGGATGTTGGGAAGTGCTGGACCCCTGAGCTGAGGACATTGGAGAGAGCTGGACCGCCAAGGTGGGGATACTGGGGAGAGCCAGCCCCTGAGCTGGGATAGTGGGGAGAAATAGAGCCCTGAGCTGGAATATCAGGAGAACTGGACCTCCAGGCTGGAAGTCAGGGAGAAAGGGACTCCAGAGCTGGAGACTGGGGAGGGCTGGGATGTCCAGGAGAGTCAGATGCCTAAGATGGGATACTGAGAAGAGCTGGACCGCTGAGCTGGGATGTCGAGGAGATTCAGATGCCTAAGATGGGATACGGAGAAGAGCTGGACTGTTGAGCTGGGATGTTGAGGAAGAGCCAGAGCTCCAAGCTGGGATGTTGAGGGTGGCTGGAACCTCGAGCAGGGGACTGGGAAGAGCTGGAGGCCTGAGCTGGGACACCAGAGAGAGCCACACCCTGGGACTTACCAAAGCATTTACTCTGGTTGGTGGCACGGTCCACAAAGACTTTGGCAGAGATGACGTTGCCGAAAGGCAAGAACATCTGCGTGAGCTCCGCGTCCCCGAACTCCTGGGGCAGGTGATAAATAAACAGGTTACAGCCCTCGGGACCTGGGTGACACACAAAGGACAGGACACGTCAGACACGAGGTGGGGTCACCCCGGGGGACACCGAGGAGCCAGCGGCCCCAGGTGGGGTGAGCCCCACCCCTCACCTTCTCGCTGCTGCTGCGGGATGAGGGGCGCTTGCTGGGGAAAGGCTTGGCTGATGGGAGCGTAGGCAGTGGGATATGCTGCTGGAAGAGAGAAACGGGAGCTGAGGCCACGGCACCAGCCCAGCTCTGGGAAGGGCTGGGACAGCCATGTCCCCACTGCCACCTGATGGAGGTGCCTCTTCTGCCCCAGAGCTGCTGGCTCTGCCTTTCCCACCCTTCCCAGCAAGCCAGGGATGTGGGAATGGTCCTCCCAGGAGGGATGGTGGTGGTAGCAGTAATATGGCCTCAAGGCTGAGGAAAGATGGCACTTCTCGCTGAAAAACCCCAAAAACTTGATTTTCTGTTGCAGATCTGGAGGTTGCTGTCAGTGCTCCTAATTAAATGGCTGCCAGGTTTGACAGGCTTCCACAGAAGGCTTTGGCTCCCTTCCCTCCATGGCCCATCTCCTTGGCCATCAGATTTGGTCACATGATGAACATCTGAAGACTTTTGGTGTCTTGGTGTGGAGCTGGCTCTCCATCACCTCCCAAACCTCGCCCTCTCTCCTCAGTACCACTGCCAGGTCTCCCCCACAGACTTCTCTCAGCCCCACAGGTATTAAAATTCACTTTCCACCATGCAAAATTTGCACAGGGGTCTGTGCCAGGAGGCAGTGGGATGAGGGGTCAGCGCTTTCATTGGCGTCATCCCCATCACTGCCAGGGCACAGCACCCAGTGCTCCCCTCATTAATCTGTGCCCAAATATGCTGCCCCATCCTATGTTCAACCCCAGGGTGATGTTCACCTCCCAAAAATAAAGGTGAGGAGCAAAGAGGGGAGAGAGAGAAGGAGTGGGAAGCAAAGTTTGAGACCTGCATAGTGCTGCATGCCGGCGTAGGCCTGCTGGAGGGGGTCTGCCACCGTGGGGCTTTGAGCTGGGAAGAGAAGAGAACAGAGAAGGAAGAAAGAGTAAGCCAGAGAAAGCCAGGGATGCATGCACAGCTCCCACGGGAAAAGGCTCCTGGCCAAGCGCCGCCACAGAGGGGCAGAGCTGCTCCCTGCCCAAATTCCCTGCTCCCTGCAGTGATGCCACGGCTGGTTCACCCAGCAGGTTCCACGGGTAGGGAGCGCCCCTGGAGCGTCCTGCACGGGCTGAGCACACGCCCCCGGCCCCGGGGGCGGCGGCGGGAGGAGGGTACCTGGGTAGGGGTGGATGCCGTTGGTGTAGATGGTCTCGGAGGCGGGCTGCCCGTTGGTCTGGGGCGGCAGCGGGCTGAAGCCGTTCACCCCGATGGGCGTGGCGATGCTGGGCACCGGCGCCGTGCTGATCCCCGGAGGGGTGCTCGTACCTGCGGGAGCGCGGCGTGAGCGCCGGCATCGGCCGAGAGTGCCGAGCGGGAAATGGAGGGGGTCCTTACCTGAAGAGGGGGTCAGAGGGGCGGCCACCAGCCCGCTGACGTTGAAGGCGGCCATTTGTTGCATCTGGGCGGCGGCGATGGCGGCCATGGGGTTGAGGCAAGTGCCCTGCGCGGCCGCCATCAGGGCTGCCTGCTGCTGCATGATCTTAGGGAAAGAAACGGGGAAAGGGGCAAGAGAGCGAGAGGCAGAGAGAAGGAGGGAGAGGGGAGGGAAAATCAGCATCCCCACTTTGAATGGATACTGAGGGATAAATGCCACCCTCCGCCAGACCCGGGGACAGGAAGAGGTCTTGGTGGCACTAAGTATGGATCACTGCACCGTACAGCCACCCTCACCTGGGGGAGAATCGCTGGACGTGCCCCTAAATAGAGATACACCAGGCCTGACAGGCATCCACACCCCCTGGTACTTTCATGGGCCAAACCAGCCCCCCACCCATGGGGCTCCCCCCGAGGCCCGGGGCTGCAGCAGCTCCTACCGCTTGCGTGTAGGCCCCGTAGGCGCCGAACTGGATGGTCATGGGGTTGAAGATGCCCAGCTGTCCCGCCATCTGATGCATCCGCCGCAGGGTCCTCTCCTTATCTGTGTCTGCAAACTTCACCACCAGGCTGGAGGAGGCGCCCTGAGGCGGGGAAAGATGGGGCTGATGGTGGGACTCCGGCAATGCCCCCGGAATGCGTCCCCAGTGCGGGTGCTGGCTCACAGCGGACGCAGCATCCTCAGCCCTGAGGATGCTGCCCGGCTTGGCAGCAGCAACCAGCGATCGATGTGAGGTTTAATTATAGCTGGTTTTTCTCCCCGGTGGCAGCTCCCTGACCTCTGTTTCCTTTCCCCCTCCTTGTTCACAATTCTGACCTTCAGCGTTAATTAAACTGCCCCTTTCTCTGGCATGGAGGGAATTAGCCCCGCGCTCCCACCCCTGGGGCTCAGCGCCCCGGCAAGGAGGAACCTGGGGGTGATGCGGCCAACAAACTGCTGGTCTGTAGGATTTTGATCCAATTAGACTGAGGATCAAATTAGTTGGTGATTGGATTAGGCAGGCAGCACGGGGTCGGCCAGGGCAGGGTGTGAGCCTGGCACTTACCGGCATGGTTTGGCTGCCGTGCAGGCTGTTGATGGCAGCCTGTGCCTCAGCGTGGCTGCCGTACTTCACAAAGGCACAACCTGAGGGAACAGAGGGGACGTGGGACAGGTTGGATTTGGCCACTGTGGGTTCTCAGGGTACCCACCCGGTGCCCTAAAGCCCACCTTTGCTGGCTCCATCAGGCCCGCGGAGGATGGTGCACTCCTCGATCTGGCCAAAGGGCTCGAAGAGGCGGCGGACATCGTCCTCACTCTGCTGCTTCCCCAGCATGCCCACAAAGAGCTTCCTGTCTTCTAAAAACAAAATTGAGCCCGTTGGAGAGCAGGTGGTCATTCAGCATCCCAACCTCTCATCACACACAGTGTGTGGAGGGCAAAGAACCGGGTGACACCGGAGCACAGGGAGGGAGCGATGGAGAAGGTGCCGGGTTTATCATCTCCATCCTACAGAACACTCAGGGTGGGAAAACCTCTCCTGTAGGGAAATTGCTGAGGGGTGAATCTTGGAAGAGCCACTGCTTTAGAGAGTGGAGCTGGGTCTTTTCCCAGGAATGGAGGGGCTGGCTCCCCCAGCACTGAGGTGGAATGCAGTGGGAACAAAGAGAACCCACAAACCAGCGGCGATCGCCTTCATATGATCGACTCGCAGAACAACCCGCAGCCTCCGGCCGTGCCCGGGGGACATCAATAACCCAAACACAAGAGAAGGGAGAGTAAATAATGAGAATTTCATGATTATTACCAGCATCTGTCTTGTGCGGCCGTGCGCTCCCGCCGCACGCTAATGGCATTTGACAAAGAAAATAAGGTGCCCTGTCAAGAGCGTTGCCGGGGAAATAAATAAATAATGGCAGGAGACG
Organism: Climacteris rufus; assembly: GCA_013398175.1. Classification (NCBI taxonomy): domain Eukaryota; kingdom Metazoa; phylum Chordata; class Aves; order Passeriformes; family Climacteridae; genus Climacteris; species Climacteris rufus. Next base: position 323,406 of record VZRZ01006699.1, on the reverse strand, counting down.
ATGAATGCTCCGTCCGTTAAGGTACCAGGAAAATTAGTTAAGGGAATAGGGCTTGTGTGTTGTCTAGTTAAACATAAACCATCTCCCAGGGGGAGCGGGCTGGGCAGCCCAGCGTTGCCTCCTGGGTGAGGGGGTTGGAGCTGGGAGCCCCGCTCGCCCATTGATTTTTAATCCTTCACCAATTACACTCGGTAAGTGGGTAATTTATTTGCCAGGTCCCTCTGGGACGTGCCGGGACCAGCTCCCAGTGTGTTTAATAACAGGGTGTGAATAGGGGGGTATCTACCCGAGCTGTCCTGATGAGGGCAGGCGGCCCCACGGGAACATCACGTGTCCGATAGCATCTACCTGCCCAGCAACACAACAAATGTGGGATTTTGATCCAATTCCTGTGATTTTGCCCAAATGATCACCTCAGCCTGGCAACGCCGCAGCCCTGTGAGCGGCAAATGAGCACCAAGAATTTGGGGGGGGGCTCAGGCCATATACAGCCAACTCCTGCCCCCCAACTCTGCCAGGGTCCCCACAGGCAGCTCCAGACAGGAAATCAGGTTATTTGGTAAATGAAAATGGTATGGGAGAGCAGCTGGCTGGCACTCTGCACCCCAGGATGTCGGGATGCTCATGGATGTCAGGATGATGTCAGGACATTCTCAGGATCACACCAGGATGTTCCCCACCATTGACCAGGCAGGGAGAGACAAGATGGCATTAGCTCTGCACTCGGGTTTGGATGCCACCAGCAAAGGCAGCTCCTTTCCTGGGTTTCTCTGCAAACCAACCTTCCCGCAGCAGCCCCCACGATGCCACAGTGTCCCCCACCACGCCCTGAGTGACCCTGTGCTCCCCTGCCCATGCCAAGCAGCCAGGGAATTGGGGACCTACCTCCTCGGCCCTCGCTGTCGGCCGGCTTCACCTGGATGGGGCGGTTCATCTGCAACACACAAGCGGGAGCGGGTCGTCAGTGCGATGCCCCCTGAACCCTTTCCACGGGGAAGAGCAGGATTTGGCCAAAGACTGGTGCAGGAAGATGGGGAAAAGGGGAGGGACCTGCAAAACAGATCCGGGGCTCGTGGCCGCGGTGACCTGGGGATGCCACGTGTGGAGGGCAATGTTCTGGCCCCACCAATGGGCACCCGGTGCCGCAGGCGCCTGTGGGGCCGCCGATGCCAGGCTTGGCCGCCTGCCCGCTTTCCTCAACTGCAAAGGACTGCAGAGGCAGCAGCAGCACCCCGCTGGCCCCGGCCCCTACAGCACCACCGCCCTCCTTTTCCCCAACCTCACCCAAATTTGGCCTCCTCGTCACCGCCGTGAGTAGCCACGAGCATGACATGCGTGTGCAGCAGGACACGCCAGGCAGGCAGGCAGGCACATCCCTGGCCTGCTGCCCCATGGAGCCATTTCTCCTCCTCTCCCCCCCTCCTTTTTCCCCTCTTTTAGCCGAAAAATGCTACAATTATGGCCGTTTCCATGGCAACAAGCATGCTTCCCCCGCGATGCTGCGGAGCCCGAGCCATGTGCTCGATGGGGTCGCCACGGCAACGGCGAGATGTCACACATGACGGCGCGGGGGTGCGCACACGAACACGCCTGGAGCACACACGGGCACAGTCGCCCCCACGCGCGCGTGCACCTCCAGCCCAGGTGCCCCCACAGCACCCCTGGAGGGGGACCCCAAATTTCAGGGTGCTGGCAGAGCCAGTTCCCCCACATCAGGGTGAGGAAGAGGATGGATAAGAGAGAAGAGGAGGGAGGTTTCCACAGCAACCGCCTCGTCTCCAGGGAAACGTGGAGAGAAATGTCAGCGCAAAGCTGGGGATGGTCCAGGGAAGGGATTGAGTCCCCAGGAGCCATGGGGTGGCACAGGATGGCACCGAGGGACACCTCACAGTGTCACCCATCATGTCACCAGTCCCCCAAACACACCCTTGTGCCGGAGGGTGGATTTGGCTCACCCCAAACCCAGGAGGCTGTGACAGCACTGAGACCCTAAAACCAGCACCCCGCTGTCCCCCAAATCCCTGCCACAGCCAGGAGAAGGGAGCCTCATTTTGGGGGGGCTGCCTCCCTCCACTGACCCGCCAGCCCCATTTACCAGCACGATGGCCTTTGATGGAATAAATTTCCCGTGCCCGCTGCTGTATGCTTAATGTAATAAACCCAGTGAGGATGATTTAGAATAACATTTACGGAGCCGCAGAGTGTCATTTTGATGTGTCTCCCGTCTCCGCTCGCCGGTTATTAAACTGTATTGATTCCCTGGGAGCGGCTGATGTTTATAAATGTCAGGCCTCAGGGACCAGCTAACCTACCCCAGGGCTGCCACACTGCACCAGGGAGAAACCGCCCCAGCCTCTGGACACCCCCAGGAGGGGCTTGTGGCACTCTTGGTATCACCATGTGCCCACCACGGGGTGCTCGGTGACCCTCTGTGGCACCCAGAACTCCTGGTTGTCCCACAGCGCCCGTGCACCATGTCCACACAGCCACCCACATGCTGCCCTCCATCCATCCTCCCACACCTAAACAGCCACCCAGGCATCTTCCTCCACTCCTGACACTCACCCACCCACCCCACAACACCCATCCATCCATTTGTCCATCCTGGACACCCACACGATCACCCATACACCCATTTCCCCCAGGATTTATCCAGCCATTCCCCAACATCCATTTCCATAGCATTCATGCATCCCCATAGCATCCATCCATATCCCCGATACCCATTCCCGTAACACCCATCCATTTCCATAGCATCTACCTGTATTGCCAACACCCATCCATTCCCACAGCCATCCATCCATATTCCCAATACCCATCCATGCCATAGCACCCATACAACTGCCCATCCATCCTCCATCTCACTACCACCCACCCTTCCACCCCCACAGCACCCACACATCCACTCATCCACCCCTCAACTCCCAGCCATCTTCCCCACCCCCAGGTGATGATGACCTGCTTGGGATGTTCCAGCACCCACCATCACTGGAACCCCACAAAGCCCCAGCTACGGCACCCCATGGCCAAACCACTGGTGTTCCACAGCCCAGGGAGTCACGAGCGGTTGTTAAACCACCTCCTGAGTATTTGGGCACTGTCCCCCATGCAAATTCAGAGCCCCCCAAAAGCCTGGGTACCAGCGAGAGCCAGCCCATGGTGAATCACTGGGATGTGCCCAGTGGGACAGGGTCACTTCTGGCCTTTGTTCCTTCCTTGGCATCATGCTCCTCCTCCTTGTCCTCACAACCAACAGCCGGAGGATCCGGCCGGCCACCACGCATCCAAATGAGATGGAGGTGGCGGGTGACGCGGGAGCAGTGAGCGCCTGTGGGAGTCTGGTGTCCACGTCACCCCAGGGCCCCCAGGCCCCTCTGCACCCAGGGCAGGGAGACAGGAACCAGGGTACAGGCAGTCACCCATCACAGGCATGCCTTGCCAGAGCACTGGGGGTGACCCACAACGAGGGCACACCGCACAACCCTGCACGTGCACAGCCACCCTGGCATACGCTGCGCACACCCGCACAATCCCAGATCCCCCAGCACCCTCCAAGCACACCCACCCCCGATCTCCCAGCACAGCCGTGCACCTCCAGAGCCCACACTTGTGCCCACGCAGTGCTGTGCACGCCGCACCCAGCCCTGCCTGCACCTGGACAGCCCTCATGGGCACCCACACACCTGCACAACACCCACAGCACCCTTCCCGCAGCCATGGATCCTGCCCAACCGCAGGCACCCACACCGGGGTGCACAGCTAGCACCAGGGACACAACACCCCCTGCCTCAGTTTCCCCATGGCAGCAGCAGGACCCACAGTGGGACCCCCGGGAGCCTTCCGTGGACACACAGACACCCCAGGTGGGACATGCCCTGCAGCACCCACACCCCATCCCCAGCAGTACCCACACCCCATCCCTACCATGCACACCTGAGCCTGGCACAACACCTGTGCACACCTGCACTCCCTGCTCACACCCGCTGTGCACACACCCCCCCACTGCTGCCACTCCCCTGGCCCACGTGCACCCACGCCCTGTCACCATCGCTGGGGCGAAGACACCCTCAGCTCCTCTTTGCACAAACACAGACACCCACACGCTTGCACACCCACCCACACCCACCTGTGCACACCGGGGGGGCAGAGCTGTACCCCTGCCAATGCACACACACTGCCCTGCACCGCCTGTGGGTGCAACAGCCCTGAGCACTGCCCCTTGCACACCTGCACCGCACACACACACAAACCCAGGGTGGAAAAATACACCCTCCAGCCAACACACACACCAAACCCATCACCGGGGGCAGATACACCTCCTCACCATCATCCTCAATCCCTGACTGCAAATACACCCTCCACTGCAAACACCCCATTCCTGGGTGCAGGTACATCCTCCTCACCGACACCCACACCACACACAGCCTCCCTGGGTGCAGATACACCTCTCCACCAACACCCCACTGCCAACACCCTCCCCATCCCCGAGTGCAGGTACACCCTCTCGGCAACACACACACAGAAACACGGCCACAACCCCCATCCCTGAGAGCAAATACAGCATTATCACCAACAGCCACCCTGCCAACACATGCACTCCATCCCTGGGTGCAGATACACCCTGCTCAGCAACACTTACACCCACACACCCCATCTGTGGGTGCAGATACATCCCCTCACCAATACCCCTCCAACCCCATTCCTCTGTGCAAATACATCCTTCTCACCAACACTCCTCCATCCCCAACACCCATCCCTGAGAGCAGATACACCCTGTCACCAACACCCCTCTGTTCTCATCCCGGGGTGCAGATACACCCTGCAACACCCACACCCGCACACCCCCATCCCTGAGAGCAGATACACCCTGTCACCAACACCCCTCTGTTCTCATCCCGGGGTGCAGATACACCCTGCAACACCCACACCCGCACACCCCCATCCCTGAGAGCAGATACACCCCCTCACCAACACCCCTCCATCCTCATCCCTAGGTGCAGATACACCCTGCAACACGCCCACTCACACCCGCCAATCCTGTGTGCAAATACACCCTGATCATGAATCCCCATCCCTGTGTGCAAATACACCCTGATCACCAACACTGCCCCATCCCCATCCCCATCCTATCCCTGGGAGCAGATACACCCCGTCACCAACACCCCCACTCACAACCCCCCATCCCTGTGTGCAAATACATCCCGATCACCAACACTGCTCCATCCCCAGCCCATCCCTGGGAGCAGATACACCCCCCCACCAACATCCTCCATCCTCATCCCTGTGTGCTGATACGCCCTGCTCACCATCACCCCCTGTCAACACCCCTCCAATGCCCATCCCCGGGAGCAGGGATCAACACCCTCGCCATCACCCCCGCTCCCACACAGCATCCCCGGGACCAGATACACCCCTTAGCGATCACCCACATCCCTCCTACAACCCTCCCCGGCGCCGCCTCCCCACCCCGG
>VZRZ01006699.1:297384-310098 GCA_013398175.1 Climacteris rufus | reverse complement strand
CATGTACCCCCTTTCCCCTTGTCCCCCCATCACCTTTTGTGTCACTTCCTTTCCTCATCTCCCCATCACCCCTATTATCCTCTGCCACCTCCATTCCCCAGTTGCCCCCCATGAGGGCTGGCTAGGGGTCTGAGCAGCCTCCCACCTTCCTCCCTCAGTAGGCTCCAGAGTTAACCCCTCTCTGTTCCCCACTGTGAGGTAGGGTTTAAATAAACAGAAGAAGCTCAAAAGGGACAATTTGGTCACTTTGTTATGGTTTTTACCTTCATGGACCTCCCCTCACCCCTATGCAGGGCTGGCCAGGGCAGTGAGCAACCTCCCCCCTGCAGCCCTCAGTAGGTCCCAGAGTTAACCCCCTGCTTCCCACCTCAGGGCAGGGTTTAAATTCACGGAAAAGGCTCAAAAAGGGTCAATTTGGACACTTTGTTGAGTTTTTCACCTCCATGGACCCCACACTGCCCCTGTTGCCTCCCTGGGGCCGCAGCAGATGGGAGGGGGGAAGCACCTCCCTCCTGCACCCCGCATCACCCCGAAAGATCTGTAATTGGACCGAGCAGCTTTAATACCTTGTGCTGTCGTTAATTAATTAATTAGTCCCAGAGCAGCAGCCAGGTGGGGGGAGCCTGGCTTCCCCGATGTGCTGCCACGCATATGCAGGGGTGTGTGAGCGTGGGGGAGCGTGTGAGTGTGTGTGAGTGTGTGTGAGTGTGTGTGCAAGCATGTGCAAGCCCACACAAACATGTGCATGTATGTTCAAGCGTGTGCAAGCATACACCTGTGCTGCAAGAGTGCACACACGTGTGTAAGTACGTGCAAGGGTGTGCAGGGGCACACACAGATTCAGGCCTGTGTGTGAGTCTGTGCAATGATGTGTGTGGGCATTTGCACGTGTGTGCAAGCGTGTGCAGGAATGTAAGGGCTTGGAAGGACCCATGGGCATGTGTGTGCAAGTGTGTGCAAGTGCATGTGAGTGAAATGACCAGAATGCATGTATGTGCAAGGACTCTTAGCCCATGAGTGCAAGTGTGTGTGTGTACATATGTGTGCAAGCATGTACATGAGTCCACGTGTGCAAGGACCTGCATGCATGTGTGTGCATGTTCACAAGTGCATGTGTGTGCAAGGACCCTTGTACACGTGTGTGCACGAGTGCATGTGTGTGTGAGGATCCATAACCACATGTGTGCAAACATGTGCATGTGTTCACAAGCACACATGATGCATCTGTATGTTTATGAGCACACACATGATGCACGCATTTTTAGAAGCATGCACACACCATGCACATACGTGTTTACCAGTGAACACATTTAATGCACACATTTAAAAGCACACACACAAAGCACACATTTACAGGCACACTTGTTTACAAGAACACACAAGGTGCACACCTTTATAAACATAGATCTTTACAAGCACACATGTTTATAAGCTCACACAATGCACGTTTACAAGCTCACACACACGATGCAGATGTGTTTACAAGCACACACACAATGCACACACGTTTACAAGCACACACAAGATGCACACGTTTACAAGCACACACACAATGCACACACGTTTACAAACTCACAGGATGCACACAGATTTACAAGCACACACAATGCACAGATTTACAAGCACACACGAGATTCCCCCATGTTTACAAGCACACACATGTTTACGAGCTCAGACACAATGCACACACGTTTACGAGCACACACATTTATGAGCTCACACGATGCACACACGTTTACAAGCACACACATTTACAAGCACACACACGATGCACACACACGATGCACACACACGATGCACACACACGATGCACACACACGATGCACACACACGATGCACACACACGATGCACACACACGATGCACACACACGATGCACACACACGATGCACACACATTTACAAGCACACATACAATGCACACAGATTTACAAGCCCACAGGAGATCCCCACACATTTACAAGCACACACACATGATGCACACAGATTTAAACGCACACACAACGCACAGATTTACAAGCACACACACACACAATGTAAGCACACTTACAAGCACATATGTTTACAAGCACACACACGATGCACACACACATTTACAAGCACACATACAATGCACACAGATTTACAAGCACACAGGAGATCCCCACACATTTACAAGCGCACACACGATGCACACAGATTTACAAGCACACACACGATGCACACAGATTTACAAGCACACACACGATGCACACAGATTTACAAGCACACACACGATGCACACAGATTTACAAGCACACACACGATGCACACAGATTTACAAGCACACACACGATGCACACAGATTTACAAGCACACACACGATGCACACAGATTTACAAGCACACACACGATGCACACAGATTTACAAGCACACACACGATGCACACAGATTTACAAGCACACACACGATGCACACAGATTTACAAGCACACACACGATGCACACAGATTTACAAGCACACACACGATGCACACAGATTTACAAGCACACACACGATGCACACAGATTTACAAGCACACACACGATGCACACAGATTTACAAGCACACACACGATGCACACAGATTTACAAGCACACACACGATGCACACAGATTTACAAGCACACACACGATGCACACAGATTTACAAGCACACACACGATGCACACAGATTTACAAGCACACACACGATGCACACAGATTTACAAGCACACACACGATGCACACAGATTTACAAGCACACACACGATGCACACAGATTTACAAGCACACACACACAATGCACACATTTACAAGCACACACACACGATGCACACACATTTACAAGCACACACACACGATGCACACAGATTTACAAGCACACACACAGAATGCACACACATTTACAAGCACACATGTGTTTACAAGCTCACACACAATGCACAAAGATTTACAAGCACACACACACAATGCACACATTTACAAACACACACATGATGCACACACATTTACAAACACACACACGATGCACACAGATTTACAAGAACACACACACGATGCACACAGATTTACAAGCACACACGTGTTTACGAGCTCACACACGATGCACACACGTGCCCGCAGCTGCAAGCGTGTCCCAGTGAGCCCCCCCGGCTGGTGCCGGTGCCCACGGGTGGGTCTGGGACGCGTGGAGCACAATCCTGCCGGAATCCGGGGGCTTGGCGGCTGCTCCTCGCCGCCGCTTGGGTTTATTTTTAAACCCGTTGGCCCCGAGTGATTCACACGCTGCCTGTTCCCTGTTCCCTGCTCCCCGGCAAGTTTTACGCGACCAAAATAGATGTTCTGGAAGGAACGGGCCACCCAGCGGAGCCGCGGCGGGGAGCGCGGGGCGCTCCCGGGATCCCGGCCCTCCCGACGGTGGGAACGTCACCGAGTCCTCCGCGATGGGGGTTTGGGGAGAGGCTCGTGCGCACACCCCGGGAAACGGGACCACGGGTGATGTTTAACCCGGATCACAATACCAGGCTTCAGTGGAAGGCGCTCCGTGGGCATCCCAAGCCCTGCAGGCTCTCACACCTGGCTGTGGGTGAAAGGGAGCCCAGCAAGGCAGGGGGGCAGGTGGGATGAGGGCAGGGAGCTGGGATGGAGTGGTGAAGAGCCTCTTTGCAGGGCATCATCCACAAGAACAGAGCATCCTTCCCAGGTCCAGGGTCCCTCTTGCCCCATCCTTGCTGCCAGGAGCTCCCTACAGCAACAAAAGCACCCAGCCAAGGTACCACCATATTGGGGGAAAAAAATCCAACTTCTAAAAACAGGACGCAGTAATAACTGTTAATGGACTATTTTTAATTTAAAGTTCAACCATAAAAGGTTTCCAGCCATAACAGTGCATCTCATTTAAGACCAAGACACACATACAACAGTCCCATCCAGCCAGGATTTCTCCCTGAGAGATTCCCTGCTTTCAGCTGAACACCGTTTCCAGCACGGCAACCCAACCATCAAAGGACAACAGCCACGCCTGTCCCAGTTCAATGGGACAGCAGCACCACCAGTTTCTATTCCAAGGAAAACATCATCCCCAAACAAAGCCCTCTGGAGGGAGGAGACCTCGAGCTGAGCTCCTCACTCTGAGGACAACAGAGCAGGAGGAGGACGGGTCAGTGGGCAAATCCCAGGGAGAGGTGACAGCCTGGAGAGCTGAGCAGAGATTCCATAATAGCCACTCAGCAGATTTGCAAGGGCTCCTCAGAGAGGCTCCAGGGTGTCATCTGCTGAGGAAAAGCCAGGGGAAGTGGCAGCAGCCAGGGTTTGGGGCAGCACAGACGGTGGCTTGCAGGCCTGGCCATCAGAGGAGGGACAGGGACAGGACCCCACAGCAGAATGTGACTGCAGAAGCAAACCCTGGGATAGCAGCAGAGGCTAAGCACAGTTTATCCAGGTGAGCAGGCACCCTGCAAGCTCCAGAGCTGCTGTGATGATGCTCCTCCACCAGCAACTCTGGAGCAAGCCCTACCCATCTCCTGCTAACAACAACAATTGCATGGTCTCCCAAGCATCAGCTGAGCAGGAATAGGCACCTTTTTCCTCTTTGGGGTCATTTATTTATAGACTTGAAGAAATAAAAAAAGAGACAAAGAGTGCATGCTGAGGCAAAAAAAAACCATTCATTGCAACCAAGCCAGAGCAGAAGGTGGGGTGGGAAGGGGTCCCTCTGCCCTTTTGAGGGTGGGATCATTCCTCCTGCATGCAGAGACTGGGGGCAGTGGGGCTCTCCCTTCAAACCCCACCGAATTCCTGGTCACAGTATCCTATGAAGAGAGGCTGTGCCTGGACACCCCGCCTGGCAAGAGAACAGAAGGATGGCATTAGGGAGAGGACACAGGCAGAGCCACCACCGGGGCTGAGCAGTTCCACGGCGCAGGGTGGCCGTACGTGCCACATTCCAGGCGTGACAAGGGAGTGGTTTTCATCCTGTGCTTATAGACTCAGTTTTTCACTCGTGTGGGAGCTCGGGGTGAGCACAGGTTTCCTGGGGAAGCTGGTGCTGCAGAAGGGGTGGCAAGAGCTGCCAAGTCCCCTCCTTCCTCAGCACAAAGCCCTCTCCTCGCCAGAGCCACCAGCCCACGCCGGCAGCAGGAGCGCTCTTCCAGCGCTGCACAAAGCAAGCTCTGCCCACGCACAGGCACCAGGAAAAACAGGGCTTTCCATAGGAACAAGGGTCATTTTGCAGCAGGAAAAGCCCTCCAGGGGCTGAGCCCAGAGCAGTTGTGCCAGGGTGAGCTGTCCCAGGACAGTTACCTGAGCAGGGTGCAGCGGAACTCCACCAGCCGCGCGTACGCGTCTTGCACGTCCCGGACGGTCTCGTTGCTCCACAGTCTTTCAGCTACAGCCCCAGCTCTTGGCCTTGAGCATGAGGGACAGTAAAGTCAGGGGGGAGCTCAAAAGCTTCTCACACAAAGCCCTGAGCTTCCACTTTCCTGACCAGTGTCCTTCCACACACAAAGGCTTCAGTGTACCCCAAGATCCACTCCTGAATACATGCAGATGAGGAGCGGACGAGGTGACAGGACAGAGAGGCATTGAACACAGCCTGGTTGCAGCAGCAGGTTGTTACAGCCTTACACACCCTCACTTCAGCCTCAGTGAAGCTGTTACCAGCACAGAGGGGACAGAGACAGCACCATGCACAGACCGAACACACGAGTTTGACACGTTCAGTTGCAAAGGGACACGACCTGAGTGACCTCCCTGTGGCCTTTCTTACCAGAGCCTGGGGCTCAGGTTGGTGACATCCACGTATTCACCCCACATGCAGGCCTCGCCACCCATCACCAGGGCCTTCTGCTCAGGGCTGCCTGCGGAGGGGACAGCAAGACAGCCAGTCCTGGCACGACCTCCGAGTGCCAAGCCACCTGCCCCAGGAAAGGGACACAAGGAACACACCTTCAAAGCTCAAGGGCTCCACCTTATAGGCTTCTATCCAGTCCTGGCCGTAGGAGATGCGGTTGAGGTACCAGGGCGCGGAGAGCAGGGCCCGGTAGCCAGCGCCGGTGACGTTGGCCATCTCCTTGGGGTACTGCATGGCGTTCTCCTTCCACACGTGGATGATGGTGTCAGGCCTCAGCTGGGGAGCACACGTGGGCACCAGGCAGGGATCAGTGTGGTGACAAGAGCATCACCTGCCCCCACAGGCAGAGAGCTCTGAGCCCTCCACACCCCCAAAGAGAACCTGAGGCAGACTTGGGCTCGAACCTTGAGCCACTTCCCATCTGATGTGCAGGAGCAACAGAGGGAGGGATAATGCCATTGGTAGAGAGTCTCGGGCAGGGTTAGAACCTGCATCTTGCAGTGAATATACAAGAACCTGGAGGCAGCAGAGTGTTGGCAGCAGAGTGACAAAGCCACCACGAGGGCAGCTCACTGGCAGCACCATCTTGAGAAGAACCTCAGCCCCATAACAGAGTAACTCCCATTCACCCCAGTACAGCCCCCCAAGGCACACCAGTGTGTCAGGCTGGGGTGCTGGCACTCTTCACCCCAGCACAGGCAGCTCTCACCTTCACATCGTTGTCAAACACCTCCTGCCACACAACATAACCTTTGCCAAGGGAAGAGACGATGTCCAGAAGCCTGGAGTGGAAAAAGTACTGAGTTTTGGGTGATCCCACTCTTTGGTGATTACATACAGCCAAAGGAGCAGCACAGATATTCCCAACACCCACAGAGGGATGTGGAGGTACTTCTGAAGGAGAAGGGAGAGAGCACAGCCCCTTATGGGGCTTCTTTCTCCTCACTCCAAGGCTTTTTTTGTGGTCAGTCTCCCACTAAAATGCTCCCTTTGGGGTCAGGGAGACATGCCTGATGGGGATGCTCCTGGAAAGGAGATCTGATGTCCCCAAGACAGAAGACATTTGTGCCAGTCACACAGTGCAGCTGTAGGCCCCGGATGCCCTCTCCTTACCTCTGGATGTAGAAAGACTCTAATCTTTTGTAATCTTCATCAAAGCCCATCTCCTTCATGAAAGCACGGATTTCTGGATTGGATTTCCTGTGTAGCAAAGAAGAGGAATAAAACCATTGCAATCTGAGCTCTGGAGTAAGGTCAAGGTACGGTCAAGTCCTTCTCACATCAGTCCAAGGTTTGCCCAGGCATTCCCAGAGCTGTGGTTGCACCATCACCAGAAGTTCCCTACATCCAGCACCACTATGAGCACAGAAACCCCAAGCACCACCACTGCTCTTGGCCTGGGAGAGCAGGACACCAAAGATCATGACCAAGAAACAATGGGCTGGGACTCCAGTCTTGGATACTTCCCTCTGTCCCCATCCAGACTGATCTCAGACTCACCAGCATGTGAAGTCCACCTCATCCCCACCAAGGTGGAGAAAGTAGTCTGGGAACACAGTGCTGACCTCTTGAAACAAACTGGTCACAAACTGGTAGGTGCTGTTAAGGATGGGGTTGATGGGCCCATAGACTCCAGAAGGATCCTTGCCTATATAGCAGGGAGTCAGGAGGCCTGGAGCACCTGGGTAACAAATGTAGGATGGTGAGGAAGGGGCAAAGTGTGGCCATGTCACCCCCTACAACACCCCTGACCCTCCTCAGCACAGCTCAGGGCCTGCCAGGGGACAGGGAAGTAGGGATAGAGACAGTTTCAGCTGTGACCACATGTACACGGTGAACTCCACCACGGGCCTTGGCATTTGGAGGCAGGGCAAGGGGAGAGAAAGACAGTGAGAAGTTTTCCTGGAGTTTCTCACACTTCCAGATGTGGAAGAGAAGACACAGTCCTTGGAGCAGAGAGCAGTGTGTCAGGACTGGGGTATAGCTGTCAGAGCAAGAAGCTTCACCACATGTACTCTCAGTTAAACACAAATCCTTGCCATAGCCATGATGTTAGTTTTGGTGAAGCAGATGTTCCCACAAAAAAAATCACTCATCCTGGACCTAAGTAGAGATGGAAATGTTTCCCTTTGGATTTTGTTGAAGTTGGACCACTGGGTCCCCCATCCCCCAGACGATGGTTTGCTTCTCCTCAAAGCCAGCCCATGGGGCACTGCTGCCCACAGCCAGCTTTTAGCATCCAGACTCCAGATCCCATTCCTGCCCCTGGAACAAGTCTCCTCAGAGCAGCAGCAGGCAGGGTCTGCCCCTCACCTGGCCCCCAGGAGAGGGTGTGCCCGGGGGTGTCGAACTCGGCAATGACCCTGATGCCGCGCAGCCGGGCGTACTCGATCACGGTGCGCACGTCGCTGGCTGTGTACACGTGGGTCATGGCATTGAAGGCTCCCTGGGGACATGGGAAAGCTCAGTGCCTCGCTCAGGAGCAGAGGCAGGAATGTGCTCACCTGGGCTGGGCATTATATGGTGCTCAGGGAGCGTTACCTGCTTGCTGAGCTCTGGGAATGTCGAGCTCTCATAGGGGAAGGACGGGTCATCCACGATGTGCCAGTGAAACACGTTGAACTTGTTGTAAGCCATGACGTCCTGGGAAGGAACAGGGACAAAGATGAACGTGCCCCATCCCTTCTGAAAGGTCACCCAGCTTGCCACAGAAATAGGACAAGGTCCTCATGCTCCGAAAAGACAAGGTGGAGACTCTAAACGCTCCCCAGGATCCAAGAGGGACTCAGACACCTCTTTCTAAACACAAAAAGCTGCAGAGGGTCAGGAGTATTTCTGCTCACAGCAAAATCCCTGTTCTCCCTATAACTGAGCCACTGGTGGAGACCTGGAAGTTTAACTCTGCTTGGGATGAGCACAGAACCACCACCCACCTTTACCAGTGTTTTCTCTTGCCTTAGAAACAACCCAGCTTTGGAGAGTAACCTGGATTGCAGGAATCCAGCATACTTCAGAGTTTTCTTCTTTTACAAAGGCAGCTGAGAATCACCCAAACAAGGCAGCTCAAGGAAGCCTCAGCTGTCACAGGGGAAAGGACACCCAATTAAACCACCCCACCTCATCTCCCAGCTCGGGCACCCTACCAGAGTTTCCAGGATGGCTCTCAGGGGCAGGTAGTGACGAGAGGTGTCCAGCAACAGGCCGCGGTGAGGGAAGCGGGGGAAGTCCACGATTTCTGTCTCGTTGATGTAGTACTGCACACAGAGGACACGAGGACGACATGAACAGGACATTGGGCAGGAGAAGTGAGGGTCACCATTGTCCCCAGGGCTGGCAGGACAGGGGTGCCCTTGCTGCCCAGAGTGCAAGGTGGCCAGAAAGAGCTGTAGCACTTCTTTACCCACTCAGAAGGCAGGGATGTGGCTGGAGCCATGAATCCTCACTTGGCCCTTTGCAAGACTATGCCACACTGCTGGTACCCCACTCATCCCAAGCATCCTGACAAGCCTGAGCCCGTCCCCATTGGAGGCAGGACCACTATGGAGAGCTGCCTGCCCTCAGGAAATGAGAACAGGACTCACCGTGCCATTCTCATCTCTCCCAATGAGCTGGCTGAATGTTTCCAGGCCTGCAGGAAAACACACAGCCCCTTTCTCAGCACAGACTCCCCCAAAGGAGCAGAGCTCAATTAACAAAGAAGTCTATGGAAAGAGAGAGGCCCAGCGAGACATCCCCACAGGCCTGAGGCAGGGAGAGCAGGAATGCTCCACGGGAAGCACAGCTCACCTCGGAGAGCTCCCCAGATGGTCTCTGCAGAGAGCAGCATGGAGCCTCTGGAGATGGACAGCTTATCTGAAACACAGCATAAGGGGCTGTCCCACACAGCCACAGCACTGGGTAGGGGTCATGTACAGGACAGCACCCTGGGGCTCTGGAGAGCTGAACTCTGGGCTTCTTTTGCTGTTTTAAACCTCTCCCTGCTGCTTTATCAGCACCCTCAGGTACATCCGTCCCACTTTACCCCAGTGTCTCAATAACGGGGGGTACTAATGCCTCCCCAAAACTGGGGGTAACTG
This sequence comes from Climacteris rufus, assembly GCA_013398175.1. NCBI lineage: Eukaryota > Metazoa > Chordata > Aves > Passeriformes > Climacteridae > Climacteris > Climacteris rufus. The sequence goes on along the minus strand of VZRZ01006699.1, from coordinate 300,194 downwards.
CTGCACAGTGCTACTACCCAGTGACAGGCACAGAAACAGCCACATTCCCTCCCACTGCCAACCCCAACACTTACAGCTCTCCTTGGAGTCCAGGCTGGGAAAGCCATCGCAGCCTGGTGTGGAAATGTAGACGAGAAGCTCAGTGCAGGGTGTCTCCCAGGATGGCTCATTCTCTGCAAAGGACACAGACCACGGACATGAACACCATCCCAGCTCTTTTCCCTGCTTCCAAGCCCAACACCATCCTCCCAGCCTAGCCAGTGGCAAAGGCAGAAAAAGGGATCCCTTCCTGCACACCAAAACAGGCACCAGGGTGTTCAGCAGGGGCTAATTTCAACACGGCCAACCAGGAGCACATGAGCTGATCCCAACTTTCCTGCTGGTGAGGAAGCCCCCAGGGAAGCTTAAAGGAGCACCCAAGAGAGGAGAGACATCAGAGTATGCAGTGGCAGCAGCCTCCAAGGCTTCCTGGATACCAGCCCTGGCTCTAACTTAGAGCCACAATTAGTCAAAGCTTCTCTATGAGGGTGAAAAGTTCCCTGTTTCCAAGCTCTCCCAGCACTGGAAAAAAGCACAAGCCCAAGAGCTCTGCCCTACCCACACTTCTTGGAAAGGGCAAAGAAACCCTCTAAAAAAGGGTAGAGAACGAATCTGCTGAGCTGGGCTGAGTCAGAAGCAATCAAAAGGTCTCACCCAGCTCAGAAAAACTCCTGACCTGACTTCACCTTCTGCAGACCAGGTCCCAGGCGCAGCACTGAGAAATTAACCCAGTCACATACAGACCTCAAGCAGGAGCTCTGGGCAGACTTCCCTAACTGAACAGGACTTCCAAGGATGCACAGGCCTGCATCCCCACTAGAGTCACTCCCCAATTCCAAAGAGATAATCAACCTTTGCTGAGATGCATGGGACTACTCACAGCAGTCTGGTGCAAGAAGGAGTGTGGGGTAGCCCTGCTCATCCTAGCCAAGGTCCATGCCTACACCCCCACAGCATTCCCAGGAACAGCCAATGCTCGACGTGGTCACTAAAAATAAAAAGCTTGGTTTTGAGAGAGCCAAGGCACCAAGAAGTCTCCAGAAAAACTGTGGCACTGCCAGCATTCCAGTGAAATGCAGCGAGCCCCTGCTCCACTGCTCACAGGAGCCAGAACCCCCCGATTCCTCCATGAAGGATGACGAAACCTCTGCAGAGAGAAGGAAAACAGCTTGAAGCCAGCCCTGTTTTGAGCTTTCCTCTCGGTTGCAGACAAGCTGGTAGCCAAGGCAACCTCGCAGATGTGCGAGCAGCACAGCAAGACCTGCTCCCTCTGCTCAGGAAGGCGGCGGCTCACCGGGAACAGCCACTCTTGGGCCTGGGGACACTCATCCTGCTGAGAAGCCTCGATGGAATTGGTCCCACCACCACACACCGCCTTTGAACCTGCCCAGGGAGACACTTCCCAACCCAACCACGGCCTTCTTGGCCAAGGTGCAGGCAGGCACCACCACCATCACACCCAGAAGGCAGCACAGCTAGGAAATGGTTTCTGCCATTTATTTCCTCTATTAATAGAAATTATTTCCTTCCATCCAGGATTTCCACTGCCTGTTCTTACTAACCACCCATGCGGAAAAAAAAGACCAAAACAAAATGAAGGCGAAGAGGGGAAAAAAGGCCTTAAAATAATCTGTGTAGTTTGAGCATCATAAAGCAGGGCATATGGAAAGTGAGGAGTGTGAGCTGGATCTTGTGATCACAACGTTGCTCCAAGTGATTTGATGGTCACATTTCCCCTCTGAGTGGAACAGGAGAGCGTGAATAATTAGATCAGCTGTTTTTAGTTCCTAGCAGCAAAAGAGAACCAAGAGGAGGCTTCTTGGCTCCCAAATCAAAATTTATTTCTACTGCTACTCACAAGAGTTGAAGAAATAAAATAAGCCAAAGGGTTCTCTGTTTCAAACCTGCTTTTTTCAAAGCACGATGTACTCAAGACGAAGCCAAGCGGCTTCCAACGCTGCCACCCCTCTCTGCTTTGATCAGCACCAACAGAGTTCACACTGACATTTAAAACACTCAGGAGCAGAGTTACTAGTTCTTTTTGATGAATGAAGTGCTTCATATTCCCTGGATATAGCACTTCAGGCTGCAGCAGACCCACGCAGCCACTAAGCATCCCTCTGTGCCGGCTCTGCAGCCAAGAGATTTCCTGCAGCTCATCCCAGACAAGCAATGGGTGCTACCATGAGGAAATCTGGGTTCAAGAAACCTTTAGAACCTGTCCCAAAGCAAATCCAGGCTCTCAAAGCTTTAGCTTTTCCTCATCTTACCCTACAACTTCAGGATGAATCCAGGAGCTAATCCCTCCCTGGCAGAAAAGCCACGCTGCCTCAGGATGTTCAACAGCTCCACTTTGGCAAAGGTGCCCCGTGGCACAAGCACGTACTTGGAAGAACACACACGACGCAGCGAATCTTTCCTCAAGGTGAGACCTCACACAGGACACCGAGAGCTGCTAGGAATGGGAAGAGCCAAGACTTAGGAGTAACCCTGGAGCAGGAACGGTTGCGAGATCGGCAGCAGCTCTCCCTGCAGCCACAAGAAAAGGAAGTGAAATGAAGCAATGTGGAGCTGAAACACTATCCGGAGGAGATTAAAAATGAGAAGGAAAAAACCCTTGACAGCAAGCGCCTGAGTCCTAGAAGACAACTAGTGCTGTGCCAGACGGGGTTAGATTTATTCTGTATGTGCCACAGGCATCGCCCTGCAAATCCCAACATATTGCTGCCCTTGCCACCAGACTCCAACCAAGCCACATCCCAGCCACACCT
>VZRZ01006699.1:213115-288115 GCA_013398175.1 Climacteris rufus | reverse complement strand
TCATCCAGGTGCGGCCCCCTGGCACCGGGATTGGGGGGACACACCGGGGAAGGGGCGTGGGGGGGGCGGCGGGACGGGCCAGCGGCCTCCTGAGGGGCACCGGGCCCGGGCCTCCTGCGGGCCGCTGGTCGGAACCCGCCGGGGCTGAGGGGCTCTCCTCGGTATCCCCCGGCGCTGGAGGGGGGGCTCCTCTCGGTACACCCCGGGGGCGGAGGGGGCTTCTCGCCACCCCGTTCCCCCAAGAGGCCCCTCGTGCCCGGCCAGGATCTCGCTTCCTGCCGTGGAAGCGTCGGGAACGAGGCGCTTGGCACTGAAAGGGCTCCTCTTTCTTTGTGTGGTTGCGAGTTGAGGGCCGTAATCTGTGTTTTTTCTTTTATCTCCCTCCGTCCCCATGGTGCCTGGGGAGGTTTAGCCCCTCCAGCTCCTTCGGTAACCCGCGGAGTCGATGGCAAGCTCTGGAATTCCAGGAGAGGCACCGCTCTGGTTTTGTTGCCGTCTCCCTTCCCTTCCCCCCCGCCACACACAGAGGTTGAACCTTGTGTTTATTTCCAGCACAGACCAGGAGGGGTACGAGCAATCCCTTCACAACTGTAACTTTTTTTACCCTTAGTTTTTTAAGCGCGTTGCTTTAAAACTGAAATAGAGTTCGAAATAACATTTACCCTCTTTACATCAAAGTATCTAAGTCTTATCTCTTGGCTCCTGAGCTTTTGGGGAAAATATTCAAGCTGCTGAAGTGGTTTGGCATCCCTTTCTAAATGTTCGTGGCAGGGTTTGGCTCCAGCTCACCCTCAAGTTTCTGATGCAGTTCACTTTTCTTCAGGTGCTGGGTTTCCTTTTGTTCCCGTTTACTCACTATTACTCAGAGTAAATAGGAAGTGCTACCCTTTTCTGATATGCCAACAGGAATAGCGTGAGAAAGCTGGATATTAAATATTGAGGGATCCAGTGCCCTGAAAGCAGTTGTTTTGCTGGTTGTGTGTGGTGGTAAATCCCTTTAAACACGAGATGCCTCAGTGAATGCTTTTTCCCCAGCTCTCCTGTGCTCTGCAGTGGCTCTAACAGCAGCTTTAAAATGTTGCTTTATGTGCTATAAATCCCCCGTAGTTTATATGGAGCTTGATGCAAACAGCTGTAAAAGTATTTGCGTGCTAAATTAGTAAATGGCATTCCTTGAGTCAAATTAAAGTTTATAACTTTAATGATAGTGTTGCCCATGTAAAGCTGAATAAAGGAGTCTGCCCAGATTAGCTGATTACCCTGCAGTTAAAGAAGATCTCATGGTTAAGCACGGATGTTTCTTTGCTCCCAGTTATTGATCCTGATACAGGGAGGGGAACAATTGTCAAGCAGGCATGCAGACAGTTGGGAACTTCAGGTTTTTAGTCTTTGAAATAGCCATTGAAATGGGGGAGGTCTGTGTTTGATGATTATGATTAGAAAAGTCGTGGCCCCTGCTGTTTGTTTTGAACAGATTCTGACATATTCCTTACCTTTGCATGAGAAAAGTGGTGGAAAAGTTGCTGCCAGTGAGGAGTTGTGAGTGTTCCTGCTCCTGCGTTTTCCAGACCTGCCTGGTGGACTCACCTACATATTCTTTGTGAACTAATTTGTTAGAGAAGGTCCTGGTTTTTGGTCTGAGTGGTTTTTTTCCCCTGCTCTTACACAACCCTGAAGCTGTTTGACTTGGGTGCTTGACCTCTGAGTTGCAGAACTAGTGGATAGAAATAGATTTAGGTGATGAGCCCCTGGTCCTGTCCCTGTCCCCGGGGTGGCATCGGGGGCCTGCCCCTGCACTGGGCCCTGCAGAACCACCCTGACCGACCCTCCGGGGCTGCTCTTGTGCTCCGTTTGCTGCCTGGGCTTTGCCGTGCTTCCTCCTGGGTTAGGAGGGCAGGGTGCACAAAGCCAGTCTGTTCGGAATGTCATGGGTAAACTCGGGACCCAAAACCAGCTGAAGCCCTGGAATGCATCAGAAGAGGGTAGGAAAGGACTCAGTTGCCGTGGATGGCTGTTAAATGCCGACTTCCTGCCTTCAGATTCCTGGGCTCTTCTGAAGTAAGTGGCCCGACTTCGGCTGGTGCTTCAGGATTTGCTCATCGCCGCTCCTGTGGCTGCTGGTGAAATCTTCCAGGGCTCCTTTCTGTTTATTTCCTTGTGTTTGGCGCCCAACCAGGATTGCTGCTGCTGCTTTTCTGGTTCAGTAAACCTTTTCTGGAATCACATTGGCTCGGGATCCTGCTGCGGATCCTCGGTTGCTGAGCTGTGATTCACTTGTTCCAGTCAAGTACTGGATGGCTTCGGTCCCTGTGTGTCTGCCGATGCTTCTTAGTAGCAAATAGTCATGGTTGTGGTTATGTGTTTGAGTGTTTTGCACTTACTGTTCAAGGGAGGATGTAATGCAGAGCCTGAAGACTTCAGCTGTGGGTCTTGTGCTCTCTAATCAGTGGTTTTTTTGATGATCAGGTGTAAGGTATAAATGGGATTTTTTTTTTTTTTTTTTTGCAGCTGCAGCAAAAGGGAAGTGGAACAGGGAGGCACAGAGTATCTGCAAGGAGGTATCTGAGCTGTGGCAGGTGTAACTCTGTATTAAAACACTGCATTTGAGCAGTTATTAGCTGGCAGTGCCATAGCTGAAGGGACTAAATTAAATTTATTCTCCCATCCATTTAGTCATTTCCAAATACAAGCTGTGTAAGCAGAAACATGAACTTTTCAGGACAGGAGTTTGATCTGATGGAGACTTTGCAGAAGTAGCAGCTAACTTGTGGCAAACTTGCTGCTCACAGAGCCTGTGATTCATCCCGTAGCGTGGAATGGGCTCTTGGAGATGTCTGCTCAGTGCCAGACTCTGCTACCACTTGGCCCCCCAGGACCACTGAACCTGCAGTGAACCAGCCAGATTTCAGAATGTCTCAAATATTCAGAATATTTTACACTTGCTCTTTCTTGTCTGAACATAAGCAGGATTTCAGGTATTTTATGGTGATTTTTGCACAGTATTTGGCACTTATGCTCATAATCTGATTTACCTCCGTGTGTTGCATGACAAGAATTCCCCTTGCTCTCTGAATGCAAAAATAGGGGCATGAATAACCCCTTAACCTTGTGCTGTTGGTTGGCTGAGACTTGTAAACCTCAGCTCAGAGTATCCCTGCCATTCTCTCCCTGTGATTAGGCAGAGCAGAGAGCCATTTGCCATGGTATTTGGAATTTTAGTTGTCTAAGTAAACAGGCGGATTTCTGGTGGTTTTCCAGCCACTGGCAGAATAACTTAGCAAAGGACTGTAAAAACCTAGACATGGAGGTGCTGTGGAACAAAAGGCTTCCTCCTCCCAAAGGCATTTTCCCACAGTTGAATGTCTTCCCCATATTCTTCCTCTGTGAACTTTTGTCCAAATAATCCACTGCTACTTCTTTTTTTTTTTAATCAGATTGCTATTTCCATTTTTGCTCTAGATTTTTTTCTGAAAATAAACTTGAAAAATGTTTAGAATGGCATATTTATTTCTGCTCTGAGTAGAGCACATGATGTGTCTCTGTAGCCTGGCTTGGCCCAGTGTTCTCCTTGCCTTGTTGCAACCTTGTGCAATTCCTGTATTTCCAGGTTGGTTTCATTTCCCCTTTTTGTTTGCTTTCTTCTGGAGCATTCCAATGGCATTGTTGTGATGTCACTGACCATATTCATTCTTCCTGGACTTTGTAATGGTGAGGTGTTGAAAATACTGGGCTGAAGCTCTGAGGTGGCAGAAAAAGGAGTTGTTTTCTTTCCCCACCCCACAGCAGGGATCAGGATCCTGGATGTGGCTGGGTGTTGTGCCTGACCTGCTGTGTGATTGTGAGCATGTTGAGCTTCAAACCCTGGGCTTACCCTGGAAGGAGGTGCCATCACTGGATCCAACAAAACTTGGTCTAGCTCAAAAATATGTTTTCTTTTGAGTAAAGGCCTTAAACGAGGTTTTTCAGGGCAGACCAGGTAAGGTGTAACATCAGAGCATTTGCAGTGCATACAGGGCTCTCATTTATGTGATGGAGCTGGGTGATTTCTTTGGGAGCCAGATCAGGTCCTTACTGGATAGAAGCTTTGCCATTCAAATAAACCCAAAGCCCAGGCCACTCTGAAGTTAAAAAGCCTTGTTTGTTGAGGAATGGCATTTTCCAGAGGCCCCCAGAGTTCCACTGCCCTGGTTAAATAGAGCTCTGTCACGGCAAATGCAAACCCATTGTTGCAGGAGGGGTCTTGTTAAACAGTGCCTTCAGTTGCTTGGACAAAACCTCCTGATTTCCAGGCAAAACTTAAGAAATTTTCCCAATACTGCTGTAATTCAGTGTACTGTGGGCAGCACATTCCAAACACAGTGTCCCAAAGAGGGATGGCTTGCCAGTGAGCAACAGGAATTGCTGCTTTTTGCATAGGGTCATGTTTAAAACTGTATTTAATGTTAGAGATGACATCTTGGAAACTCAGAGTGCTTGGAGCTGCCTGACAAGCATTAGGTGGGAGTCTGGGGGTGGAAGCACTGGAGGCTTGTGCTGCTTCCATCCGGGTCCGCTCGCAGCGTGAGGTGCATTTGCAAACCTCCCTGTGTGGTTACTTATTTGATAATAAAATTCATGTCAGGGCCCTAAATGTTATGATGCTGAAAGGAAATGCTTTGTTAAAGCCCATGTTTCTGTCACGTGGTGTTTATAAGGTGTTTCATTATAGTAGGAATGCATTTAATATTTCCAAGGAATGGTATAAACTTCATTGTGACAAAGCATTCCTGGAATCTTGTATAAGCAATCACTCCAGAGCTTTTGGAAATGACATGGTGTCTGTTCCTGACTGCTAAGACATGTAATTCTGAGTGTAATCAAATGTTTTTTTAATATTACTTTAAATTTCAGCATTGCCAGGTAGAAAAGTCTTGTTAAGTCTGCAGACAAATTTCAACTTTGTACTTAAATGACCCATTTGCTTTGTGCTTCAGGTTTCTGTTAGGCCAAATGCAAAGCTCATGGTTGGCCACGTGTGAAAACATTTGATGCTGGTTGCTTTTGTCTCAATGTAATTTTCCCAAAATCACAGCAAGGCAGCCTTTTCTCAGGGCCTTGGGGGGCAGATGGGAACTGCTGTGTATTGGGGTGTTTTCAAAGTGAAACTGAAAACACTCCTTCTTTTTCAGCTACTTTTAAACATTTGTTTTCGGAAAGCTAAAACTAAATAGTGGATACAGTTGTTGCTATTCCCCGTGGTTTAATTTCAGAGAGCAGGACCATTCCTGCTATGCAAAGTAGAAGGGCTGTTTCTGCTGTAATTTGGAAGCTGTGCCACAGAGAAGTCAGAGTTGAGACTGCAGTTGATACAAAATGAGCTGTTTCTGCGTGTTAAAGCATCATTAAAAGTGAAAACATAGATTCCCCTTTTACACTTGTGCCAAGCTCTGGCCCCTTAGTTTTAACCTTGCACAAGTTAAAGTTCCTGATAGCAAGTAAATCCCAAAGCTCCAATGCCCTTTGGAAGTGTAGGGCAGTCCTGTGTCTTTGGCACCTGTTAAATGGTTTCCAGTTTTCTATTTTGAAAGTAGTTTCTCTTCTGCTTTACTCCATGAATGAGACAAACAAGAACGTGGTTCTGCTGTTGGTGACAGGCTTGATAGTTGAATGGTTGAGCTCCACACTGTGCTTGTGTTTTAACAGTGAGTCAAGGTTTTCATCCAGAATTTCTTTGTAGGAGTCTTTTTTCTTTCTGGAGAATGTGGCCACTCATTCCTCTGCTTAGGAAAGCTGGTAACTGGGAAAAGAATCCATAATTTGTCAGTAGCTGAGAAGGCTGTAAGTCCTTTCCACATAGCTCAGTCCTGAACTCACCTGTGCAGGGTCCTTCAAACTGCTGGTACTTCTGGAATTAGTGACATCTGAGTATTGCAAGGAATGTTTTCTCTTTGTGGCTGGCTATGCTGGATCCCTGACATCCTAAAGGATGTTTGGGGGCTTTTGGGTGCATACAAGCACATAATGCTGCTGAATTTCATCAAGTCATTCAGTAGCTGCAGCAACTGCAAGGCAATTGCAGCCTCATTTGCTGTAAAACACCAAGGGAGGGTTTGTAGCTGCTCAGGAATGCCAAATGGTGCATTTGAGCACAGCCTGGAATACAGATGCCTGATGTTTGTGTGGGATGTTGGTGCAGGAGGCTCTGAGGGGACGAGGCAGTCAGCTGGAAGAAAAGCATTGGTGGTTTGATAATGGAAATAGTGATAATATTTAAGTATCTTCACTATCCTGGGTGTTTGGTGTTGGGAGTGTTGGAAACCTTGAGCTTGGCCTGTGTAGGATTCCTTGCTTTGCTTTTAGCTTTTGATCTTGAGCTGTGATGGAAACACTGTTGAAATAGATGCTTTGAAAGTTGCCATCCCAGGCTTCCCTCAGAAGCTGTTTCACGTGTAGCTGAGTTTGTACTTCACAAGTTGGTGCCTTTCCAGAATTTGGAGTGCAGAGGCTCTTGCAGGAGCAGTCCCTTGTTTACATGGGGTGGCAATGCCAGGTCATTACTGCTGGTACTCAGAGCAGCTCACTGTGATGAGGGTTTGAACCACTGTACGTACACAACACTCAGATACAGCTGTTGGCATTGAGTCTTCTCCTTGTTTTCAGACTGAGAACTTTTTCCAGATGTTGGGAATTGTTTTGCATCCAAAGCCCTACGTAGATAGCTTTCAGCAGCATCTAAGTCACTTGGAAGAAGTGAGTAAGCCCTTGTGAAAGTGTCTTGGGCAGTTGTGGTGCATTTTGGCATTTCCAGCAGTCTTGCCTTGAGTTTTGGGCAGCTTTTGGAAGCTGGTGGTGCACAAAGCTGGTGGGCATTGCCACTGCCTGGTAAAGAGGGAGAAACTCAGAAAGGGTTGGCTTTGGAGGGACCTTGGGACCCTTGGTGTCCTCTCTGTGGAGAAGCACAGAGCCCAGATGATTGGGGTGGAGAGCACAGCTTCTCCATGGCCCTGCTGTGGTGTCTGTCCTTGTTGCCAGGCTCCAGCACGTCTGTGTGACAGCAAAAGGTTGTGGTCCTCTGTGGATATATTTGGCAGAGGAGCCAAATACAGCTGCTGGGAACAGGGAAGCAACTGAGAGTCCTGTGAGCAGGTGGCTCTTGGCTGTAATCTGGTAGTAATTGAGCAGTATCCTATGTACCACCTACCTCAAACTGGGCTTCTTGGGCTTCTCCTGAGCTACTGGTGGTTTCCACTAGTGCCCACTTACTGAGGCTGGGACATGAAGGTCCTTCCTCACAACCTTTTCTAAGGCATTCCTGGTTTTGTGTCTGCCTTTGTTAGAAAGTTGTGTTTTGGGCACCATGTGGCACCTCTTGTTTCTTGTGGAAACTCTTGTTTCCAGGGACAGGCAGTGCAAGGATCATGTCTTGGCCATTTGCTTCCAAATTAGGTTTTCTGGGAGAGTACTTGTGGCTGATACATAAAGGTGTGAAAGGAAGAAGGTTTTTCTTATGACTTCCTGGTCTAAGAGACTCTCCATGCTCTGTGACACCATAAATAGGCCTTTTCATGTGCATTTTAATTCCCAACAGATCAAGCTTTCATTGCTTTGTGATTTGAGGAGTTTGGGAGTTGGAGAGAGATAATCCCAATGTCAGAAATTAAAAGCTTGGATATTTGCTTGTTGCCTTTACAGTCCTTCAGAAAAATTGTCTGTTATTGTTGGAGTAATTTCACCAGATGAGGGATTCAGACTCTAGACCCTGTGTTCCAGCAGATAATCAGGATAGAGTAGAAGTTCCTGCTCAAAAGGATTTTACTTGGGCACAGTTAAAGTCCTCTCAAAGTGGAGAACACACAGTAAAAACTTAGTAGATCCAGAAGAAGCTCTGTAATTGCACCTGAAAATAGTCATATGGTGAAATAATTGACTTCTTTGGGTGTTAAAGATTTTTTTTTAAACCAGTATTTGCTATTCCTGTTAATGAGAAAACATGAAGAGACTTTCTTCCAAGGTAAAGAAATGAAAATTTGAAGTGGTTCTGAAGGTTTGTACTTCTGCAGGACATGGCTGGTTTTACCATGCTGTGCTGCTTTGATGTGTGTGGACCTGGTGCAGTGCTTTGCTCCAGGCCACTTCCTTTGGGTTTTGTGAGCTGGGGCACTTGGGATGGGTTGGTGGACTTGAAAACACCAAAACACTCCAGGTGTTCTGGTGTCTGAGTGTCTGGCACTCATCCCCAGGGTGCTTTTTGGGATGTACAGACACGTGCAGCCACAACAGGGCTGTGCTTGTGTGGGAGTTGCTCTTAGTTCCCATTCCCTGCCTGCCTGGATGCAGCTTTTTGCAGGGGATCAGGGAACTCTGCCATTAAAGGTGTCTCCTCTCTGCTCTTCTCACTCAGCCCACTGACCCCATGAGCAGCTGCTCTGCTCCAGTTGCCAGAAGTGGTGGTGTTGGAATTGTTCAACTCTGCTATCAGCAAAAGAAGTGGATGTGCATCTACACTTCAGTGTTTCTGTGGCCTGTTTTGGGTGCACATCTAGTTACAGGAGCACAGTTAACTTTGGAAAGAGCTCTGGAGAGTTTTTCAGAATTTTGATCCCCTCTGCAGCTGGCAACCGTGGGCTTGGTGTGTTCTTGTGCAACAAAACACAAATGCAATCAGCATTCCTTTGTCTGGCAGATAGAAATGTGGAGAGGGATTAGAGGAAACTGGGAGGACTCACATGAATAAACAGTCTCCCTTGCAATGAGCTTTCCTGTGTGGGAAGAAAAATTTAAGACTGAGGTAACTCCCAATAATCCTCATTCTAGTCATCTAGGATCTGAGGGAGTGGAAGGAATGGTGTGGAAAGAAGAGTATGTGAGAAGCATGTCTTGAGGTTGGATTGCAGAGCAGGAGCTTGGAAGTGACAGAGCTGTGTTGACCATTGTGTATTAAAACTAGGCTGAACAGCAACTTTTTAATAAAAAGGAAGAGAAACATTCTGACACTTAGTTAGCAGCTTAATTTTTCGTGTGGGAGGAACAGTGTAAAGTGGAAGGTCCTTGGAGTAAAATCTCACCTAGCATACATAGAGGAAAAGAACTATAATATGAAATAGCAATTTAAAAAAATTAACGATTTCTGTATCCTGTGAGGATGTGATGAAATAATGTGTCAGATGGCTTTGTTTTGATAGTTTGTAATACTTTGCAATGACTGAGAGGCCACCTGAGCAAACTGAGGTGATACTCTTTGATTTATACACAGTTTGGATATGCATTAGCTTGTTCTGTAATAACCAGTCTCTTTATTTTACTTGGTAATATGATGTGCTTGAAATGTCCTTATTTGTATTGTTAATAGAGCTGAAATTGGTGCTTGAAAACGTGCACAAACCCATTTTTAGCTGGGATGATAACTTCTGGGAGGGGAGCAGTGCAAGGACTTGCTTGGAATTGTCTTTAGGGGTCACAGATGCTGAAACTCTCTGGAGGGAGGGTGTTTGGGATCTGTGTCACTCTCGTGTGCCAGGGTGTAATTCCCTGCTGTCCCTTGCCAGGGTGTCTCTGCAGGCAGCACTGGGATTTGGAGGAGGCTGGGTGCCAGCCTGTTCAGTGCACTCAATTATTCACCAGTCATTAGTGTAATTATTCCTCTTGCTGTCCTGCACAGCAGTTACAAGGCAGGCCTGATTAGGTGGGTTTTTCCTCCTGCAGAAGCCCAGTGTCATGGTTACAGTAATATTTTAATGGGAGAGGAACAAGGGATCTCCTTGTCAGCTGCTGCACAGTCCATCAAATACAGAATTGCACATCCACATTTGTTTCCCTTTCTCTACCAAAAGGCAATAGGGATAGGGAATCTGCAGCTCCTTGCTGGTTTAACTCAACTGCTGTAGAAACACTTCTGACTGTATGAGTGCAAGTCTGTGTAGAGGCAAGCCTTCAAAGTCCTCAAACGAGAAAATGGCGAAAACATTGGAGTTTTCCCATTCTCCCCCACTGCTGCATGAGTTGTGTTCTGCTATTTCTGTATCAGATCCCACCAGACTATTTTCTCTGAACTCGAGGGAGCTCAGGTAGCTGGTTAAAAATACCTGCAGCAATTAGAGACTGCAGTTAGAATTCGAGGTGTATCTTGTTGGGAACAAGAGCGAACAAGCGATTGCTAAACTCCTCATGCCTCCAGAATATCCTTTCTTCAAAGGTGGCTTCTGCAGAGCCCTCGAAGGAAAAGGTTTTGGGGTGTAAACAGGCAAAATTACTTCTTGTAGCGGAAATCCCGGCTTAGAAAATAACGTGTTGCCAGGGCTGTGTTTTGTTGGCTGTAAAACTAAAGAAGAATAAATGAGCGGAGTGTGGTAAATAAACTGCGAAGTCATCATTAAAAAATGATCCGAGCTAGAAGAGGCTTGTTGGGAAAAGGATGCTGGCAGGTTTTCCAAGTGCAGATGCAGGTTGTGCCAGCAGAACAAAGTGCTTTTGCAGGTAAAGCTGCTTTTTGCAGGGAAGTGGTACAAGCCACAACCACATCTGCGCTGGGGCTGCTGCCAGCATCGAGATGCTGCCAAAGATTACATCCTCGAGCCACTGCTGCATTGGCAGTGGTTTCCTGGGCCTAAGGAGTTTCTTAAGATGGCTAAATTATTTTTTTTTCTTGATTGAGAATTGTAGTCTAAGGCACAGGCATCACCAGAATGAATTTCCTGCCTGTTTGTCAAGGTGACATCGGATGTTTAAAAAACATACTTTGCCAGTGATGGGGAGATGAAGTCAACCCAAGGAAGGTGTTTTCTGATTTCCTAAAATACTATGGAGTGTGGTGGTGCTTCATTGAGAGGGAAAAGCTTCCTCTTTGTCCAGGTGAAGAGGGAATGGATTGTAAAAGTGGGTGCTCCTTGGAAGAAGAGACAAAATCAGAAGCAGTGAGGGACAGAGAACTGAAGAAAAGTACCTTAGTGCTCACCAGAGTGAGGCCTGGAGGAGAAAGAGAAGATGGAAGAATGTTAAGATTTTTTTTTTCCTTCAAAAATACTCATGTAAATTGCCCCTGGCTAAAAATTCTTGTGCTAAACCCGTGTTTCTCATCAGTGGCTGCAGGGGTTAACACTTGCATGTCACCAGTGACTATGTATCCAAATATTTTTGAGCTAACCTGGCCATTGCAGTGAGAGAAGTTATTCATTGGGATGGCTTTTTTTAAAATGTATTTACCAGGGTAGATGTTTAACTTGCAGGTTTTTGTGGGCGCCACCTCATTGTGCTCATGGAAGAAGTTCTCATCCCTTACCATTTTCTTCTTCCTGTCTGTATATTTGTTGGAAAATGTTAATGACAATGTTGATGGAAGTCAGGATTCAGGACAGGCTGCCCAGGTGTGTTATTGTGAGATTTTTGCATAGTGAGTTATTTCCCCCAACTGCCTGTGAGTCTGAGAGCTCTAATTTCTGAGGATGAAGCTCTGTTCACAACCAGTTTATCCTGTGATTTTAGGAGTCAGCAGTGGTTGTCTTGAGGTGATGTACAGTTTGGCTGGATTATATCTTCTGTTTTGAAAAGCTCATGTCTTTGTGTCCTAGCACTGTGATAAATGTTCTCCAGTAGTGCCCAGGAACAAAAGCAGGTGGGAGGAAGATCACCAAAAACTTGAGACTTAACCAGCAGTGTTTGAGAGACACATTGATGCTGAACATTTTTGTGGGCTGATCCTCTGCTTACACACCCTCTAAAGAGGGGACACCCTTAAATCTTCCTCTGGAAGGACCTTTGAGACCAGGAGAAGGACAATTTGGGAGCCCTTTGCAGAGAACTTAGAAGAGTTAACCCAGAAAATCAATTAGTTGTTTTCTTGACATATGTTTGAGCCTACAGACAGATCTGCTGTGGAAATAGTCTGTGGAAAGAAAATCTCAAGTTATTGGGAATTTGCCCTTCTTGGTATAACTGTGATCCTGAGTGTCAGAAAAATATCTTCAGCCTCTCAGAGTTTGCCTGATTTCTTCTAAACATTTCAAGTACGCATTAGTATCATTATTTCTTGAAGTTGCTTCTGATATTTCCTCCTTCCTTCCTGCCTTCTGATACTCCACTCCATCTGCTCATAGCACCCTCCTAACACTGCCCTGGGCTGGGTGGTGCCTCTGAATGTGCTTAAAGCAGCAAAAACCAAGTTCTGTTGTCCTAAAGGTGTGCAAAATCCATGAAGTGCTGGCTGCTGTTAACTGGGAAATCATTCACTGGCCAGGTGTTCCTTACACTGCCTGCCTGCTGGGAGCAGGAGCCAGCAGAGCTAGCAGTTTTCCTCCTGCTGTGGAGGAGCAGTGCCAGTCTCCTGCAGGTTTATAAATCCCAGGATGCAGGTACAGCCCTTTGGTGCCCCTGGCTCTGGGCCAGACCCTGGCAGTGCACAGGGCGCTGATACATTGGAGTGAGGGAAAAGAGCAGGGAAAGCTTTCTTCAGACTCCAGGAGACTTGTACCAAATGATTTAAAGGGAAGAAGTAGGTGTGCAGTTCATCTTTCAGCTATATTCTTTAACATCCATGCCTGCAAACAGGACAGTTTCTGGAGCTCGCATTGGCAGACCTGTACTTCCCCAAAAATACACAGTTCATTCAGGAGTTGAGTTGCTGAAGACAGCATTCCCTTGAAATCCAAATGTGGTGCGTTGGGTTGTTTTCCTTTTACCGAGTTGATGGGTAGCTGACCTGACATATGCCACTTCCAGTCTTTCCAACATTGACAAAGAAAAGACCTTAAAAAAAGAAAGTGTATTTCTGCCTTGTTGAGCGCATGTGTTTACATCGAGGGCGCTTGGTTGTAGATACTGGCAGTATTCCCAAGTTTACTATAAAGTCTGATATTTGGTAGCCCAGGTGAATACAACCCCCAGACACTGAGGTGAAGAGGGTGAGGGTCTGCTCTTTGTAGCTGGTGGGATAATGGAAGAAAAAAGTGGGACCTTTGGATGTACCTTGCCTGGAATTATACCCCAATATGCTTTAAAGTCTTTGGGACAAGAGGATTTGGGGTCTGTTGGCATGGGAAGACCCCACTTTAACATGCCTGACACATGGCTCTTGGCAGACTGAGACAAACAGATTTCTTGGAAGCAAGTCCCTGTTGTCCAGGTTGTGCCAACTCAGCTGTCTGGTGACACCGTGATCCTGTCTGGGTTAAAATAAACCAACAGCCTCCTTGCCCTGGGTCAGCTCTGTGTCTGGTCACTCATGTTCCCATCACTGACTGGCCAGTGGCAAGTCCAGGAGCCAGTGCTTGTGTGAGCTTGTGTTGCTGCTGCATAAATACTTTCTGAGCTGTTTCTTCCTGGCCTGGTCCTGTCCAGTTACTGCCCTATTTCAGGTTAAAATAATAATCTGAGTAGCTGTCACTTCATCTCATAGGCAAAAATAGAGCTGGTGCACAGCTAAGCTGTTCTGGGTGTCTGGAGTCTTCCTCGGCCTCTCTGGAATCTGGTGCAAGGGAAGAGGTTTCGGAGCTGTGCTCTTGGGCCAAGCCCCAGTGTTTTGGTGCATATTGCCCAGGCACTAAGCTCTGCCCTCATTCAGTATAATTTCTTTCTGTGGAAGAATGTGCTTTTCCTTTCTTCTTGAAACAACACAGTTTATTTTATTCAAACCAGGGATTAGTGACTTGTTATATTGGTCTGAGAGGAGAATTGAAAGTTTCCCCACGTGGTTTTCTAGAGACTGTGCAGAACTGAAAGTGTCAAATGATGTTCTTTCTGCCTTTGGGATGCTCGGGAGTGGGACAAAACCACTTTTAATGTTTGATGGTGCTGGACACAGTTGCATTTCATGTGTGGGATCAGTGCAGTAATTATGTGGTGGGTCCAAACTGTGGTGGGATGAGAACTTAAGATGGGAGTCATGTCAGATAGAAGGGAAAAATGGAGCCTGAGGATCTGAAGGAGCAGTGTTACCAAGAGGGAAGAGGGCTGAAATATTCTTTGTGGGCACTGATTGTGGGAGCAGTGTTGTATGGATGGGCAGGGAAGGTGACTGTGTGTCATTTGTGATGGGGACACAGAGGGCTGTTAGTGCTTTTCCTAAATATCCCCTTCTGTTTCATGGGCTCACCTGATCAGAGCAACTCTGTGGCACTGGATGTTGACTGAAGGTTTGATGTGAGGAGAATTTGGTGATTACCAGGGACTTGGACTCTTCCTGGTTGAACCCACAGACCCTGGACATTGAGAATAGCCAAAACTTGTGGGGTTTTTGCTCTCACTTTGTGCCCAGCCTGGCTGCAGCACCAGGGGCTGTTTCCTTCCTCTGCAACGGGAGAGGAGATATTACAGAGCTGCTGAAATAGTAAACTGGAAGAATTATATGGAAATGATGCCATCACCTTCTCCTACTCTTTTAAGGCAAGTCTTTGCAAATCCCTGAGTGGGAGGCGATGGCTGAATAAAGCCGTTGTGAAGCGTACGGCGGCACCCATGTGCTCCCGGCACGGCAGCGCGGCACACGCGCCACGAACCAGAGCTGTGCTCCTGCTGCTTGCCCACATTTGCTGAGCTTTTGCTCACATGTTGGGATTTCTTGTGCTGGGAGACACAGGGAAGAGAGAAGTACTTTGGGTGATACTGCTGTTGTGGGCAGTAAAACGTCAGCTCGGGACCTGTGGGTGCTTCCTCTTGAAAGGGTTGCCTTTATAGTCCAGAACTGCAGCAAAGGGAAGTAGAAACCAAAATGTTCTTCAGATGAAATGGGTAAAATAAAGGGCTAACATCTCTCTCTGTCCTGTCCTGGATCTTCTGCTATGGGAGCAAGCATAGCTGAAATGCTGGGAGAGGCCTTCCCTGGTCACTTTTAGTTTGTGTTGAGTTGGTGGTGCAGTTTCTGCAGTCATCTGAGAGCAGCAGGGCAAATCCATCTTTTATTTAGAAGTATTTCAGTGTGAATTCAGATTTTGCATTTCCAAATTTGCTAATTCATCCTGGAGTTGTTGTTTTAGTCGGTTTTTTTCTGGTTTTAAAAGCTCTGTTAGACAATGGCTCTTCATTGCAGCTCCTAATCATTAACCTGAAAGCTTTCCAAAAGGCTCTGAGAAAATGTAAAGCAGCTGACTGCTTCATTTCTGTCTCTTGAACCAATTAACTGAAGTAATAGAGTTTTCTCCAAAGTTGCTTTTTATTATCTTCCCCTGCTAGAAGGAGTTATGTTCATCAGAGCTGGAAACAGTCAGTAAAGTGCAGGTAAGTTACTACAAACTGAGATCATCAGATCAAGCTGCCATTTGGTGCCATCGTGTAATGATACTAATTCAGTAATTCTGTAAAACTTAATTTCCAGAATTAGGAGATGATGTGTGAAGGGAAGTTAATGAGATGAAGAAAGATGTGGGGAGCTAAGGAGATGATCGGTGTTGAAGCTGAAGGCTCTGTAGGTGTTAATGGGAAGTTACAGTGAGGTGGCAAATGCCAGATGGAGGAGAGCAGATGACAACAGTCACAGGGAGTAGCCTGGCTTCTTGTGGAGCTGTTTGGAAATGGCAGGAAACTGGTACATTTTGGGTGGTTCAGAGTTCTAATTCAAAAAAGTCCTTTATTGTGGCTTCAGTGGGATGTAGGATGCAAAGAGCATCCCCTCAGTGGGAGGTAGAGAATGAGCAGTACTGATGTGGTTATCTATAGCAGGAAGATGAGAAGTATCTGAGATCCACCAGCATGTGTTGTGCTGTCCCTGGAAAGCCTGAGGTGGCCAGTGGCAGGGATGTACCGTGGTGTGATTGTCTCCCAGACCTCAGGGGATGGCAGGGGGGAGAGCAGGGCTGGGTTGGCACATTGATCTGTTTAGCTGCTGTCCTCTCCTCACAGCAGCTCTCACGTTCTGCCTGTAATCCAGCCAGGGAATATTAGATTACACGGAAGTTTTCCAGCAGCTTCTCAGAGTGCTCAGTTGGTGGTGGTTAAAAACCAGCAAGTTGGAGCTCCTGTCCTGGAGGTACCCAGCACTTGGATCTCATCTTCTGCATCGGCTTCCTGGGAGTTTTATTGAGCTGCTAGAAATGAGGTTTTGTGCTTGTAAGGTTTCCTGTAATTGTCTCCTGGAAGAATGGATATGAATGGATCTCAGTGCACTGGCGGAACACTGCAAACCTTTTGCTGACAGTCATACTATGATGTGTTTTGTCAGGTTAAAAGCTGATTCAAAACACTCTCTAGCTGTATTTTTGTCTGAGGTTACCTGTGTGGGGCTGGGAGAGATGAAACTGAAGAGCAGAGGGTTCAGGTGGAGCAGATACCAGGTTATTGCAGCATTTTGAGCCGGTGCCCCTTGGTTATTACACGATGAAGCAGCTCTTGGGTTCTTGGAGTGTGGTGTTGGTCACAGCCCTGTGATGGTGGGGTTGCTCCTCCCCTCCTGCTGCCCTAAAACGTGACAGGCAGGTTATTTATCAGTGCTTCTCCCGTGGCACAGCGTGCACGTGACAGGCCTTGGAGATGCTGGGCAGGGAATTTCCACTTGGTGCTCTACTATTGCAAACACTGGGGGTTTGGCTGGTTAAATATTTACAGTGGTGGTGTGATGGCTGTCCCCAGGTGCCACTTCACTGGAGCAGATGTTTGTGCTGCTTGGCTTCAGACCAGCATTAGCTTGTGATGGCTCTTTGCTCCTCCACCGAGCCAAACTCAGTCTTTGCTGTCAGCTGATGTGAAACCATTGGTTTCTGCCTGCTGGGGAATTTAAACCCAGTGTGGTGTCCCCATGGAGTACAGCAGTGGACGTTGCTGAGGTTTGAACCCTGTGCAGAGGTCTGAGGCTTGGGCACAGCCCATGCTTCTGGAGTGTCTGCTTGGCTTCACAAGTGCAAAAGAAATTGTGTAGAAAACCCAACTGAAAGTGGCATCAAACCCTTATTTGCTGTAAAAGCCTCTTATTGGGATGGAGATGCTGCAGTTGGGATGAAAACTGTTGAAATGCAGAAGCTGCCACATGTAGAAAACAAAATCAGCCATGACATGGAAAGAAACACAACAAAGAATTCACCGATACCGTGTCTCCAGGAGGTGGGAAAGGACTTTTCTGGAGAACTGAGCTTAAGTTGCTCTGGTTTTTATTTGCAGTAAATGCTGAAATGGAACGAGGAGCTGACTCCCCGCATGTGAGGAGAAGCTGAACTATAAAATGTGCTTTTCTTGGTAATAACGTCAAGAATTAACTGTGCAGCTTGTCATGATGGATGGAAACATGAATGGATCAAGTGCTCCCAACTGTCATTCAGCAAATTGTGCTGCTTGGAAATTCTGATTTAAGCTAATGTTCTAATAATATTTAATTTATAATTCATTTATGCATTTAAGTGCATCCAGATTCCTCCTTCCGATTCATACTTTCTTATTTTGAAAGCAAAAAGAATTCTAACTCGTATCACTGACGAAGCTTCCAGTTGAATTAAATTCTATTAAATTAAGGGGTTTTATTTGAATTAATAATGCTTCTTTGGAGAAGTCCAGACTTTTGTAGGGCTTCCTATTCCTGTATCTCCTGCTTGCATTGGTGTGCTGGAGCATGGCAACATAGATAAGGACAGTAAATGTAAATACCTCCAGTTCAAAGCTGTGGTGGAGTGGGATCTGTTTGAAGCACATTTGGGACTTGGCTGCTTTGTTAGCCCAAAAAAAAATAAAAATCCCTGCTGAAGGACTGAGGGTGTTTCTCTCTGGGCAGAGCTTTATTTGGAATGTTTTGTTAGGGAATCTTTTGAAGTGCCCGGAGAATTTCCACAAAATGGCTGCTTTCCTCGGGTTGGTTCCTATCTGGATATCAACAGGCTCGCTGCCCTCGGCTCCAGGCAATCCGCCTCGGCTCCCACATGTAAAATTTAATAGGAGGCTGCTGTAAGTGAGATCTGCTGTTTCAGCTTTCATCAGACCTCGCTGGGAGGAGGACGTGCTGGCTGCTCCCTTGCTTGCCGATTGTTCCTGGCTGCTCCCCGTAGGAAAATTTGTTTTTGGAGACAGAAAATAGCCTTAGTAGGAGCGTGCTCCCCCAGCCCCGGAGTAATCCCGTGTGAGCAGCAGCAGAGCCTGCTCATAGCTAATCACTAGGTGTTAGTGGTAGGAAATAATCCTGTGTGCCAAACGAGGGGCAGAGCAGAGGCTGTGACATCCCTGAGCTGTGTGGATATTGCAGTAATTGTTGCAGCGTGAGTGTCTGAAGCGATGGCTGAGGGTTGATGAAGGGCTGGAGCAGAACTGGTGTTGAAATATCAGATGATTTTGGTGGTGTTTTAACCCTGTGTGCCCAAGGCACAGGACACAGCTCTCACTGGGGTGGATGCTGTTGACTCCTCCAGCACTGCTCCCAAATTATTCTGAGGGAAGTGAGTGCCTGTGAGCAATTCCCATGGAACAGCTGTTCTGTGGTGGTGTGCCTGGCCTTAGGCTGGAACAGTCCTCCATGCCAGATCTTTTGGCATTTGTATTTAACTCTGGTTTGCCCCTGAGCTGCTTCCCCGTGCTCCCCTGTGTGCTGCCAGCTCAGGTTGTATCCCTGTCCAGGGACAGGGCTGTGTTAATCCCTGCCTTCTGTATCCGGGAAACAGCCAGGGGAGGCTTCAATGCTACACCTGGGGTGTGGCAGGCACTGAAAGCAGGCGGCCCGGCCATTTCTGGGGGGAGCTTGTCATGCTGCTGGTGTTTGCTTTCTTCTTTAAGTGTTGAACCAACAGTGCTGCAGGAAGCTGGAGCCCAGCAAGCCAGGAGGAGGTGATAATACACTGAGCCAACAGTATAATCCTAAATAATGCTCAGTTTTATACCCTGACATCCCACTGCTGGGCTACCTGGGGGCTGTGACCTAGGGAAGCTTATTTTGGAAAGCTGCAGTGCCTTTGTGTTGGGAAAATGGAGAAGCCACAGATGAAACCCTCTTGTTCTTCCCAACCACGTGTCCTTTGGTGAATGGCATTTGCTGGATCAGCCTTGTTACACTTAATAATCACTGCAGACCGCTTGAGTTCCTTATCCATGTGCTGTAACTTACCCTTCAGTGCAGGGGGAACCTTCTGTCTTTTTAAAAAGTCAGCCAGAGACCACTACCTCAGCAGCCTCTTAGCCTATTAAGTGATTAATAGGTATTCCCAGAAGCCTTAATAAGTGGCCAAGTGGGCTGCTGTGGCAGAAGGTAGGACAAGACTTCAGGCTGATTTTAATTAAAGCTCTCTCAATGCTGTTGCTTGAGAAATGAAGAAAATTGTGTTTCTCTGTACATCTGGCAGATCTCTGGGCTGAGTAAAGGCTCCTTGTGTTGAAGAGCTGTGTGCTTTGCTATCTGAAACTCATAACTGGAGAATTATAGGGTCTGGTATCATAACCAAGATAATCTACAGATAAGATTGGTTTGTTTACTAAGGTACATTTTCATCTTTGATTAAATAGCTCTAGGAATTGTGTCTAAGTGAGCTTTTAAGAGCTCCCTTAGGTACTTGATACAGACAGTTACAGAAAAGGTGTTGTGGAGACCCAAATACAAAATAACCTAGAAAGATCAAAAACTAAACCCCGAAAGAGACAGCTGGAGGAGCCTTTTGATGAAAGGGTCCTTTAAATTGCCATACAACTTCTTGTTGGCAGGACTGACTTTAAAGAGTTGAGCTGCTTGTTCCCATTGCAGGTCTGGATCAGGGATGGATGCTGTTGGAGAGCTGGTGACTCGTGGTGGTCAGCCAGGCACCTCATGTTGCTGCAGGGAAGGGCTTGGATGGATCCCTGTCACCTGGGAGACTGGTTCAGATAGGGACTGGGACCACATTGTCACCATCCAGTGTTAGGGAATGTCCATTTCTGGTATTTTCTGCCCCATACTGTGTAGATTTGCTGTCCCAGCTGTTCATGGGACTCCCAGGATCTGTAATCTGGTCTAACCTTTCTAAAGCTGCTTTGGTTCTCATGAGCTTTTTAAGCTGGAAAAAATACTTAATTTGGCCTTAAACAATCTGTGCTGGCATTAATAAGAGTCAGAACACGCTGCAGAAGGAGAGGAGTGTCGCTTTTTCAAGTATAAACCACAAGACTGGTTCTTTGTGCTTACACTGTCACCCAAGGGCTTTATTTCAGTGAAGGTTGTGTTGGTGGTGAAAGATACTGTCCTGCTTTCCCCTCGTGCTAATGCAGCTGTTTGTGTGGTCAGGCAACCAAACAGATTGGAGAGCTGATTCCATGAACAAAGCAACCTAAAGGAAAAGAGCAGATCAGTTTCTGAGCCAGTGTTTGCAGCATGAAATGGCTGTGGTGGTATGGAGTGGTGAGGGCAGGGCACGTAGGGATGGGGTGGGATCACTGCCGTGGGGGACAGCGTTGGCTTTTGGCAGCATCAAGTTATGGCTGTAGCTCCAGGGCTCAGGAAATCACATTGCTGGTTTATGTCCTACTTTTCAACAGCTTCAGAGCGTCCAGTGAACATTGGCCCCGAGGCAAACTTCCATTTTGGTGTCAAATGGCAAAGTATGCACAGCCGCTCTCGGGGCGCTGCTCTCGTCTCTTTGCACGTAAATGGTCCTAAAACGGAGCCCAGAGAGTGGATTTGGGGGGCTGGAACGGGGCTTTGGGGTGTAACAGAAGACATGTGGTCTGTTGTGTTTCTCATATAACCAAACCCTTGGCTGATGATACAGATTTAGTTGGGAGAAAAACTTGTGCACAAGTAAAAATCAGCTTTTATGTTCCATCTTCTTTCTGACCTTCCTAGGATGTGTTTCTTTCCTTAGCTGTATGGCTCCATGAGTGTTTCCTGGATTTCATGGTGTTTCAGGAACATGTGGGGTCTTCTAAGGACTTTGTCCTCTTACACTGGCAGCCAGCTGTGTTCTGGGAAGGTTTTCAGCACAAGTGTTTTGGTGGTCAGGGCTGCAGTATTCTTGCTGTGAAGGTTGTGGCAAAAATGGGTATAATAGGTGGACATAATTTCCCTGCATTTTGCAGACATCCTGGAATTGCATTGTGTGGGCAGGCTGGAAGTGGAGATGTTGGTACTGTGGCAGCTATAATTTACCTGATCTTTAAATCTTACTGAGTTCTCATTTTAGATAAACACTGGGATTTATAGATCTGTGTTTTTTTTTCTTTCAAGTCCAGGTATTTCCAGGTACATGCCAGTAAACATGTATTGTCTGCACAGCTGATGTTCCCAGACACCCTGATTTTCCCTTTGCCTGTTCAAAGCTCTGCTCAGTGCTCTCACTCCAGCTTGGGTACTCAATTATTGATTGTT
The DNA here is from genome assembly GCA_013398175.1 of Climacteris rufus. Taxonomy (NCBI): domain Eukaryota; kingdom Metazoa; phylum Chordata; class Aves; order Passeriformes; family Climacteridae; genus Climacteris; species Climacteris rufus. The sequence goes on along the minus strand of VZRZ01006699.1, from coordinate 266,913 downwards.
TTTCTCTTCTTTCTCCAGAATCCAGCGACTATCACTCGAATACTGCTTAGCCATTTCAACTGGGATAAGGAGAAGCTGATGGAGAGGTAAGCAGCCACCTTAGCATGCAACAGAGCTGCAAGGAATGTTTGTCCCTTGGTTAATGTGAGGATGGGTGAATGCACAGTGTGTGGCAGGAGAATCTTTTGTGTAAGCTCTAAATATTCCCCCTTTCCCAGCTAAGAGTCACTCCTTGTTTTAATATTATTAATGCCTATTAGACTTAGAAGTTGTGGAAGTTAAGTTACTCATTGGAAAGACGGATTTCCAGTTTGAACTCGTACAGGCAGAGCATTTGGACAGGTTCTAGAAAAAAGCAAGCAGGAACAGGTTCTTGTTATCTAGCAACTGTTTTGGATTTGGGTTTAGCTGCTTTTGCCTGTCATGCTGGCATGTGTGTTCCTGACATGTTTATTCGCTGGTCTGGCCAAGGCTAAATTGTTCCTGACTGATAATGGTTCTGCTTTGTCTTCATCTCTGCAGTGCCAGGTTTTCTTCAGTGTGTGTGTAAATAATGGCTTGAATTTTGCCTCTCCCTCCTCCTCAGAGCAGAGTGTTGTATGGTTATTTCCCATCTTTGATTCCCAGCTCTTGGGATGTTGCTGGTAAAGGTACTTTAAGTTTGTTGTTGTACAGTGGGACCAAATCCAGGTGCTTTTGGTTTGTTCCAGTGGCAGTGTTGGTGTTGAAGAGACTTGAGGGAGCTGGAGAATTTAATTTACTTCAGAAACTGGGAGAAGAGTTCATCTGGACCAGAAGGACCAGTATAGGCTGTACAGGGTTGTTGTGATCTTTGCTGGTCTTACCAAGTGTGAGGTGACCAGTGGGTGGGTGGGAAGGGCCTGGTAGGATCACTTGTTTGTTTTTCTCTTAAATACCATTTCATTTGCCTGATGATCAGGGGATGGGAAGGTGGGGTGTGGTCTGTAAACCAGCAGCAATTGTTGGTGCTCCTGTGAATTGATGAATTCACTGAGCCCTGGCCTGAGCCCCTGTAGTTTGGTTCTCTGTCACCCAGGGAAAGAGGAGCAAAGGTTTTCACACTGTTAGTAATTATTTTGGAGTATAAATATTTCTGCTATCCTGGGCTAATGGATTTAGGACACCTTTGTGTACTCTCCTTTGTGTAACATTTTGGGTTAGTGATGGTGCTCAGGAATCTCTTATGTTTTGTTTAACCTAGATTTTTTTTTTCTGAAGTGATTGTATTTTTTTGCAGCTTTCTAGTCCTTATTTTCCTGAGATTGACCTCTTTTAGTTAATGTTGGGAGTCTGAAAGCTTTGTGTTACAAATATAGCCACTATTTAACTCTGACTACAGCTGTTAAGCATTCTCATTTAATTCCTGCTCTGCAACATGGCTGTTCACTTGGTATTTGAGTTTCTTGGGCTGGTTCTCCTGGTCAGGCTAAAGTTCATCCTCCTTGGCTGCCTCTGCCTCCCTGTGAGGTACCTCTGCACAAATGCACTGAAAAGTCATCCCTTTATTCAGTAGGTTTTGTCCTTTGTCATTGAAAGCTTGTTTAGGGCTGCCATTAATTCAAAAATAAAAATTGGGCTGTGTTTTTGGTTTTTTTTTCAAGGGTGGTGCCAGCCAGTTGGATGTGAGGTGTTATTGTTAAGGCTTTTACAGTTTAACTACACATTATATTTACAAATGCACAAGTAAACATAATCATTAAAATACTTAACTCAGCAGGATTACCCCTGTGAGTAATATAATACATGACTTGCTTATGCAGACCTGTTGCACACTGGTCCCAGTTTGGTGCTGATTGATGTCCTGTTTTAGAAAAACACCAAAACATGATCTCTCAATTACCTGGTGCTGCTTTATGTCACTTTTGCACCAAATAATTTCCATGAAATCCTTTGGAGTCCTCAGCTGTGCTAAAGCAGGAGAAGGAAGCTGAGGAGGAGGCTGAGAGCTGGCTTTTGGTGTTCAAGATTGCTGTGGTGATAGGTGAGGTTTAAGGGCAAAAAAATCCCAAAATACACATTTTGTTTGCAAGTACCTGTTGTTTTATGGGGTGTATTTGCAGTTCCTAATCAGTGCCTGTTTTGCCTTAGCTCATGGTGAGTCAGCAGGACCTCCCAGCAGCCTTATCAGACCTGGCATGGAGGAAAACACTTTAACCAAGTGGCTTCTCTTTTTTTGATAACTGGGGAGGTCTGAGCTCGTGACACAAAAATTTCCGTGTTTAAACCCACTTTTTTTAGCCTTGTTATGCCTATTTTTAATAAGCAGGTTGTTACTGTCTGTGCCAGCTTTGTCATGGAATAATTAATTCACTGTGGTGTTGAGAGGGTAGATGTGTTGCAGGTATTTATTCCACTTACAATAAAGTAATAACAGCCACAATTGAAAAACTGCCCTTTCCCACTGGTGAAACACTAATTATTTGTGTTCAAAAGCAAAATTGGGGTTTTAGGGTGGATTTGTTTGTAGGATGGAAGTGGGGGCTGGAGGAAATACTCTGTTCAGCTTCTGATATGCTGCATGTGTTTTGGAGAATAAAGATAGCAAATATTATGTTTTCCTCTGTCTCATAAGGTTCATTCATAGAGACAGGAGGGCAGCAGGTGCAGAATGACCACATCACCTCAGAAATAAGTGAAGGAGGTGCTTTAGCTTATTTTTTATCTTGATTACCTTCCAATTTTGCTGATGGTGTCTGTCCTTTCTGAGGGGAGTTTTAGGGATGAACCTCCACATGATGATGATATTAAAATGCAACTCTCCTGCTTTATGTGGCATTTTGTCTTCACTATGTTAAAAGAAAAGTGTCTCAGCACATACCCAAGGCCCCTTTTAATCCCTAGAGGCACAGCCAGAGGTACAGCAGTCCCTTGGAGGTGCTTATCTTGGTGGCCACATGTCCCTGTTCCCTCTGAGCAGAGGAGGAATGCCAGGATGAGCCAGATTGCCTCTTCTCCAGGACCTGGCTGGCTGCTTTCCTTGGGGCAGATAAATACTTTACACTCACAGCAGAGGCTGAACAGGTGAAAAATGGTGTATGGCAGGAGTTTTGATGTGGAGATACCTTTTACTGCGAGTATATTGATGCACTGACACTCACTAATGCTCTTCCATGGAAATAAATATCCCAAAGTACATACTAGAAGCAATTTTTTTCAGTGAAAAGGCTTTTTATCTTGGATACTCCCATGGGTAGGATTTGATTATGTCTGGAAAATGGCGATTAGGCAGTTACTAAGAGCAGGAGGGAATTTTGAGGAGATGAAGGAGCTGACAGCTTGATCCTTCTGCCAGAAAGACTTGGTGCTCGTATAGGTTTGGTCTTGGTAAATAGAAGGACTTGAAAATAATTCACTCGTCTGTCTATTAATTTTAAAATAGCAGAAAAACCCCAACTTTGGGATGAAGAGAATGAACTTTGAAAAATTAATAGAACACTTCTCATGTGCCAGAAGTGCTGGCATTACTCCATCTCTGCATTGTGAAGGGAAAGGAGGACAGAGGATTTAAAAGGCTGTTAAAGGTGCTGTGCTCATCCCTAGGATGAAAATAAGGATGGAGGTACTAAGAACTAACCCTGTAACTGAGGGAATTTGAGGAAAAATCAAAATTCTTGGAGTCATGAAGGAAGTTAGGAGGGTTGCTGGCTTGGAAGAGCTCTGGAGAAATGCAGCCATCTTTTGGGATGCATTAGGTGGGATTTGCAGGAGAAATCTACGTGAAGTTGTTTGAGATCTTGACTGGGTTTGCACATCTTTTGGCTTCCTGGGATTCAAGCAGGATGAATAGAAGTGGAAGTTGGTGGTGGAGAAGGTTTTCTGGTCAGGGCAGTGGAGGAATGTCCTGTGGAACTCCCCAGCTGTGGAAGGAAGAGTGTTAGAGCTGCTGCCTGGGAATCCTTTGACCAAAGAGCACAGAAAGGGCAAAGGGAGAACTGCCTACACTGATGGTCTGTGGTGATGCTGGAGCAAGGGGAAAAAGGGGTGGTAATGGGAATTAGGAGTTGTTCCTACCCACTGAAGGAGCTGCAACAGTCTTCTGAGCCCTTGGTGTGTTTGCATAAGGAGTGGTGGAGCAGTTGGAGAGCTGTTGGACTTTGGAGTATCCATGGGAACTGTGTGTTTTCAGGGAGATCCACGTTTTCCTCTGCATTTTCTGGAGTTCTTGTGGCCCAGGGACAGCATGATTTTGAGTCTGAGAGACACATGTGCAAATAAATGTGGAAATCACCTGCTCAGAAGGAAAATGTATGAGAAGAAAACAGCATGGAGAAGCAGGAATACTATCCATAGGTGGTTAAAGGGGATAGGTAATTCCAGGTGAAAAAAGTAAAGTTCTTGATGTGGATATTCACCCTTGAAACCAGCCCACCACTGCAAATACCTCTGGTATTTCCATAAGCATTTAACTGGCTGTGAGTACCAGGATTCAAGTTGCATCATAGCATTTGTATTCAAAACTGTTTTCCTTGCAAACTTCACACCCAGCTGTGTGTCTGCTCTCCTCACGGGATGTCCTGTGCTGCTCCTGCTGCCTCAAAGAGCAGGAAGGCTGGACTTTTTTGTGGACTTAATAATTATCCACAACTCTTAATAAACAAATACTGCCTATAATGGGACTGAATTTATTTGCTAAAATTTTCTAAATATATAGTTTTATATATTTATGTTTAAATAGAACATAAATTTCTAAATATAATCCTCAAGGCAAACAAAACAACTTGGTTGAGTTAAATCCTGAGTTAGTACTGGAGAACAGTGGCACAGCCAGAATTCACCACTTCCTTCCAAATTCAGCATCTCGAAGTTGAAGATCTAAAACACATGAACTGCATGAAGAAAATATGAAAGAGCAGGAGAATTTATATATTTTTAATTGTAAGTCAAGCCTGGTTGGTAGATAGAGCTGTAAGGGTATGGGGGGAGTGACTTAGTGGGTTTGGCGGGGAGATGTGTGTGCAAGTGATGGGGCTGGTTAATTGTCTGGTTTAATTAGCTCTTTGCAGCTGCTGCAGGCTGGAGGAAGGTGTGTGAGGATGCTGAGAAGAGGCTGAGCTGCCTGATAATGGTTCTCTCCAATCTGGTCCTCCTCTCCAAGTTGAGGAACTTTTTCTAAGCCTTCAAGTCAAACCAGGATCTTTTTCCTTACGGGAATAGGAAATAGAAAGGGAGTTGTCTTTTGTCTCCCCCCCAAGCAGTTTTGCATCCTCCTTTCCATGAGGTACCTGATCTTTGGATGCTTTATAAACCTGGAATTGTATTTTTTAGGAGGTTGTTAGAATATCTCAGGTTGAGTGGAGATAAAAGATACTCAAATGGCTAGTGATCAGAACATTAGTAAAAATGGAAGGCTTAAACTGAAAAGAATTAAACTAGGAGGCATCAGACCTGTGCTTTAGGAAGGTGTTCTGGTGCCTGGACTGTGAAATCAGGTGTTCTTGCTCTAGTTTCCTGTCCTGGAATTCTAATGCAAAGCAGTCACTGGGGAGAATCATGAATCAGGATTGAAGGTACCTGAAATTCAGGAGTGTGTAATTCAAGTGAGAGTCTCTGAAATTACGTAGTTGTCTAATATCCACCTCTGTGTTGTGTTAGCGAAGAGTTTCTTGGAAGTAGTGGGTGTGTGAGTTTTGAGATATGAAAAGCATCTTTGTACACTTAACTCCCAAATAGAATGGAAAAATGACTTAGAGAGAAGGTGGTTTAATTTTGCTTCTCTCCTGTGTTGTGCAGGTACTTTGATGGCAACTTGGAGAAGCTCTTTGCAGAGTGTCACGTCATTAACCCCAGCAAAAAGTCTCGAACGCGCCAGATGAACACAAGGTCATCAGCCCAGGACATGTCCTGCCAGATCTGCTATCTGAACTACCCAAACTCGGTGAGTGCCTGGCAGCCTCAGTGACATCTGACCGGCAACTTCCCAAATTCCCTACCTGAAACTTCACATTTTCCTGCAAAACGCTTCTGAGGGTGCTGGGGCCTGGGCAGCGGTGTGGGAACGTTCAGGAAAAAGCAAGCAGGTGATTTTTGCTAAGGTCAGATACCAACTGAGAGGTGAAGATAAATGGTACATGAAAGAAAAAAAATCTGTGGAAAACATGGTGAGCAAAGGGATTTACTTAAATAGAATGACAAGGCAAGATACAGCTTGTGAAAGTAGTAAATTAAGCTACAAAATAGTCAAACTAGGAAGTGTAGAAGTAAAATGTGGATATCCTTTGGATCTTTATCGTGTTTGGACATTACCCTCCTAATCAGAAGATGAGGGTGTGTTGCTCAGTGCTTCCTGCATGGGTGTCCTGGGTGATGGGGGTGCTTTTTTGTGTGGCTGTTGACCAAATCAAATCATTCCTGTGCACTGCTCAGAGGTCCAGGCTCTGCTGGGGCTCCCAGGGACAGGCCATACTGATGGGAGATCTGGGAGAAAAAGAGATCAGACAAAAAGCTCAAATAGGAGAGTTTATCCATAGTTCTGCAAAAGTCAGAGTGCTGATAGTGAGAAATTCTTCTTTTATTGGAACCTCCTGTTTCTGGGGACCTGCCTCTCCAAAACACCCTAGAACATGTGCCTGGTCTCTCCAGAACAAAACTGCCCTGCTTTGCTCCTGCTCTGGATGTATTTTCATCAAGAGTGGAGGAACCATGATGAGTTTTGGGGTTCAGGAGTAGCCTGGGCTGAAGTCTCCAGGTTGTGGCCTCTTCCTTGCTCTGGATCTTCCTTCCCTGGAGTGGGCAGAGCTGAGCAAAGCCCAATTTCAGGCCTGCCTTTCTCAGCATTAAGGTCCCTGTTGCTCTTGAGCCAGGAACCACAAGGTTTGGAGTGTCTCCTCTTCAGTCTTGTGTGCACAGACTCCCTTTTTGGAGAACAGCTGGAAAGGCAAATTGCTGCCTTGTATGAAGAGGTGCTTTGAAAAAGGAAGGCAATATATCATAATATATTGTTCTCTCTTTTTTAATGTAGTTGCTGTGCTGGGTGGGGGTAAAACTCAAAACTGACAGGCCTGTCCTCTGGCTGGGGGAACTGTGCTGCCTGGGAAGCAGAATCACAGAATCATGGAATACCTTCAGCTGGAATAGACCCACAAGGATCTTTGAGTCCAAATGCTAACCCTGTACAAGACAACTCCCAAAATCACACTGGAATCTTGTCCAGAGTTTTGAAACTGGAAAGAACAGCACAAAACACACTAGTACTTCTAGGTTTTGTAGCTCAAATAACATTAAAAATAGTAGTGGTCCCCTTGTTAGGAGAGCAGATTTTTTAGCTGGAACAGAGAGGTGTTGCAGGTGAGCAGGACTGTCGCTGTTGTTGGTGTTGATTAAGTTAAAAGACATCAGAGGGAAACCTCTGGTTTTTTGCCATACATAAAAGCTGGAGCCTGTAGGAAAACTAATATTTATTATTTCCTCTGTGAAAAGCTGTAATGTCTGTGTCTAAGATGATTGAAATCTGTTTTGAAGCTGTTTGAGTCAGTGTGAACTCTAAATTCTAGGTTTATGTTTATGTTCAATACCTAACCTAAAATCTCAGCTCTTGCAATGATCAGCTAATGATCAGCTAATTTTTTTTCCCACATAAAAGCTGGTTGGTTTTTTTTTTTCCCTGGAGAACCCCTTTCAGCCTATGGAAATCTGAGAGTTTGGAAGTTTTAGGGTACAGTTGTCAGAGGAATGTTACTCTTGAACATTCCCTCTCTTCTGTCTACAAAGTCTCTGTAGCTCTTCAGTCATCTCCACAGAACTCTGGTTTGAGGTTTTGGGAAGCAATCATGGAATACCTTCAGCTGGAATAGAACCCTGCAGGTTTGAGCATTTAAGGGAGATGTTTCCCCTGCTTTGTGTCCCTGTCAAGCAGTGTCAGGTCCCAGCAGTTATTTTGGGTGACACCTTTATTGGTAAAACAGGAATTGGGAGGGTCGTGGCTTTGCCTTCCTCCCCTCTTGCCTCTCACCCTCAGGTTCCTTGTAGAGTGGGGTGAGGGTGTTTTTGGGAGCATCCTGCTTTGGCCAGGGTGTAGGTGATGAGCACAGATGTGGTGCCAGCAGAGCTGTCCCCTGGGATAATGTGCTGCCTCAGGAGTCACTGCCTCCCCCTGCCCTTGGTGGTTTTCTGTGGGCCTTGTTACTTGCTCCCTTGACATCTGCTGTCAGCTGAGCCAAAAATAATTGGGAACTCCCTCAAAGTAAAGAAAAGAGTTGAGAGATTCTCTACATTCCTTGCAGCCTGGGAGGAAGTGTGGTGACAGCCTTTCTCTGGGCATTTAGCAAACCTTTCCCTTACTGAAGTAACCAAAACAGGTCTTACATGAAGATATGTTCTGTGCTGGTGCCTTGTGTGTGCCTGCTGCAGGAGAACTGGGGTTCAGTAAGGGCTGATCCCCTGGTCTGTGCTTGCTTCCCATCACCTGTGGAGAAGCCAAAATTCAGGCAGCAGTCAGTGCTGTCTTTGGGATGGTTTCATGCTGTGGCATCCCACAAGTTACAGATAATGAGGTATTTTTACTCTGTTCATCTCCAGGGGAATGTCACTTGGCCACAGCAGCATCTGTGGAGCATCCCATCCCTTGTTAGGGGCTCAGTAAGGGTTCAGACATTGGAAGGTATCTTTCTTTCACTTTTGGAGCCAGTGTACCCGGCACCACGTAGGTGTCAGCCTCCTCTCTGGTCTCTTTGTTGTTCTTTTGGGGTGGATGTCTCTGTTTTCACCTGGATCCAAGTGAGATGCTCCGGTCAGATTCCCCTGTGTTGGTGCTGCCAGGTCCCAGGCTGTGCTGGTGGCAGCAGTGTTGTCACAGCCTGCCAGCCCAAGGGAACAGGGTGCTGACAGCCACCTTCCCTGGGCAATCCCAGAGCAGCAGCATCCAGAGACAGCACAGCCCAGCTGCTGCACCTCTGTGGGATGGACACAATAAATCTCTCATGGGCAAGGAGGGGATTTGGGAATACTAAAGTGGACTCTCCTCAATTACCACCATCTCCCACCTCAATTACCTGTTCCAGGCTGTTCCACAGGGGATTCTCTCTGTGGAGTTTCATACAGGCTGATGGTATCTGAGGGTGGAGTTCTGGTTTTCTCTCACTGGCTGAGAAGTTGGTTTGAAAAGCTAAGGCAGCAAATATTACCTGTGTAGTGGTACAAGTGAAGTGTTTTAAATACAGTTTTTCTTGCTGCTGACTCTGGGTATAAAATAACTTTCAGCTGACCAGAGAAAAGTACTTTAATTCCAGTCTTTCCTCAGCAGTGTTTGCTTCTCCTCCCCTTGTGTAACCACTCAGTCCCAGATGGTATCTTGGCAGCTCTGTGCAGATGATGCAGACAAGGATGGAGTTGTCGCTGTTGCTGTGTGTGACAGCTGATCATTACTGAATTTTATTTAGCAATTTACACCTGCCAATTAGGATCTTTAGTGTCCTCATCTGATGAGCATCTGGGTTTCAGGGGGAAGTTTCCTGAGGAGGTCTGGGACTTCTGGGCAGCACCCACATGCGCCAAGTGGGAAAAAATAGGAGGAATGAAGGCTCTGTATCATCTTAGCACTGTGATCTGTGTGGTGTTGCATTTATCTGACTGATTTCCAGAGTAAAATGGGAGAGAGCCATGCTGTGCTCCACATACCCTCCTGAAACAAGGATAAATTTAAATGGGCAGCAAGGGCCACACCTTTCCTTGTTGCTGGGGTTGGGGATTAAAGTCTGCCTTTGGAAGTGTGACTAAAGCTGCCTTGGCAATGTTCTGTAGTGGTGGTGATGTAAAATCAACAGTAGTGTCACGGGTTTGGTGTGGGGAATGAGAGATGGGATGGATGAACTGCACAGAACTGAGAAGGATGAAACTGTGGAGTGAATCCATGTGCTAAAATGGTGCAATGTCCTGTGTTCTTTGTCATTGCAGTACTTCACTGGCCTAGAGTGTGGACACAAGTTCTGTATGCAGTGCTGGAGTGAATATTTAACTACCAAAATAATGGAGGAAGGCATGGGACAGGTAAAATGTCAACTCATCTCATGGCTTGTTTCTGGAAATTCTGTGTATTGGAGAGAAGGGGGAGAGTCTTCTCTGCTAAAGCTAAAAAAACCCCAAAGAACAACAGAGAAAAGCCAAACCCCAACAGTTTGGGGGCTGCAGGCTCTGCCCCAGGTGAATCTGGAGGAAATTATGTGGAGTTGGTGCAGGTGTCTTGGCCATGGAAGGAAGAAGCAGTGACACAGGGGGACTGATAGGAGAGCCAAGGCACTCCTTTTGCTGTGGGTTGTAGTGAAATCTGTTGCCTTGGAATTCTTTGTGATGCAAAAATAGGATAACCACTGTTCCTCCTGTGATCTTCTTGTGTTTTCCAGACCATTTCATGCCCTGCCCATGGCTGTGATATCTTAGTGGACGACAATACAGTTATGTAAGTAATGCTCGTGGCTTTCCTCTGTCTTTTGATTTTGTTACTCATGTGCTATTCAGATGTATTCAAATGCTTATAATAAACTGCACAGAGGCTTTTAGGCAGCAAAGAGATCTGACTTAACTGTCTATTTTGATACCAGAATGTCTCTCAACTTCCTGTTTAGGTGTGAAAAACCCATGTGACAGCACTGGGAGGTGAGACTCCCTGACCAGTCTGGTCAGTGTGACACCAGAATTTCCAAACCCTGTTTTACAGCTTTGTGCTTTTTGTTTCCTTTGATTTAGGTAGGAATTTAAGACTTCCTACCTAGGTCAACCCACTGGTTGCCCAAGTCCTGTAGCTGTAGTTACAGGTGAGTCAGAGGACAGGAGTCCTAAGGGCTGATGCAGGGTGTGTTTTTGCCCTCTGATAGGAAGCAGTTGACCCTCAAACACAAGATTTGATTAACCTGGTGTGTCAGCCCGTGTCCCTGGAGTTGTTAAGTTGTCCAGCTGTAGGGTGACTGTTGGTACCTGGTGGAACAGTGAATTTCATGAGCTTCCTTCCCTATTATACTGGGGAGAGGTTGTTGCATGAGCAATATCCTTCATAATTCTGAACTTTGTTCATGTTCATTCTTCTTGCTAAAAAGCATCTTGATAGAGGCTTATTCTATTGCCTTATTCTTTCCTTCCTGAAGCCTGACTCACTCATTGATATTAATTTGCTGGTTTTTATTATCACTTGCTTTCAGAGTAGTGATTTTCCCAATTTTGGCTCTTGGTTACTCATGGAGTGTAGGCTGGCTGGAAGTGGAAGTAACTGAAGTGCTTTCCTGCCCTGTTAAGGGGTGGTTTGTAGAGTTCAGTGGGTGGAAACTGAGCTGAAGTTGGCATATCTTGAGTAACTTGATTGAGATTCTTGTTTACCAGAGGTTGAACTTCAATTTGTGGTGTCACGTGCTCTCAGCAGGACTTTTTTGAGTGTTTTCTTCATCGCAACAGTTGGAATAAGCTGTTCAAATAGTGCCTGTGAAATGGAGTAGCTGACACCATTGGAGGCTGCAGCAGCAGGGAAGGGATGGGAGAAGGGAAAAGGGATTCCCCTTGCCCTGGAGGTGGCAGGGATGAGGCCTGGGGCAGTGCAGTGGCAGCTGGGGGCTAAAACAAGTCCCCTTTGGCTGAGTAAAACTAGAAATGGTTCCTGGAGAGACAAATGCACCTTTGCCTGACCTTATGTGGATTTCTGGACTTGCAGAAGTCTAATGCTTTCCTTTAAAAGCCAAGATGGACAACTGTGGCAATCATAGGAAATGGCATGAATGAAAATGTGAATTATCTCAATTGGAACCTGCACCCACTTCTGTGTCCTTAATTATTTCTTTTTAGGTCTTTTCCTGCTTGCATAATCTCCAGTTCTTCATTTCCAAGTGATAGAAACCCCAAATTAATATGATTTATAGGCTCTGGGCACGGGTTCCGTATCTTGTCTGGTTTCATTTATGATTTACCAAAAGACAGTAATATTCAAAGCAGAATTCGTGAAGACCTTGACCTGGTGATGATGATTGGGGCAATCCAATCATTTTGATAAGCAAAAAACCAGTGGATTACATGCTCTGGTTACTCATGGCAGGACTATTAATTTAAATTCCAGTTTCTGATATATTCTTATAATACAATAAATTTTTAAAGTGATATTTACTGTGTCTTGAAACCCAGGTATGGTGTAAAAACCCCAAAATTTATAATTAATATTAAATTCACATTGTTTTCTCATTCTTCTGTAAGTTTGACTCCAGAATTGCAGAAGAGATGCTTTGTCAGCTGATTTGTTTTATTTTAGCCCTGGGAATTGAGCTGCCACGTGCTGTGATTTATGTAATAACCAGCATGTGCTTTGGTGAGGAGCTCCCCAGCTGCCCAGGGCTGGGATCTGTGCACATCCCATGGGCACACACTGCTCCTCAGTGAGTGTGGGCAGGATAACATGCAGGAGTACACTCGGTTTGGCTGCACCTGAAATGGAAAATTCATTAATTCCAATATTTATCCTTGGTATGGCCTGTATAAAGCTGTATTCCACAGTAGGATTTAAACCAGGAATGCCACAAAGGGTGTGTTAGTCCAGCTTTATATTTAGGCATATTGGGAAGACACTTCAGTCATAGCTAAAAGACATTTATAGAAGTGCTCAGCAATCCATAATTAAGTTATTTTGGATGTATTGAGACTGGACAGTCTGCAAATGCCAACTGGGATGGGGTGCCCAGGAGAAGAGTGGTCACCATGCTTGTCAAGTGTTCCCATCAGTCAGCTTTCCTCTGCTCTCCCAATTCCAAGCAGAATTAATTTAAAATCCATGTTGTGTACACCCCCAATGATGCTGAATTCAAATCAACTTTGTTTTAATGGGAAACAGATTAAAACACCATTCATTTTTGAGCCAAAGCTGTAGCATTGCACTGAAACCCAGCTAACGTGAGGCTTCCCGAAGTTTTTAACCACACAAGGGTTGTTCTGGAGCTTTTTAAAGGGATTGGCCACAACATGTGAATGTTTTATGTGAATGAACTGATCACATCAATTGTTTCATTCCTTGGGCTCTTCAGGAAAGTGTTTTTAAGTAAAAATCCTCATACCAAGAGGTTGAGTTCTTTTGAACTGCGAGTGCTTTCTGTTTCTGAAGCTAATATATTGATCTATAAAATACCATGTGTGTAGTTTTCATAATACTAAATGATCTAACAAATAAACAGAGAACAGGTAAGTACAAAAAGTACCTCTAAGTGTAGAAGGACAAATCAAACCTATTTGTCTGTTTTATCTTGTATGTATACGAAAAAGGAGATTTCTACTACAATTTTCTGTTTCTTCCCTTCCCACAGGCGTCTGATCACAGATTCCAAGGTTAAATTAAAGTACCAGCATTTAATAACCAATAGTTTTGTAGAGGTGAGTTTTTATTGAGAATTTTTAATGGCTTCTAGGTTGGTTTTGTCTCACACATGTACCAGACCAGAGACTGGAGGCTTGCTTAGAACTGCAGAGCAGGGTTTTTTGCACAGTCTCTAATTAAGTGTTATACCAGGGGTTGGTTTATAGTGTTTATAGTGTTTGTGTTACAGGGATAGTTGTAGGAAAATATTTCAGGACAAAATATTTAGGACAGAAGACCTAAAGAGAATGCAAGAGCTGTAGTTTAATATCTAGGTTCTGAGAAGCAGAATCACATAGTTACAATAGTTATATAATAGTTATATAATATTTATAACTCTTGAATGTTACCTGAGACACTTCAGATTGAAAACCAGGAAATGCTGTAAACAACAACATGCCTTACACATTTGTCAGTTGAAGTTAAACTGCAAAAGTGCTTTTAGCATAATTCTAGTAGTTTTGCAGCCTCAACTGATAGTTAGGTGCTTTAGATGTTCCCACTGTCCCAGTTTCCCAGTTGTAGGTTCAGATTCGCTGTAGAGCCCAGGGAGGAAGTGGTTGCAGGACCAGGCTCTCAGTCCTTTCTAGAAGTGATGTGTGCAGCAGGTTTGCTTTGAATTTAACTGTTTGCAGCCGTGACAAAGGGATGCAGGGTGTTCTTGAGCACATGCCTCCTGTGTGACGTGGGGTTTGTGCTTTCCTTGCCAGTGTAATCGACTGTTAAAGTGGTGTCCTGCCCCCGACTGCCACCACGTCGTCAAAGTCCAGTACCCGGATGCGAAACCCGTGCGCTGCAAATGTGGCCGTCAGTTCTGGTAAGAACAGACCAGGAGAACAGGGTGGTGCTGCTCTGCACTCACTGCCCTGAGAGTGTGTTGGTGTGTGTTCATGGAATCACAGGCTGCTTTGGCTTGGGAGGCACCTTACAGCTCATGCAGTGCCACCCCCTGCCATGGGCAGGGACACCTCCCACTATCCCAGGTTGCTCCAAGCCCCGTTCAGCTTGGCCTTGGACACTTCCAGGGATGGGGCAATGTGTCTGGACAACCTGTTACAGTGTCTCGCTGTGGGAACTGACAGCTAGGTTTGGGCATATTCAGTGTGTACCCTTGAGAATCTTAGCACAACAACAGAGCAGGAATCCAAAATAACAGGGCGAAGAATGTCCACCTGCAGGCAGGAGGTTGTTTTCTTCTAAAGTGTTTATCAGTCGTGCCTAGCCAATAATGTGTAGTGTAGTAATTTAGAGGGCAATGAGAGAGTAATACAAGTAGCAGTAATGTGTTATAAAAAGGGCTGTAATAAATTAATAAATGGCTTCTTGGCCTTTGGCTTGTGAACATGTAGTATTGTCCGTCTCTACCTGCGACATCTCACCATGCTCACAGTAAAGAATTTTTCCCTAATATTCCATCTGACCCTGCCATCTGGCAGTGGGAAACCATTCCCCCTTGTCCTGTCACTGGTTTGTAGTGGCCCTAAAGGGATTTCAGGATTGAAGGGGGGTGTTGAATTTTATGATGTTTCCTTAGGACTGGCTTTGATCTCTCATAGGAACAACCCAGAAGAAAACTTCTCCTGTTCAATTAAAAGTACAGTCATCTGCCCTGTTTGCTTATTTCCTTTTCTCTGCCTTACAGCTTTAACTGCGGGGAAAACTGGCATGATCCTGTTAAATGCAAGGTGAGCATGTCAAAGTTCTGTTCTAAATCTGTGACTTTAAAAAGTCAATTTATGTGCAAGACTTAGAAGTGAAGCCCAAGCTGTTTGTCCATAGAATCACAGAATAACCTGAGCTGGAAGGGAGCCCCAGGGATCATTGAGTCCAATTCTTGTTCCCACCAGGAAGCAGAGTAGCTCACCTGGTTAGCTCACAGGGTGAGAACCACCAGTGAAATCCTACTGGGTGCCTTTGCTAGGTGCCTCACAGTTGGACCTTGTGAGGCTCAACCATGTGGGAAGTGTCTGGAGGAGGAGGTTGTTACGCCTGTGACCCTCTGCATAGGAGTGAAGGTGCTTTTTGGACAAGGAACATTCCTGTATGAGGCACTTCTGTAGGTGTTTGGTGCTTTGTCAGGTGTGGGATCCATTGTACTGAAGGAACGAATTTGGTCTTGCTGGTTTAGGTTGGAAGGGACCTTAAAGCTCATCCAGTCCCACCCTCTGCCATGGGCAGGGACACCTTCCACTGTCCCAGGCTGCTCCAAGCCCTGCCCAACCTGGCCTGGAACACTTCCAGGGGTGGGGCAGCCACAGCTTCTCTGGGCACCCTGTGCCAGGGCCTCCCAACCCTCACCGGGAGGAATTCCTTCCCAATATCCCATCTATCCCTGCCCTCTGGCAGTGGGAAACCATTCCCCCTTGTCCTGTCACTCTGTGCTCTTGTAGAGAATCTCCATCTTCCTTGTAGGCTCTTTTCAGGTACTGGAATGCCACAGTTAGGTCACCCCAAAGCCAAAATGTCCATATCATTTTAGGGTCTGACAGGAAGTTTGTATTGATTGAGCTTAAGGGGTGCAAACTCATTGCAGGAGTGTTTGTGCCACTGGATCAGGGCAGGGCTGCAGGAACTGCCACTAAATCACTGTCTGTTTGCACAACTTTCCAGAGCCAACACCCCCCTATTCCCCTGTGCTTGAGTGTAATTTCCTCAATGTGAGCAGGTGTTTTGGGAACATTGGCAGTTCCTCCATTTAGACTTAACACTCTTCTTCCATCATTTTTCTGACAGTGGTTAAAGAAATGGATTAAGAAGTGTGATGATGACAGTGAAACATCCAATTGGATTGCAGCCAACACAAAGGTGAGAGGTTTTCTCATATTTTATAGAGAGATTTTATATACATTTATCAGGTGAAAAGGACATCAGTCTAGTTCCTTGCACTAGGATTATATTTCTGTTCCATGTTAAGAGCAAGCCTTAAAATTCACAGTACGCTGAAGCACTCTTGTTTGAAGAGCAAATAGGTGTTCCTGCCTGGAATCAGGTGAGTTTCTTCAGGTTTGCTGAAGGAAAGTTCTTGGAAGAAAGAGTTAATTGGAGCCCCAAAGGAAGGTCAAGATTTAAGTTTCTGGGCTCCTGTCTGGCACTGGTGGCTTCCCTAAGCAAATCCATGTCTCATTCTGAGTGTGGAATGTGTTGCCACCACCCGTGGCTCTGTTTGGTTGGGATCATTTCCATCTGCCTTCAAATCCCTGGGATTGGCCTCTGGAGGAGCCTTCATTTCCACTGGGCAGCGTTCCAGGTGGAGACTGGCAGAACAGCTGGTTGGGATTTCATTATGTAAAGGTCTTCCTTCTCCTTAGCCCAACTTTGCCTGAAACTTCAGCATTGGAATCATTTTGGGACAAATTAAAACCAAGGTTGCCGTGGTGGCAAGGAAACAAAAGCAGCAGATTCCATGGGGGGTGAGGAGCAGGCCTGGGGCTCCTGGCTGAAGGAGGAAGGTGGGGAGGGAGTGAGGAAATGGCTGCTTTGTTTTCTCAGCTCTGTTGTGTAACTGGTTAATGGCATTGTTTGCAGCAGCCTCGCTGCTTTCCGGGGCTGGCTGCCTGGTTTTCGTGGAGCTGGAATGTTGTGCTGTGGTGGAAGAGAAACACCCACCAGGCAGCTCACATCAGGCTGGGGTGGGGCTGTGTGGGCCCTGCTCCGAGCTCACGGTGTCACCAAAGGGAATCTGGCTTTGAGTGTGTTCCAGCATGGCTCAGGGACTGACCCAGGTTTGTTCAGAGTTTGTTGGGTCTCCAGGTACTGCTCCTGTTAAACTTGAAGGGCAGCCAATAGCTTGGAAAAGGCAGAGTGTAAGCACTGCTAGCCTTGGGTCTCACATATTTGGGACACTGGAACAGCCACAGCCCTGCTTTGCCTGTCACAGCCCCAGGGAGCAGCTGCTGCCCCTCAGGAGGCTGATCTTGGCACTGACTTGGGGTTCACCATCTTGTACCTGCCCCTTCCTTGGGAATAAGAAGATTTTTGAGGGTGGGGCACACCCATCTGGAGGGTGGCACCTGGCACCAGCCCAGCTTCTCGGTTAGTCTGTGTAGTCTGGTGTGAGCAGTCCTTGGGCAGCCCTGTCTAAGCTACTTCCTCTCATACTGCCCCAGACACTCCTGCATGGGAATACTTTGTAGCCCAGGCTGCAACACGGAGAAGAAATGTCATCAGGGTAATTACTGCAGACATTTGAGCAAGCCAACTGTCCTGGAGTCTTATGGCATCCATATCCATTGAATTAGCTGGAGGACAATATGGCATTCTTGTCTCTGAACTGATGCTGGATTCAACAGAGGGGAAAGTTGGCAGGAAGAGTAACCCACCCTCTGCTGCTGTCTGCCTTGGGGAGGGGGGATCTCTCACTGTGGCTGTTGGGATGTGTGCCCTGGGCACTCTGCAGCCCCCAGAGAGCTGGCTCAGCCCAGGATTGTGGGGCTGCAGCCACCACCTCCCTCCTGCCTCAGTTCCCTGCTGGCCCTTGGCCAGAGGCACAAAGAAACCCAAGGGCTGTGTGTGTGTGGGGCTCTAGTGATAGACTGGGGTGGGAACTGCACAGTTGGAGCACACATCCATCCCTCCTTTCCCTCTCTACTCTTCCTAGTAGGAAAGCAGGGCAGCCTGAGTGTTTGCTGAGGCACCTCTGGTGGCTTCAGAGCCTAAAACCCATGCTGAATTTCTTCATTTTGAAGAACCTAGAAAGAAATTGGGTACCATCAGATGCAAAAATCCCCATTTCAGTGGGAACAGCTCTCCAAGGAATTCAGTTGTGACTCCAGGCTCCATTGCTGTTTGTGGCTTTTGGAAAGCTCTGTCTGGAGCCATCCAGGCATGAGTCCTGTCCCATGTGGGCTCCTTTCAACAACAGGAAGGGAACTTCCTGTTGTACCAAGATGAAGGTGTAAGAGAAAAATAGCAGTGCTCTGGAATGTGGGCTTGAAATCTGGCTAATCCTTTGCAACAGGAGAATGTGAGATACATTTGTTCCGGCTTGCCCTGGGAGACAGAGTCAGAAAGGAAAATTAGGCAATTGTTGTGTGAGAGAATAGAAAAGTGAAACCCAGCTGGATTGGGTTCTGTTCCCAAACTGGAATGATGTGATGCATTTTTTGATGAATTATGTAGAGTGGTCTGAATGAAAAACGAGGAGATTCGAGTAGTGAGTTCTGTGGTTTCCGATATGATTTTTTAATTCTTTTGCATTCATTTACTTGCACTTAGGAGACCTAAATTCCTTCTACTTCTACAAAAGTACCAGCCCTTGCAGCAGAGTGTGCTGGAGTAGAGGGTTTTTTCTTAAAATGAGCTACTTTCACACGAGTTCAGCTAAACTAGATTAATTTAAAGTTGAGCTAAGGCAATACAAGTTCTTTATCAAGCCTGTAATTCTCAGCCTTCTTGAGGAACAGGGTTGAATAGTCCAAGGATTTGCCCATTTCCTTCTTTTTCAGTTTGTTGGACAAACTTGGTTCTTAGTAGTTCCTTTCTTGAGTTAAATTAGGCAGGCTTCAGTTATGTGGGAATAAAGAAACCACGGAGATCCATTACTTTTGTTAAGAGGACATTCAAAGGAGTAAAAAATAGAGAAAAGTTGGATTTGTGCATTAATTTTGGGCTCTTAAGGTGTATCAAGACTGTGTGAAAGTACCTTAAAAGGAGGAGGTGAAACCTGTTTGGAAGCTGAGTGTCAGCGAGGTTGATGTTAATCTTCCTGCCTCTTGGAATACCAAAGGGAGAAGAACAAAGCCGCTAACGGTGCCGGCCTTCACCCAAGGCGCTGCTTTTTATTGTGGAACTTAAATTGGTGTTAATGAAAGTTGTTCATCTGATACTAAAACGCCCCAGCCTTGCTGCTTCTGGCTCCTGGCACATCCCCATCCTTCCCTCCCAGGCCAGACAGGGCTTGAATGGCTGATGGATAAACCAGACACATTTTCTCCTCTGAAAGAACCCTTGGCTGTTTTTCTCCTCTACACGAGATAAATGGCACAAACCCACATCTCTTCAGGTCACTTTTTAATGTCTGAACACATGCTCCCTCTGTACTTTCTGGAGATCCTCCATTTGTTCTGATGTGTGGAAATTCTGGCAGGACACAGGATCCTCCTGGGCACCAGTACCAAACTGTGCTCCTTCATTTCCCACCATGCCAGAGCTGTGATCAGTGTTTTTCCAAAGGTGTCCAAGTGCCATCTCCTCCTTTTGGATGAGCTGGTGTATAAAGTACATTTAAAAAAGCTTCCTCTGTGACTCCAGGTGTTGTCATTGTACTGTTTTGTGGTAACCATAATCAAGTTCAGCATATTGGGGGTTGTTGAAATGCATTCAAGACGAAATCCTGATGGTTTTTGAGGATTCTTTTTATAGGATGGGTTAGGGGTGACGGTGTTGCTGGGAACGTGGCTGTGGGAGGCTGATGCCCAGCAGTTCCTCTGGGAATTCTGGAGAGGACTAATCTCTTTCACCTGCCCTGAAGTAAGAAACATGTTTCTATTTAGCCTCCTGTTCATAAAAGAGCAGCTGAGGTTTATGGTGCTTTATGTATGCACAGACTTTTACAACAAAATCAGGATTGTTCTCCTTTGCCAGGTTTGCCCAGGCTTTTGTTTCCAAGCCCAGCACGGAATTGTTTGGAGTGGAACAATGTTAATGAGGTCACTTCTGTGTTGTGCTGTGACTGATAACGTGCACAATAATCTGCAGGTTTAGTAACTTGATTTGCTGGCTATTGGGTTATTTGTAGCTGTAATTCTCAGGGAGATCTTCCTTCCCTATCCTCCTTAATCTATAAATCTGTCCCACATGTTGTGTTGGTGACTTGAGTAGTTATTACTTTTTTTCTACTGGTGTTCAGCATTTCTTTAGTGCTTTTTGTGGTTCTAATGTTTAATAACATTCAACTTCTACACTTTTACACAGCTCGAAGGATCTGCACAGACACTGCACCACCTCTCTTCTTTGTGCTTTGCTAGACAGGAGCATAAAGGCTTGGAAAGGATGGCATTCCCCAAGGAGGAAAGGCTGTAATCAAATTATAGAATCATGGAATGGTTTGAGTTGGAAGGACGTTAAAGCTCATCCCATTCCACCCCCTGCCATGGCAGGGACACCTCCCACTATCCCAGTTTGCTCCAAGCCCTGTCCAACCTGGCCAGGACACTTCCAGGGATGGGGCAGCCACAGCTTCTCTGGGCAACCTGTGCCAGGACCTCCCCACCGTCACAGGGAAGAATTTCTTCCCAATATCCCATCTAACCCTGCCCTCTGGCATTGGGAAGCCATTCCCTCTTGTCTTGTCCTTCCAGGCCCTTGTGCAAAGTCCCTCTCCAGCTCTCTTGGAGCCCCTTCAGGCACTGGAGGGGTCTTTTTGTCCTCATTTGCATTGCAGAGCTCGAAGCCCTGAGCACCATGGACACACTGGAGAGCCTGGTCCCACCTCCAAGACAGGAGGGCAGAATTTCCATGCTCCTGGTTGAACCTTGCTGGGAGCGAGCTGGCCCCACATGCTCGTGGTGTGGACATGCCCACAGCACCTGTGCAGCTCGGCAGGTCACCTGGGAACTGCAGCTCCCTCTCTTGCAGCTGCAGGATTTTGCTCAGCAGGAGGGATCAGTGCAGCTGCTTGGATCAGCTGCATCTCCCAGCACGGATGGCGGCTCCTGATGGGATGAGATGTGTCTGGAAGAACCTCACAGCTCCACAAGCACCCTCTGCTCCGAGAAACCACTCTGCCTGTGTTCCCCAGGGCCATCGTGCTGTGATGGGGCAGGGCCACTGTCTGTGCTGGCAGCCAAGGCACCCTGGCTGAGGAGCAGACTGAGCAGGGATCTGCACAGCTGGGAAGGACATTGCTGGGATAAACCTAAATTTGAGTCTTGACTTGTTGGTGCAGGATTGGAAGAGGGAGGAGGGCTGCCTGGAAAAGGAAAATAGATGCTGCAGTGGGTGCTCTCCTTGAAGGAGAGACCATTTTTTACTCCAAAGTTCACAGAACTGCATTGACTAATGGGGAACGAGCTTCCCTGTCTGAGAATCCATCCTGTGGACAGTCCTAGGGGACATCTTGGTGTTGTGCCCCTGAGGGCACCAGCACAGGGCTACTGTGCTTCACTAATTCTGTTTGTAGTACAGTTACTGAGTTTGTAGAACACAGGTGACTGGGAAGAAGGCAGATCTGGAAAATTCCCTTTTTGTGCTTGGTTGATGCTTGATCCCATCGGTTTGATGTGCAGATTTTCCTGTCCCTGGCAATACAAACAGGCAAACTCATAGAAAAAGCAGTAGTAGTTGGGACACTGAGAGTGGGTGTGCAAGAACCTGGATTGTGTCCTGTATACGAGTAGCAGTTATGGAGTGGTTGTGCATGTTGGTTTCTTCCTTTATGGAGAGTTTATCTGGATGCCAGGGTAGGAACTGGTTGCTCTGGTTAGCAAAGGCTTGCTTCAGACTGGGGAGGGGATTTCACATGCTTCTGACCCAAAAGCTGCAGCTGATTTTACAGATGTGTGTATCACTGGTTTGGATATGTTTGTTATTGCCTTGTAAATAAAAACTGGCTTCTGCAGGAACTCCACAAAGGCTGGTGTGGTTGTGGGACGAGCTGGATGAGGAGCTGATCCAGCCTAAAATGGTTTTATTTATGGAATTTTTTCCTCTGTATTTGCTGCTTTGTGGATTTGTTGATCTCTAAGCTCATGGAGATCATGATATTGGTGTTACAGTCCCCAGAGGTTTCCCTGTGCTCTTTGAGATCCTCACATTTGTCAAAGGCCTCACACCTGAAGGGGAAACCCCTTGTGAGTTTTTATGGAAAAGTCTTCAGTGAGGTGTCACATGAAGGGAAAAAAGGGACCTGATGGGAAACGTGGAAACGCCTCAGGAGGAGAAGTGTCTTTTTAGCTGCCAGCAGCTTCTTTGAAGCACACTAGAGTCTTGCTGCAAGTTTGCAGATCCTTTCTGGATGGCACTTTACAGCGTCAGGTGTCGGATCGGTAACGGCGCGGTTCCGGCTCGGTCTCAGTCCCAGAGTGGAGCAGACACTTGGTGGTGAGGAAAGCCAGACGCTTCCCAGGCTGTTACAGACACCACTCTGCTGGGATTTTGGGGAAGGTCATGAAGTGACCCACGCCATGTCCCTCTGTGAGAGCAGCATAGATAAAATGTGTTATTCCTTACGTTTTTTTGCTGTCTAACTGCTCCGGGTTTGGAAGTATTTTAAGGCCTGACTCTGAAGAGGATCTCGATGTCCAAAGGGAAGAATTAAATCGTGTGTTTCACTTGACGTGCTCTGTGTGACTCCACGTTCCCCAGGCTGCTGGGGGTTCCGTGCTTGCCCTGCTAACGGTGCTCTCTGTCCTGTGGACAGGAATGCCCGAAATGCCACGTCACCATCGAGAAGGACGGGGGCTGCAACCACATGGTCTGTCGGAACCAGAACTGCAAGGCGGAGTTCTGCTGGGTGTGTCTGGGCCCCTGGGAACCGCACGGATCTGCCTGGTGAGTTGAGGAGCGTGCCTTGCTGCAAGGCGAGGAGGTCGTGGTGCGAACGGCATGGATCGGGACTGAAATCTCTGGAATCGCTGTCCCCGTTACAGGTACAACTGTAATCGCTACAATGAGGATGATGCAAAGGCAGCAAGGGATGCACAGGAGGTGAGTCCATAACCTTTGGTGATGAGGGAGATCACCGGCCCTGTGGTGTGCTTTCTGTAAACCTACACATCTGCTCTGAAGGAATTCACGGATTTGGGCACAAATCCCAGGGACAGTTAAGTCTTTTGACTTTTAAGATAGGGATGGCTTTGCCTGGTATGTGCTGCCTTTGTACATCCACAGCACACAAGTTGAACCATGCCCGTGGTGTTATTTTTTTACAGCTGGTCTGTCAGTGTGAAGAAAATAAGATTAATGACTGTGTGTTGAGTCATCTTGGTTCTCTTGCACTGTTTAGCACACGGTGCCTTTCCCCTGCTCTGTAATCAAAATGAGATTGCTCTCTTAACACAAGCACAGTAATTGTTTAATTAGAATTCCTTATTAGCAAAAAAAAAAGAAGAGAACATCATCTCACTTTTGTCATGACACTGGAAGCATTTGAGTGCTGTACCTTGAATCGAGAGGCTGAAATACAAAAGTGATGAGGCTTGAGCAGTGTGATTGTAATGGCTCCAAGGCTGGGAGTGAGGATGTCAGAGCTGTGCTGGGAAGTGCCCGGGGGGCTGCTCATCACCTCCCCAGCGCCAGGGTTAGCCGGGCTGCACTGAGCCATCTGCCCAGCATGACAGGAGAGAAGGCTCCTTTGGAAAGGAAACTCGTTCTCCGGGTCAGGAAGAGCCTCGTGAAGGGTTTACTTCTCTTGCAGCCATTACTTTGTTTTAACTATTTGTTTTCTTTCTCCCTAATGGGAATTAACACAGCGATCCCGAGCAGCCCTGCAGAGGTACCTGTTCTACTGCAACCGCTACATGAACCACATGCAGAGCCTGCGCTTCGAGCACAAGCTCTACGCTCAGGTGAAGCAGAAGATGGAGGAGATGCAGCAGCACAACATGTCCTGGATCGAGGTGCAGTTCCTGAAGAAAGCAGTCGACGTCCTCTGCCAGTGTCGTGCCACACTCATGTACACTTACGTCTTTGCCTTCTACCTCAAAAAGAATAATCAGTCCATTATCTTTGAGGTAGGAGAAAATTCACATTGCAAAGCTGAGCAAATAGGCATTTAACGCTTGGAGGCCTCTTGTCCCCGCTTTTACCCAAGTTAGTCTGGGTTAATAATCTGTTTTGCAAAAGATAGAGGCTCTCTGGGCATTGTGTAGGATTGTCTGCTGGAGGAGTCACAGAATCACAAAGGTGTGGCCCCATCCTTGGAAGTGTTCAAGGCCACATTGGATGGGGCTTGGAGCAACCTGATCTAGTGGAAGGTGTCCCTGCCCATGGCATGGGGTGGAACAGGAGGAGTTTTAATGTCCCTTCCCACCCAAACCAGTCTGGGATTCTGTGATATTTAATCCCCCTTTTTACTTTGCTACTGATTTCAGTTGTGCTGAAATAAAAATCTCTCCCTTCTTCCCCCTCAAACACTTTTTTTTTCTTTTGTCTTTGCAGAATAACCAAGCAGACTTAGAGAATGCTACAGAGGTGCTTTCTGGGTACCTGGAGCGAGATATATCCCAAGATTCGCTGCAAGACATAAAGCAGAAAGTACAGGATAAGTACAGGTTTGTGTTGGAATACTCTCTCTCCAGGCTGCCTGAGTGTTGCCATCCCCTGAGTCAGGTAGTGAGTGACCTGAGCACTTGCCAAGATACAGTTTTCTGTGGAGCCACATCCCTGGGAAGCTGTTTGCTCTTGGCTGTGTGCCATGCATTGTGATCACGCAGTCCCTGGACATGGGAGAGCGGCAGCGCTGTCCCGCGCCAGCTCCGAATCCTCCCGGAGAAGCCCTCACACAGATGCTGGCAGTGTGCTTTTGTGTCCCTGCTGGGACCAGCTCTTGGGGGAGCTGACAGCCTGTGGGGGGAGGCTCCCAGCTCTGCCTTCCATCTGCTCTGCAGAGCAGGAGCTGGAGATCCAACCCCAGAATGGAAAAAATCTTGTGTCCAAAAGCAGTGGCTCTCAGCACATTGCTGTTCTTGCACAGAAGGAGCGTGTGGGAATGGCCAGCACCAGGATGGGATCTGCATAGTGAGGGCCAAAGAACAAGGAGTCACTTTGTTGTTCCAAGCTGCCAGCTTTGGCCTAGGATGAGCTGCCAGCAGAGAGCAATTGGTTCTTTTAATTGTCTGCTGGGTCCATTTGTGCAAAACGTGGGTGTAGGAAAGCTGTCCCTAAGGAAGAGGGAGAGAGCAGCCTGCCCAGCTGGGAAGGGAAGCAGGGGACTGGGGTCCAGGTGACACAGATGCCAGTGCTTTGTTCAGTCCCAGGAGAATCATTTCTGCACAGTGGAAAAGTACAAAGCTGAAAATGCGGATGAGTCACAGGATTAGGGCTTGCATTTCTGAGGCATTTTGCCAAAATCACTGAATTTGTTTTGCCTGGCTTAGGGGGAAGAAAAAAATCCAGAGTAGGGTGGGCCATAGGACTCAATGGACTGTGGGGAGTGGCAGGAGCTGTTAAGCTTTGGTGTGCCTGTGGCTCATCCTGCCCAAGTTTGGCAGCACTGCTGGGGCTAGACAAGACTTTCCTGACCTTCCTTGTGAAGATGTTTTGTAACTTACCCTTTAAGGCCACCATTAATGTGGTGTTTCAGATCAAGCTGCTTGTTCACTTCAGTGCTCTGAACCTGGATGCTCTTGTAGGGATGAAATTAAAACCTAATATAGCCTGAATTGCTTGGACACAGTATCCCAAACCTGCCTTTGCTTTTCTGGGAAGAAAGAATGCATCTGTCAAGCCTGTGCAGGTCCCTAATTAACCAGTTCAGTCATGTCTTAATCATGTCCTGCACGGTGCCCTTTGATGCAAGACTGGGAGCAGGATGTCATCGAGGTGGGTTTGAAGCACTCTGGGAAGCTGCAGGAACTGCCCTCTGGGCTGGTTTGGTTTCAGCTGTTTGGATCTCTTTGCTTGCAAAGACATTTCTAGAAAACAGGATTAACATCATCATCCCCCTCCCCCCTTCCCCAGCAGAAAAATAACTGAAGTTGGGAAAGCAGGGACTGCGTGTTTGCCATCACATGCTCCCAGAAATCAATGGGACTTTGTGTACGGGGGCTTCTGGTGCACCAGCTGACAGCAGTGAGGGGAGCCAGGCCTCTGAGTGGATAAATCTGTCCCTCTGCTCAGGTACTGAGCAGTAGGTGGGGAATTCCTGCCAGGTGTCAGTGTGTAGGGATCAGGGATAGCTTCCCACTGGGAGATTCCTCCTGAGGGATGTTTGTCCACTGCCGAGCAAACCCGGTTCCCAGCAGTCAGAGCCCCTCGGATGCTTATTTAGAGTTTGCTCTTGGAACCTGAATTCTTTAAGTGCTTCTGTGCTTTTTGTCTTCTAATGCACCCAAAATGACCATAACATCCTGCTGTGTTCTGAGATATCCCTTTTCCTTGGGATCAGTGATCCTGGGAGGACTGGACCAGGCTCTGGGATCAGTTTTATGTGCAGCTTTGTTTCACTGAGAGGAGGTGGGAAGACTGAGACTGTAGTGTCCCTCTGAGAGCCAGGTGTTGGATGTGAGGTGAAGCCTGCTCTCCAGCCAGACCAGTAACCCTTTGGACTGCTTCCATCTCCCCTGGGAAATAAAACTGTGTCAGTACTCCTGAGGTTTTCGTCATGGAGTGGTTTGGGTTGGAAGGAAGCTTAAAGCTCATCCTCTTCCAGCCCTACCATGAGCAGGGACACCTTCCACTAGACCAGGTTGCTGCAAGCCCTGTCCAACCTGGCCTTGAACACTTCCAGCTAGTTTTTCCCAGCTAACTCCTGGATTTTTGTTGTCCTGATGGAGCTCAGAGCAGGCACCAGCCCACGTTTGAGGAGAGCTCATCCCATTCCAGGTGTCACCACCAACCTGTGCTCAGGCTTTTGCAAACCGCAGCTGCTGCTTCCTCCCTTTCCAGCTATTCCTGGAGGTTTCTCAGTTGTAGGGGCTGTGGGGATACTTCTTCCTGGAAAACTCCCAGTTTGCACACAGGTTTTCCAGCCAGGGACCTGGAGCCGAGTGACTGAAGGAACCAAAGCCTTAATTAGCGCTGTTAACGGGCTGCAAAGACAACCTCCCATCTCGGGGGATCTCCCGTGTGGAAGGCAGGCGTGCTGTAGGTTTGGATTACTCGGTGCCAGGGATGCTGTGTGATTGCTGATTGCCTTTTCCATGCTGTCCCTGTCCCTGCAGATACTGCGAGAGCCGGCGGAGGGTTTTGTTGCAGCACGTGCATGAAGGCTACGAGAAGGACCTGTGGGAGTACATCGAGGACTGACCCGGCCCCGCAGCAATGAACTCTGAACCCTTGCCCATCCTAGAGTGCTCATGCAATTCCAATAAAACCCACCCAGGGTGCTGCTCCGCCTCTTACACCGCTGGTCTGTAGTACCGGGATTCTGTTTTGTTAACAGAAAAATTAAGTAAATTATATTGTAATAAAAAAAAAAAAGGTAGATAAACCATTGTACAACAGTATTCTAGGCGGCCAAGAGTGTGACAGACGCACTAAAAAACCCTCCAACTTTAACTTGTAACGTAGCTTCATCCTCCAAGCCGACTCCTTTTTCTTTTCTCTCTTTCTTTTCCTGTGTGTAGTACAGATGAAACTTAAACCAGTTTCTTGACACTGCTTTTCATGTCCAAACCAGCCATTTTGATGGACTTCGGTAAGGGGGGGTGGCTCTCCCGCCCCCCTCCTCCTCTCTGCCACCCAAGTACACTGATGAATGTGGATTGGCTCGTTGTAAAGAGGATTTTTGGGGAGGGAAGGAGGGGGGTACACAGCAAGGAAAAAAAAAAAAACAACCTTTGTATATGACTTTTAAAACAAAAAGAGGACAACACAGTATTTTTCAAAGTTGTATATAGCGCATATGCATGGACAAAGAGCAAGCGTGGCACGTGTTTGCATAATGTTTAATTACAAAAAAATATTTATTCTTTAAAAATCTTCAAGATTATGTCTATTTGCTGTGCATTTTCTTTCAGTTTGATTCTTTTGTTTGTTTTTGTTTTTGTTTTTTTTTTCCCTGGGCTGGGGTGGGGGAAGCGTGTGCTGGTGTATTGAATATCTCTATATATATTTTATTTTTTTTTTTCTTTTTGGAAGGCTTTTTCCAGAGAAGTTGGGTTTCTCCTCTTCCTGCAGTTCCTTTCTGTCCAGGGCCTCCCCCAGGTCTGTGTGTATCCATTGCTGGCGACGGACGCGGCCCCTCGCAGCTCCTGGAGCTCTGGTTCAGGATGCTTTGCCTTTTTCTTGGTTCATTTTTGGCCCCCGGATCTTTACCTGCCCAAATCCAGCTCTCTGTTCCCACCCGTGCACGCAGGACACGTGCTCTGATCCCAGAGGAGGCATGTGTGTGTTTAGAGGTTTGTTTTGGATCCCGAGGCAGGACAAGGAGAGAGGTGTTTTGCACCACTTCTCCAAAGACTTCCGGCGAGATTTCGGCTGTGGATCTCCTCTCCCTCCCCCTTTCATCTGTCAAATGGACCCTTCCTTGCTGTTTTAATTTTCACTTCATTATAACGAGTCGTAACATTGAAAAGGAAAGCTGATGGAATTGTCTTTGTGTTTGTTCTGGGCTCAATCACTGGGCATCCTGTCCTGGCAACTATTTAACACTCCATCTAGTGCAGTAGAAGCTGAAATCAGCGGAGTATTTTTCAATTAAAAGGGGAAAGAACTAATGAGTTTAGCTACTGAGTCCATTTTTATGATTTCTGTAACAAGAGCTATGTTAAAGTAAACAATTGGTGGTGGTTTTATTAAATTTACTCCTGTATAGGAATTCCTTCTGTGGTATTTTTCGCCAGGCAAGTGTCCTCCAAGCCTCCTGTCGCTCTGCCAGCTTCCAGGGGATGGAAGTTGTGAAGGGATCAAATAAAAAAGGCAGATCCCAGGCAGGGCTGTAATACGGGATGCTATTTCCAGCTGACACTGGAGTCACTTGGGCTCCCTTTACTGCTCCTTACGGACAGTCCAGGGATGTGGTTTTGTCCCTCTTTGCCTCCTTTTCCCTTTATTTGCCCTGGAAATCGAATGTGAGGGAGTGCAGCCGCTTTCCCTGTGCTTTTCCTGGTGCTGCTGGAGGCGTGGGATGGCAGGGCTAGGAGGAGAGTGCTTCTCCCTGCATCCATCCCTGCCCTTCCCCTTGGGAATTCTCCGTACGAGCATTGAAACACTGGAAAGCTGGAGCACGGTGGGCTGGGCTGGAAGCACAGAGGCCTTGGGTTTTCACTCCGTGTTCCCCAAAACGGAATACACCAAGGATGTGGGCACTCCAACCCCAAGGAACGCCGGTCTGTGGCCTTCTCCATCCCAGTGGCTGTTGACAAACATAAAAATAATGGTAATTCCTAATGAAAACCTGGTCCGTGACGTCCTCAATCCTGATGGCTGATGGCAAACCTAACGTTAATGAGAATTAATGCCCTGTTCTGTGGGAGAGCCTGCTGCTGTTCCTCTCCTCCGGCTTTGAGGAGCTCGCAGGTGAATTACCTTTCTGGATGAACACCATCCCCCCAGCCACTGTGAAAACAGAAAGGAGAATAAACGAAATCCCTCATCCCAGCCTCCTTCCCTGCTGCTGCTGTGAGGGGGTGGGGGAGCGGGGCCGCGGCACCTCAGCGCTTCCCGGGCCCTCCCTCTTCACCGGCGGCCTGGTTCTCCCCTACAACGCGCTGTTCCCAATAAAACCTTGCAAAAAGTCGGACATTTTATTATTCCTGTGTTTATTGGGGTGTTTTTCACATTAAACGGGGACGCGGCAGTGCCCAGGCTCCCCCCGCCGCCTTCCCGCCCTGCCCCGCGCGCCATGGCCGCGCCGGAAGTGGCGGGCGGTCGCCATGGCAACCCCGGGGCCGCCGCGGCCATGGCGGAGCCGCGGGACGCTGAGGTGAGGGGCGAGGGGGAACGGGACGGGAAGGGGACGTGAGGGGACGTGGGAAGTGAGGGGAGGGGAAGGGCGGCGGCGGGAAGTTCTTTTGAAAGAAGAGCGAGTTTTTAATCTTTGCACTCGGTATGGAGAGTGTGAGGGAAATTCAGTCTTTGTTGAAGTAATTAATATTAATAATCGATTATTAGGTGGTGGAGCGTGCCTAGGGGATGGCAGTGGAGCTCGGGAAGGGGGGGAGCGTGAGGAGCGGCTGGGGGGGCTCACCTGGAGCAGAGAAGGCTCCAGGGAGACCTCAGAGACCTCCCAGTGCCTGAAGGGGCTCCAGGAGAGCTGGAGCGGGACTGGGAACAAGGGATGGAGGGACAGGACACAGGGAATGGCTCCCAGTGCCAGAGGGCAGCGTTGGGTGGGATTTTGGGAAGGAATTGTTCCTCGGAGGGTGGGGAGACCCTGGCTGCCCAGAGAAGCTGTGGCTGCCCCATCCCTGGAGTGTCCCAGGCCAAGTTGGACGGGGCTTGGATCCACCTGGGACAGTGGGAGGTGTCCCTGCCAGGGCAGGGCTGGCACTGGATGGGCTTTAAGGTCCCTCCCAACCCAAACACTTCTGTAAGTCCCTAATTTTTTGTGCTGGAGGGTGGTTGCTCGGAAGCTCTTCTGGGATTGGTACCAGGCCTGGGCTGTTCAGTGTATTTAGAACCCATCTGGACACAAGGATGATAAGAAAGTTACTCTGGTGAGGAGAATATCGAAAAAATTGTGGGAAAGCCTTAACAGAGATGAGTGAGAGGACTTAGAATTGGAATGATGTGCACAAATTTTTAAAATTTGCAATATATATTAAAAAATGAAGGGTTTGTGCTGGTCGTTGCTGCTGAGGAACGAGTGCTTGGAGTTGTGTCGTTCTGTGAAAATATCAACTGATCTTTTCACCAGAGGAATCAGAAAAGTGAATAAAATTTAGATACTCTTAAGAAACAAAAAAACAAACAGTAAAAAAAAAAAGGAAGAGCCTTCCTTGGGTTATTTTCATGCCTCAGCATCTCTGATCCGCCCCATCTCCAGGAACAAGAAGTACAACCAGAAGATGTTCCCAAAACATTGCAAGGAACAAAGATTTCCTAAATGTCTGGTTTTGAAAATTATTTATTAAGGAGAGGGGAGGTGACATGGGTGTATAAAATCCTGTGTTGTGTTAGGGGAGAGGTGTGAGGAATTCATTTTCCCAACACAAAAATTACAAATATTTCCCTATGTAATCCTGTTTCTCTTCCAGGACGGTTTGATTTTTGGTGCAAAGTAATAAAGTGGTATAAATTTAATTTATTTTCCACAGGCTGGGAGCTCTGGACAGTATTTCCATGTGGAGTTTCAGTGCCCCCCATGTCATGGGACATCACTGCACTCACACCCAGCGTACTCTGATGGTTTCCTGGGAACAGCTTTGCCCTAATTAAATTCATAAATATTTTATAATAAACGTTTTTCAGTTATTTTCCGTGTGATTTCTAATTAGCTTCTTAAATGCTCCAGTATTGTTTTTTTGCAAGGTAAAGATCACTTTCCAGGGTGCTGATGATCAGCAGTGACCCCACAAACAGGGATGAGCTGCACAATGAGGGATTTATTTAATTGAGCTGTGGAACAGAAATCTCTGCCTTGCTTGGCAGGGCAGAGTTTGTCCAGCAGCAATGCTGCTATTTTTGTGGCCTCCTTTGGGATTTGCCAGTTGTCCTTTCTCATTATTTTCTGGAATAGAGCTTCAAGAAACCTTGCCTGGTGTATTTACTGGTCCTGGTTTCTGTCTTTTCAGGTTTCTTCATCGCCGGCGGCCACAGAACCAACAAAACCCCGTCCTAAAAAAGGTTTGTTTGAAGATCTGATTGTGTTTCTTGGGCAGGTTGGTTTTAAGGTTTCTTCTGTAGTGTGTGCAGCTGTCTAGGAGGAAATAAATGTCCTCTGGGAAAAGGAGACTGTCTAGACTGTAATTTGCTGAGTACCAGTATTTTTCCAGGGTCTCTGTAGCTCCGTGCTGTTCCTGGCTGAGTTATCCTACCCACAGCCTGTATCATGTTTGCTTATAATCTGTGAGACTGTTTATTTTATTGTGTACTTACTTATGGGGCTGTTAATGAGTTTGATACTCATTTATCTTCTCAAATAATAACAGGGGTTTGTTTGTTTTGGGTTCTTCAGAATGATGTCTTGCTGTGGAAGTGATCTTGGGAAGCAAACATTGTGTCTGGTTGGGTTTTTCTGTGTCACATTTTGAGGTAAAGTGAGATCAAATCAGGCAAGTTGTGACGGGGTTTAGTTATTGGTGCTTTGCTTTTGTTTGTTGTTTCTTTTTAATATTGAGAATGTGTTAATTCACTCAGTGCAAATTGCTGTTTTGAGGTCTTGGTTGAATCTGAATTGGATCAGGTGTAGTTTCAGTTTTTGGTTCAAAATGTTTGACCAAATCCTGCTGGTTTTTGAGGGATCTGGTAAATCCCTCAGCCTCTCCTTTCTCCCATTCCCTTGTTCCTGAGGCAGGATTTGTCCCCCCACACACAGTGAGCTTCTCCTTCCCTGTGGCACTGAGCTGTGCTCCCCTTCCTAGCACAGATCTGGTCACTGCAGGGCTTTTGTGCCTACCTAAGCTGAGCTTTGGGATGTTTTTTAATGGATTTTCCTCTCTCAAGTGTGCAGAGGGCCTCATCAATTCAGATTGTAATTAAGAGTTTTTACTCCCAGTGCCAGGCAGAAGCAGCCCTCCTTTTCCCTTTTCTTTGCATTCAGGGAAGCTCAGCTGGTGAGCACAGTGCTTTGGCCATTTTCTGCCCTCATGTCCCTGTCAGAGCATTCCTTGGGTTGGAGACTGTCTTGGGGTAATGCTGGCAGTAAAAAGGGGTTTGATTGATAACTGGGCACTACATTCTCCCTAAAAATGGGGGGTTTTGTTGTACAGGTAGGCCCTGGAAAGCTAGAAAAGCCACTTTGCTTTTGTTTGGGGAGCTCAGGCTAAGCTCACATAGTCCCAGTTCCTGGAAGGAGAATTGCAGCCCTTGAGCAGAGTCTGGCTGTTCTGGAGAATTCCAGCCCTTGAGCAGTCTGGCTGTCCTGGAGAATTGCAGCCCTTGAGCAGAGTCTGGCTGTTCTGGAGAATTCCAGCCCTTGAGCAGTCTGGCTGTCCTGGAGAATTGCAGCCCTTGAGCAGAGTCTGGCTGTTCTGGAGAATTCCAGCCCTTGAGCAGTCTGGCTGTCCTGGAGAATTGCAGCCCTTGAGCAGAGTCTGGCTGTTCTGGAGAATTCCAGCCCTTGAGCAGTCTGGCTGTCCTGGAGAATTGCAGCCCTTGAGCAGAGTCTGGCTGTTCTGGAGAATTCCAGCCCTTGAGCAGTCTGGCTGTCCTGGAGAATTGCAGCCCTTGAGCAGAGTCTGGCTGTTCTGGAGAATTCCAGCCCTTGAGCAGTCTGGCTGTCCTGGAGAATTGCAGCTCTTGAGCAGAGTCTGGCTGTCCTGGAGATGGGGTTTGAGGTCTCAGCACAAGCCCAGGCCTGTTTGGTAGCCTGCCCAGAGCTGAGAGGAGAAGAGAAGATTGCTGCTACTTCAGGCCTGCAAACAAGTAAAAATAACTCCCAAATTTACTTTTATGTTGAACCTCAATTCTTTTAGAGCAAGGATTGCTCTAAAATGACTCTAAATTGGTTACTTTGAAGCAATTAGTGTGACTTCCATGGAGGCACCGATGGCTCCTTAGCAGGATGGTTCATCTCCATCCTTTTCTACAAAGGTTGTGACTCTCATCTCCTCATCCTCCATAGCCCCCACCCTGCGCTGCCTCATCCTGCAAGTCCCATCTATTTGTGCCTCTGGATCTCCCTTTTATACTGACACAACCCTTAACTCCAGGTAAATTATGGTGAATTAAAAAAGATCATCTGGCCTCTGTCTTTTGTAATTCTCTTTTCTGTCCCTTCAGGTAAATGGAGGCATCTCCAGTGCCTGGCAGCCCTCGGGTGGGTCTGAGTGAAATGCCTTGGAAGCCTTTGGGCTTTGCCATTTCATATTTGACTTCAGTGCAGCAGAGAAAGCTGATTTGAGCTGCCTGATGGTTAATCTCTGGGAAATGAGGGCAGCACAAAGATTTGTACTTGGAGTGATGTAACAGTGGCCTTCGTGCGTGGGTGAGGGACTGGGGGCATGAAAAGAGGAGGAGGGGCAAAGGAGGGAGGTTGGATATGTTTGTGTGGAATTTGGCAGGAAAGAACAGCATCTTTTTTTTCCCATGGCAGCTGGGGATTTTTAATAGAGTATTTGTAGAACATCTTAATTAAATATCTCATCCTATTTTAGTTTGGCTGAGGAGAATTATGATGAACTTTAGGAGCCAGGCTACACCAGTGCTGTTTGAACAGAAGAGTGCTGCTAAACTTATTTTAAACTGAGATTTTAAACACTGAATGGCCACTTTTTTTTGTTGCAGCAATTTGCCTTTTTATATTGGCATTGTGTTTTCAAGCAGGATAAAACTTCAGCATCATTGTTTTCTCAGGCAAGAGAGCTCTTGTACCCAACATTTGCACAAACAGGTCTGTGAAATGCAGAGGCCACATGAACAATTTGGTGTGGGCAGAATTTATGCCCAAATAGAGTAATAACTGATGGTGTGGTTGCACTCAGATGTAGTGGAGGGTGAGCAAGTCATGGCTGAGGCCATCACAGTGCTGCATGTAACAGCTTGTCTGGGCTTGTTCTGGGTAGCAGTGAGGTATTAAATGTGTGTTCTGAGAATGGATTCTCAGGCCAGAAATCATTGGAATGACAAAATACACGTGGGGTTTGTAGCTTTGACCAGCAGACCACGTTTTCAGCAATGCAGGTGAGGATACTTTGGATACTGTTGAGCCTGAGTTGAGCAGCTTCCCCTCACTGTTGTTTTTTTTCCTCCTATGATCCAAGAAAAAGTGGAAACCTACAGCCAGTGTTTAGCAAGCTGCTTTGATGGCTCTTAAAACAATAACTTGGAGTTGGGAGGCAGAAGTTGCTCTTGAAGTAGCTGATCTGTCATGTGGCTGTTGGGCTGCCAAAGCCTGAAAATTGGGATTTGGGAGAGCCTGGCTTGCAGGCAGGTCAGCCCTGAGGGAAGAGGATGAGTGTTCATTGAGGGTGAAGGAGGTCCAAAGGTTCTGGAGCAGGTGGTGGTGCTGAAATTGGGTTCCAAATCTCTCCATCCAGCAGCCTGAATTAATGGCATAGGTGGAGGCAACTCCCTCAGAGTATTTTGAGGCCACATTGGTGACAATCCCTCCTCAGCAGCTGACACAGGAGTAGCAAAACCATTCACTATTTAGTCTTTTACCCCCTGTGGGGAGGGCTGCTCCAAAAATCAATTCCCTTTGTTGCTCCATCAAGATCCATAACTCTCCCCATGTTGATTCCCAAGTGGCTGAGGGTGGAATAAAGGGAGCTGTGTTCCTTGAAGGGATAGGGAGTTAATGTCAGCCTGCTGAGGTGGGCCTTTAATCTCCCTCCTGCCTTCAAAATAATCAGATATTTTCCTAAATGCTTTACTGGTTTGAAATGGAGATAGGCTGTCTCCCATCTTCCCACTTTCTTTTTCCCACACAGGCAAATCAAGTCATTTTATAGGATCTGCTAGTGCTGGAGTGGAGAAGTGCTTTTACCAGCTTGTATTGTTGATTTTTATGGAGCATAGCTTGAATGTATTTCTCTTTATTGTGGAAAAAAAAGTTTAGGAAGTAAGTTCTGAGCTCATGTTTGTCTACTAACAGTTCAGAGGTTAATGGGACAATTTTAAATGCATTTGTATTTCCACATGAATATGAGACCTTAGATTTTCTGAGGTGCATTGATGGTGTTTTAATGACAAGGTAGAATCCGAAATATGTACATAGTATAATAAATGCACTGAAGGAAAATGGTTTTCACTTGAGCCACAGGGAAAAACTTGGGCTAAAAATCCATTAATGTGTCAAGAATGAGAATTCTGAATTGTTACCAACCACCTCTACACTTACCACAGGAAGGGTCAGGTATATAATTTTCAAAATGAAAATCCTGTGGAACTATTAGCAGGGATCAAGTGTTCTCTCAGGGCATTGGGATATTTTTTGGATGCTTTGTAGGTATGTTTTTTCTAGGGTTTGAAGCAAGGTATTAACTGTGACCTTTGGCAAAGCACTTTGACTTTTGTTTCTTTCCATTTATCAGCCACAAGCTTGGCCTAATATCCAGTGACAGGATTTGGGTGCTGCAGGCTTTCAGTTAACAAAACATTTGGAGCCATGAAATGAGAAATATCACATAAATGGATATATTGCACTGCACTGCTTGGGCTGTTGGGTGGTGGCTCTGGTTAGGAAGTGGCAGTGACAATAAACAATCTCCAAATGTGGCTCTTAGCTAATAAATAGCACTCACATTATGCAGGAGTAGATAAGTGGCTTTTGATGAGCTGTCCTGTCTCTCTCTGGGTGGCTCCTGCTCACCCAGATGAAGCAGTGGGGATCCCTCCTGCTGCTGCAGATGTTTTCAGGGGTTCTGGGAGGATTTAATCTGAAGGGCAGGAACTCTGTACCCCGAGGAGTCGATTCCGTGCGCTTGCAGAGCCGATCATTTCTGAATTCCTGATACATTTTCTTAAATCAATATAAATCCATTTTTTGAGCCGGCTTCAAAGCTGCCTTTGAACTTGTAAGAGTGGAGCTGCCTGAGAAATCCAGATAAAAACAACCCCCTTGAGTTAAATTAATTAATACTTCTAAGTGTGTCAGAAAGAAAAGGCCTTGGTGGGAATGTCGTGGTCGGGGGGAGCCAATCCAGCCCTTATCTGTCCCTACCCATTCGCTTCC
This sequence comes from Climacteris rufus, assembly GCA_013398175.1. Classification (NCBI taxonomy): domain Eukaryota; kingdom Metazoa; phylum Chordata; class Aves; order Passeriformes; family Climacteridae; genus Climacteris; species Climacteris rufus. The sequence goes on along the minus strand of VZRZ01006699.1, from coordinate 230,206 downwards.
ATTTGGCCACGTGCAAGCCAAGATCTTTGAGTCCACTTGAACCTCCAACCTTGTGGGAAGAAATTGGTTTCTAAATAAGCTAGATTAGTTGGTAATTACATCATTGTTTTATGTAAGAGACTCGGGTATTTCCATCTCGGCGATAAGTGGGGAGCAGTGAGTGCTCTGTGTGTTGCTCAGGATCTGATGCAAGCTGTTAGTTTTGAGTAGTGAGATTAAAAAAATGGATTATCATTTCTGGGTAATTAAATTGTATAATATCCTTCACTTCATCCTCATCTCCCCAAAATAACAGCCTAGTAATCCCTGCACTGCCAAGAACTGGTAATGTTGAAGCTGGAATGTGCTAGCACAGCTCTGCCCTCTTGTGTGTGTACATTAATATCTGTGCTGACAGGAGCAGGGAATCCTTTGCAGGCAGCACAGCAGGGAACATTTTAGTGCCAACTTTTAAAACAGGTAAATTCATTTTTTTGAAGCTGCTTTTAAAGTCCTTGGTGCCAGGCGAGTTTCTTATGATTTTAAAGCCTTTCAGCTCCGGTTCGTTGGCGTGCTGTGTACAGATAAAATGGCATCTCCTGGTGGGGGTTTAAAAATAATTCTGCAAAAATAGTAAGTGACAAATTTAGGAAGGGTGGGATTCATCTTTCTGCACTGAGATGTCTGATGTGGAACAAGTCTCAGCAGATCACCCTGTTTAGTCAGTGGAAAGCCCATGTGTGCCATTCCCTGACCTCTCCCAGGCACCTGGGGTGGGATGAATCCCTTCCTAAGGATGCCTGTTCCTCCCCTTTCCCTTGAGACAGACCAGGGCAAGTCACTCCTGTCTTCAGACACTTCCAGGAGATGCAGCTCACTCAAGAGTCAGAATTCCCATTGTCTGCAGCTGGAATTTGAGCCTCTGAGCCTTCAGTGACATAATCACCTGTTGTATATAGCCCAGCTCTCCAACAGCATCAGTGGCACAGGAAGGATGGGACTTGCTGAGCAAGGACCAGCTCACTGAGGGCTTTTCAAGTAAAAAACATCTCCATTCACTCCTTCCAGGGGCTGTCCCCTTGGCTGCCGACGCTTCCAGCTGCGTTACACACACTGCAGAAGTGCTGCAATTTAGTCACTGGTTTATTCATCATTCTCAACCATTTCCTTCCCTGCCTGGCTGTGATTCACTTTTATACTCATCATAATTAGAAGGAGGCAGGGTGTGCTCCTGTGATTGTGTAATTAAAGGCTGTCTCATTAATACATTGGTGTAGTAGGGAAGAGGGAAGGTGTTTATCCCAGGATAGACATCCCATCTGGAAAACTTCATCCTGAGGCAACAGGGCTGGAAGAACTCAAAAAAATAGGGTCTTGTTGTAGGGAGTGCTGAAATGTTTGCAAGACCAGCTTCTATAATTTTTTTCTTTTTTTGTGTGTGTGTATGTTCTTATAATACTCCTCCAATGTAACATTCCTTGGCAGGCAGTGAACTCAGGCCAGGTTCTGGGTGCTATTCCCCATGGAGTGGGAAGTTTCAAAGGCTGTCCTGGCTGGGTTGTGGTCCTCTCCCCACTGGAATTTCATTTTGCTTTTTAAAGGAAAAGCTTTTCTTACAAATGCTTTATGCCGATTTTAGTTTCAATTTCCATGTAAAATACCTCATGCTGTAGACAGAAAAAGCCTAAGCATAGGAATTAAAGCCAAAGGAAGGATTAGCCTGGAAATCCCCAAACTACTGTGCTCCTGATGCTGGAATTAATGAGGAGCTGGTTATTTTGGGAATGCCTGCAGCCACTTTGTGAGGGAAACATCTCCCATCCCAGTGCTGCTGTGGGAGGAGACAGTGAGGAGCCAGCAGTGAGGATCTCAGACCACCTCTGCTGTTCATAAGGCATTTTATTCCCAAGCCCTCTGTGGTGGTGTGCTCTGCCTCCCAAATTTGGGAACAGCCTTGGCAAACCCACACCCGGAGGCAGCTCAGACTCCACCCTGCCTACAGGAACACGAGGCATCAAGCTGGAAAAACGTGGTTTAAATGGAGAAGATAAGAGCTGGGATGTCCTGCCAGGGGTTTGATCCTTGGGTATCTCCAGGTGTGGTGTCTGCATCCTCAGGGATTTGAGAACTGCCATGTAAAGCAGCCTATTTTGGGTTTTTTTCCCCCTATTTTTTCTTTCTCCTCTGTTCTGAACACATCTCTGCTCAGCAGTCAGCGCTGATGGTCAAAATTGGCTCGTGCAGAGCAAGCAGACTTTGAGTTCTCATTTTTCAGCAAAGGCCATACTTTGTCAAATTCCTTTTTAAAGGAGTTTGTTACTAAATTTCTCCCCAGTGTTACTTATTTGAATCCAATTTTAAACTTGAATTGAGCAATTATCAGGCCTGAATCAGACTTTTTATGGAGTAATGATCAAGATCATGTACTTGTGCTAATGTGTGTAAGTCTCATCCCTCCAGAATGGATTCAGGGCTGCAGAGTGGCATCTCACCAGCCTCCTGCTGCTAATGGAGATTTCCCTGTAACCAAACTGGTTCTGCCACTGGGAACCTCACTGTGGCACTGGGAGGGCTGGTGGCATCACAAGTGTGGATTTATTTACAGATCATCCCACTTCACCTTAAGGTTGAACCTAAGCAGCACATCGTAGAAGACGAATAATTGAATAAATTAATTCTATTTATAAGGCAAATTAATTGAATAATTAGTGTATTTGTCGTAGAAATGAAGAGTCACTCAGAACTTTAAATGTCTTAAATCAGAAAAAACACTGAAATCTGAGCAAGCAACTGTGTGAGATTTATGCAGTGCAAAGTAGCAAGAGAAAATGCCCTCCTTTTCCTTAGCCCCGGAGTATAAATCAGATTTAAGACACAATTTTGAACTCTTTCATCTATCCTTGGCTAATTTTCCTGCAGGGGGAGGTGGAGAGTCAGAAATGTTGCTTTTTTTTGTTGTTGTTGTTGTTTAAACCTCTGTTTTGCAGGCTCCTTGCAGCTTTGCCTCGTGGAGCTCTCCGAGCAGGGGAGGCGGCTCTGGGGATGAGTTCGGGCTCCTCGCCAGCGCCGGGCTGTGTGAGATGAGCTTTATTAACCCCAGCTGACTGTAAATAACCAGCTACCACACGGCTTTAGGCCTTGATTTAAAGGTGTTCCAGCAACCATGTGCAAACGGGAAAACAGAGGGGAAAGGGATTAAACAGAGAATGGTTACAGCACAAAGCCTCTCCTTTTTTTTTGTTGTTGTTTATATCCATTTTAGAGGGATTTGTGCACACAAACACCTCTGTTCTCACATATACATCCGCTCACACGTGGCTGAGTGAAATACAGCTCGTAAAGCCTCCTCTCAGTGCTGGGTTTGGGGGTTATTTTTCATTATTACTGAGTTTTGAATACATTAACAGCTCCATTTTCAAACTCCAAGGATGGATCTGGGCGTAGGAAGAGCAATGTTCCTGTGCTAGTTTTCTTTCAAAGCTCGAATGTATTTATACTGCCACAGTCTCAGTAAAAGAGTCTGAGGAAGGAAGAGGATTTCTTGTTAAATTTGGCTCTGCTAGGAATTTGTAGGATGCTCCTCTCACACCAAGGCAGCCTGTTAGCTTTAAACAGTGATGAAAAGATTGATATTAGAGCTCAAAAATGCTTGCTATCCATTGTCATACCTTGTCTTGGAAAATCCAATTCCCTGCAGTGCTCTGTTGTTCTGTAGAAGCTGTTTGAGTTGGTGCCCTATTATTTTAATGTTATTTTTGCTCAGAAGATGCTCATTCCCTCCCTGTCACTGGATTTACAAACGGTAGCGGAATTCCTGGCGTGGGCAGCTTGTGAAGCTCAAGGCAAAAAGGAGACATGCACAGATGGGCTCATCCTCCCTCTCCATGTTTATTTAACGTGGATATGAGAGCATGGAGCTGCATTTTGGGCTGTAACCACAGCTATGCCCCACAGTGAACCTTCCCCAGGCTCTGTGAGTGGAAATAATGGTAACCCTGGCAATAATGTCAGCACATCCGTGAGAGGCTGGGCTGGGAGCGAGGGATGGCCCTGCAGGGACAATTCCCTGTGCTGCCTCTCAGATGGGGATGCTCCCCTGCAGTGACAAGTGAACTGTCTTGATGCCATTGGGAGTTTGCTGTTAAGCCAATGACCAGAATTACTTGGAAATGGGGATTGAGTCTCCAATCTAATCCAGTCCTGCTGTGTGTCCGAGCGAGCCCTGCCCGATAACGGGAGCTGATCACCTCCAGCCCTCCCAGCTCCCTGCTTGGATTTTCTCAGAGCAAGGTGCAATGGTTTTCAACTCCCAGAGGGCAGGGTTAGATGGGATTTTGGGAAGAAATTGTTCTCTATGAGGGTGGGGAGGCCCTGACAGAGTTTGCCCAGAGAAGCTGTGGCTGCCCCATCCCTGGAGTGTCCAAGGCCAGGTTGAACAGGGCTTGGAGCAGCCTGGGACAGTGGGAGGTGTCCCTGCCAGGGCAGGGGTGGGACTGGGTTAACTTTAAGGTACTTTGAGCCCATACCATGCTGGGATTCTAAGATTCACTTACCAAATTCTTCTGTTGCTGCTCCCTCAGTAGTAAAATGTCACAACAGAGACTTGAGGCATTGCCTGTGTGTTTATTAGTTTTGTGTACACCTCTGTGCTTGGATGCTGTTTTACAGCATGGAATTTTGAGTTAGAATTTAGAAAGGAACAGCTGAGTCTTTGTGGACAGCCTTTCCCACATACATGGTACCTACTGTGATGGATCCAGACTATGGCTCGTGAAGCTACTGCAGAATAAAAAGAATTAAATATGCTTCTATGTAATTGCCTTTCCCGAGCTTTTCTGTCCTCTCCTTGTGCTGTGTGCTGTATGTGCTTTAGATTCTTGTGGATTTTGGTTGTTAACAGGTTCTCCTTTGAGTCTCCTTGAGTCTTTTGCCCCTTTGCTGCTCTTGCTGAGGTTGCTGCAGGTTGGGTTCAGAGTTGGAGGGAGTGAATTGGGGCTTGGACCCTGTTCCAGTAATCTGGAGTGGAAGGAGGGTTGGGCTCTGATCTGATTTTTTTTCTTCTGAGATGACTAAAACATGTTCTTGAGCCCCTTCTCAGCTTTGCTGCTTTAGCAATCATTTCCCCCACAAAATCTTGTAAGAGCTTCTGGGGCTTTTTTTCCCCTCTTCTCTTTACAGCAATTTAAAGCCCTTTTATTAAATCTAAACCCCACTGTTTGATAGTTCATCTCTAAGCTATAATTACCCAATATGAAGATGCAAGCACAAAATAATTTCCTAGGGAGGTTTACACAAAAGGGAATAACTCTCATTATTATTTTTTTCAGTCCTTTGAGAAAATCTATAAGAGGATGAATAAAGGGAAGAGTGATGATGGAGCAGCACAGATACAAACCTGATGATCTTACTCTGTTTCTGTCGGGGTTTCTGCTCCAGTGGCTTCCTTAAAGGAGCATTGTCAGAAAGAAAAATCACATTGCTGGAAGTGCCTCATGCAATCAATCACTGGCCAGCGAGAGGGTGGGGGATCAGATGGATTCCCTTTTGAATTCAATCAAAACACACTTCAAAGGCATTTAATCATATATTTGGGGCCTGACTCCCTGGCACAGGACTTTTGTAATCCCACAAAAGAGAGGCCAAAAGACAATTATGCAAGTTATAAACTCTTTTCACTGTAAATAGCAAGTTTTTGGATAATTGTGTTTTGCTGGACTGGCCCTTGGGCAGATTGATTTCCAGAAAATAATGGCTTTTTGTTTCTTCACTGCTGCAAGGAAGGAAACTACTCTTTTCTAACCTGTGCCTGTGCAATGCCTGGGTTATTGCAAGGGCTCTGCCAGAGATGACAAAGACAAGTCTGTCTTCATACAGCAGTGACATAGGAGAAACTCCTCAAGAAGGTGTTTTATTCCCTTTCTCTGGAGCTACAGACTCAAACAGCCAGGGATTTGTATTTCCATTTTCTTCAGGAGAATGCAGTGACCCATTGCACTGTGACAGCCCTTATCAGCAGGAGCAAACCTGGGGGAGATAAATGCACCAGGAGCAGGGATCCACTGTTTTGTGGGAAAATAGAAATGCAGATTAAGATGGTTGTGGCTCTGGAGAGGTGTGTAAATCATTTTCATTAATTCTTTCTGCATCTGAATAGAGCATGTAGAGCCTGGTAATAATCTTTTAATTCCTACAGCCGTTTTTGGGGGGATCAGGTATGTTCCTGTGTCAAATTTAATAATGAATTTAGACATGGATTTTGAAAAACATCACAATCGTTTGCCTGCTTTCAATTTGCTTGTCTTAGGGAGAAAAAAAAGGGAGTTGTGTCTCCTCAGTCAGCCTTGTTGCTTTTTCAAATGAGTTTTAGGAGCATAAAATCTCCATGTGTTTTCCCAACCCCACAGAGTTTTCCTTAGCTCAGCTATCACTGGGGGATCAGAGCTGCTTTATCTCTGCAGATGTGAGTGTTGCTCACTCCTGGGGCTCACAGTGGGTTTGGATTTCTCTGTTTTCTCTCCATCCCAGCACTTTTAGGCAACTCCTTGGGTTTTCCCCTTTTTCTTTGCAGCCTGGTGCTCTGCTCAGCCCTTACTGTGACATTCAGCATCTCTTCCTTCCCATCCCTGTTCCCAGCAGGCGTTTCCATGGTGTGGGAGTGGAGTACAACATCCCTCTTGTCTCAGAAGTGTGAGAAAGCTCTTTCCTTCAGGAATTAAACAACCAATCCTCCATCCACTCGCTGGTGTCCTGTCCTCTTAGCTTAGCCCAAAACATTGGTGTGTATTTTAACCTTTAATGGTACTTTTTCTTTTTAACCTCACAGTAAGGCACAGACAGATGGTTGGAGACCTGGTGGGGTGTGTCTGGAGATCTTCTGATTATTCCCTATTTCAGACAGCTGCAGGATTTTTAATTTGAAGCTGCATTAATAGGCATAAAAGGATGAAGGAGACTTCAGTTTTGACTGTTAGTGGAATCTTGATGGGTAAATAGAGTTTGCAATGTTTGCCTTTAAATCCTGCTTACAGAAGAAGGTGGGAAGGTGTGTCAGGTTTGGTGTTCTATGTCAGATAGTGGCACCAGGAGATGCCAGGCACAAAGGGCTGCTTTTATAGAATCCCAGACTGGTTTGGGTTGAAGGGACCTTAAAGCCCATCCAGTCCCACCCCTGCCATGGACAGGGACACTTTCCACTATCCCAGGTTGCCCCAAGCCCCATCCAGCCTGGCCAGGGACACTCCAGGGGTGGGGCAGTGCATTTCCAGCACCCCCAAGTGCCCTGTGTCTCAGAAAAGAAAGTTCTGTCAAGCCCTGGCCCCCACAATAACTTACCCAGGGAAGTAGTGACAATGTGTTGATGAATTAGGTAGCCCCTGAATGGGCTTCCCAACATCAGCACTCCAGGCTGGGAAACAGGGAGTTTTTAATCCCTTTGTAGCTATTTAGGCAGTCTCTTGACTCTTCCCTTCAGGCTTTCACCCTAAAAGGGGACAAATGGAAAACATAAAGTCATCTGAAATAAATTAATCTGATCTGGGAACATGCTTATTATAATGCCTTACTGACAGAATGCAGATATTCCACAGCAGAGCAGAATTTGGGAACATTTGGATCCCTAATCGGTGCATTTCTGTGAGCTTAGCCTGTTTGCACTACTCTTTTGTTTGGATTACTTCTTTGTTTAGATTACTCTTTTGTTTGTTTGGATTACTTTTTTGTTTGGACTGCCAGTTTTGTATTTGTTTTATGGTAGTTGAACCTCCTTTAGATGGTATTTGACCTTAAATTGCTGGTGTGCAAATGTAATTCTCGGCTCTAATATAAATCTAGCTGGATATTCTGGAATTTAAGAAAGAAAAACCAAGAAAATGAGAATGGCTTTGCAAAATGTTTTCCACGTTCAACAGCTGAAGGAATTCTAGTTGGTTTTAGGAGCTCTCAGTGATACTGGGCTTGGTGTGGCTGTGGGGGAAGAGGCTGGTGGGCTCGAGAGGTGATGAAAGCTCAGCTTTCCAAAAAGTCATAACACTTGGCACCTGTTTTCTGGCATGATCCAGCCCTTCTTGCTGCAGAGTTTCTTCTTCCTCACCTGTGATGGCAGAGGGGCCACGGGCTCCCCAGTCCCACCTTCAGCTCAGCTCCAGGCTGTGCTCCCGAGGCTGCAGGAGCTGTCCCCCTGTGCCTGCCTGGGCTTCTGCACTCCTGTCACAATACTGAGCTGCAAACACAGAGCTTTTGGGCCAGTTGCTATGGTTACCCCTGGGCACTGGAGACACCAGTCCCAGGCAATCCATCCCCAGCCTTAATGAAATGCACAGCAGTGTGTTCAGCTTGTGAACCCAACGTGGATATCGCTAAGCAACATCCATCCGTGATTTGCCATAATTACTGTGTGAGCTCAGCACCATTGAAATGCTGGAGCTCCAGTCCTCCTCCTCCTCCGCTGCATCAAATGTTTTTCTGCAGTAGCTTCGCAGTATCTCAGACCTGTGATGCTTCAGAGTCCCCACACAGTTTCAAAGAACTGAGTTTGACCTCTTTAAATTATTCACACCTTCAGACCGGCAGCATCTCCCCAATCTCCTTTTGTGTGTATCGCCCGTTTCCTGCTCAGTCACTCCCAGAAATTTATCTTAAAGACCTTTGATTCTCCTGCCCTAGTTTCAGAATGTGAATCCAACTCATTTCCTCTGAGCTGCTTCTTGCATATTTGAAAAAATCCAATTCCACCAAACCAGTGTTGAATTAAAATGTGTGTGTGGAGCTGTTTGCTCCAGGATCTGCACCAGGAGGAGGTAATGCCTCAAGTCTTTTTGAATCCCAGACTGGTTTCATTGGAAGAGACCTTAAAACCCATCTTTTTCCAGGTGGAAGTTTTCTGCTAAGACCTTTTATTTAGTGTCTATTTTGAAGAAGGCATTTTATCCACCAGTTTGAGAGGTAAAATAAAACCAGACACTGGTAAGATGTCTACACTCCAGCTTTCAAGTCAAATCAATTGCAAGTGCAGTTCTTGAATTCCTTGTCTTATGCTGGCAGTTGGGGTGGTTGGGGTTATCTCTGCCAGGTTCTCAGTCTGATTGCCTCTATTCCATATTTTCCATGTCCAGCACCAGAGCTGCCAGCCCTAGAGAGGAAGAACTGGTTGATTTATCTGCTCTACGTCCGCAGAGACTACGAGGAGTGTAAGGTAAGAGCTGCCTCCAGGATCTGGCTATTATTTTACTGATGTCATGAAAAAATAGTTTTCTTGACAGCTTTCAAACCACCCTCTTTCTTTATTCCTTTTGGAGTAAGGGGACCAAGAGAAAACAAGTAAAATGACTTCAGTGTTCTCAAATCCTTGGCTGCCTTCAGGATCTGAGGGTGCAGCTCTCTGGAACAGTCTGTGAGCTCAGGATGTCACTGGGAGGGGAAAACTGGAAAGAACTGCAAACCTCTGTTGTTCCACGTGATGGATAAACTGATAATAACACAGTTCCACAGTGCAGGTTTCTCAATGGTACTACAGAGACACTATGAAAACACTCCACTTGAGGGAAGCATTACTGTCAAGTGTAAATAAAAAATATCCTGGTTAACCTTGAGCAAAATGCTTTCATTTTACACATGATCCATAACACCCTTTAATTCATCTTGGCTTTGGAGAGTAGCTTGGAAGTGGTGGTTTGTTTGGGGTTATAATGGTAAGTGGACCAAGGAAATATCAAATTATTATTGAACAGTGTGTTTTCCTGATAAAATGAACACAGAAAAATGATGCACCCACAAGCAGGAGGAGGGGAATAAGAGTTCCTTTTCTGATTCTGTCACGTGCAACAAAGATCTGAAAAGACTTTTTGGCTTCTGAAACAGCAAGTTGGTCAGGACTTGTCTCTGCTGGAGAGCTCCTGGGGGTGGTTAGGAAACAGGCAGGCTGGAGGGTGTTCATTTAGCTCTTAATTAACAGGCTGGGGGTTGTATCATCAGCACAGTAATTTCCTCTCAGATCTTACTTTGCATAGATATAAACACAAGTTGGACCAGCCCTCAAACAGAGAATTGTTTCCATTTTGTTGTCTGACTGGACTTTTTTTGTATGTTGATTGTTTCTTGATGGGATGTGGAATCACAGAGCACAGAAAAGAAAAAAAACATGTGTAGCTCAGGAAACCAGAGCAAATAACAAGTGGATGATATAATGGCAACACTGATGTCTCCACATCTTCATCAGTCGTGGAAGCAAGGAAAATAGGGGGGAAAATCGAGAGAAGACAGCTCATAAATACTGCTGTGCTTGGCAGGCCAGCTTTGCTTTTCCTCAGAGCTCACAAAGCAGCGTTTTTGCAGTAAAACTGGAAGATTTCAGGACAGTTTGGGCATTGTTAAAATCCATTAGTTTAGTCTCAGCTAAGAAACAAGTGACCCGTGGTGTTAATTAATTTTGGTCTTTCCCACTCAGTGCTTTGAAATGCTTCCTCTCTAACCTGGTTTTAAAATCTCCCATATTTTTCAGTGAACTAAAAGGCCATTAAAAAGCTGTTTATTTACCAACATCAATGCCCCAAAGTGAAGGCATTACAGTGATTGTGACCCTCTCAGTGCCACTCCAGCAAGGCAAACATTCCCCAGAGCCTGTGGCTGCAGCATCCCCTGTGATCACACAGGGACTGGTTGGTCCTCTGCCAGTGTGTCTAAATTCTGTCAGCAGCTTAAATAAACTTGGGGGAGAAATCTGGGGCTACAGGTCATATTTCTTAGCTGGAGGCCTTTTGCTGTGGGACTTTTTAGGGTTTCTAGAATTAATCAGATCTCTCTAAAAGATAGCTCTCTATTGCCCTCTCTTGCTCTGAGAATCTGGGCTCGTGTAGGTGGAGCAATCCAGAGTATCAGAACTGAGGAGATGCTGTTTTTTTCTGAGTTGAATGTTTTATAATAATGCACTTTGTAAAGAGTTATATAGATAAATTAACAGGTACAGGTGAGGGAAGAGCAGCACAGACCTGTTCTTCCCTTTCCTTCCTCTCTTGTTACAAGTGAGCATTCTCAATAATAACTTTCCTTCTTCTCAATTGTAACTTCTCAGTTAATACCTTCTCAAGAATAACTTTCCCAATAGTAGTTCCCCTTCCATGTGCTGTATTTGAGGTTCAGTTTTCAGGTCCTTCACTTAGATTCCTTTTGGAAGCAGGGGATGCTGGCACTGATCATCCACATCTGGAGTGCCAGATGAGCAGCAGGTCACTGCTCACCCAGAAATTATTCTTAACCCCTGTATGTCTCCCCCTTCTGTGCAAAAGAGGAGTCTCAGAGCACAAATTGTGTTTTTGGTTTCTATCCAGAGTGTTCATCCTCCCAAAAGTGGGATCAGTTTTTGGGTTGTGTGTGAACAGGAATATATCCAAGCTGCACCCACACCCCAAACTGGGAGCTGCAAGAATTTACATTTTCATCAGGTTTTTTTCCCTGTGCACTTCTCATTTGTTCATGTGGCTTTCATTGACTCAGCTGCAGTTGCTCCAGTTCAATTTATTTCTTCACAAAGGGCCTGGAGTAGCTGCCCTTATCAGCAGAGGATGCTTTCAGAGATGCCTCGTGGCATTTTCCCCAGGTAGTATCTAATTATCTTTGGGAATAGGAGTGAACAGAAGAATACTGAAAGGGCCAGAGTCTTCCTGGCACAGGGCTCTCTCCTGTGCACTGTGCAGTTGTCCCAGTCATGGTCCAGTGCCTTTGTTACAGGTGGGGTTGTGGTTTCTGTGACTGAACCCAAAGCTCTGGCATCAGCTTTGTTCAAATGATGTGAGTTTACAATTTTGTCCTTGCAGGCTGTCATCAAAGAGCAGCTCCAGGAGTCCCAAGGGCTCTGTGAATATGCTGTCTACGTTCAAGGTATGTCTGAAATCTTCATTTTGCTAAAGCAACTCAGCTCTGATTTGAGATGCAGAGAGCAATGTGGGCAATAGATGATGGAAACATAAAATTGTAATGTGAAAATTAATTGGATTTTTTTTGCCCTGCTTGCTCAGTTCAGTTTTGAAGTTTGGAATTTTTGCATGAAATAGGCAGATTAAATGTTCTGTTTTCTCTGTATTTGGCACCAGTTCCTCCTTGGACTATGAGCTCTTGGCCTTCAGGGTGTTGGTGTGTGTTTGGTTGTGTTACAGGTGCATGTTTTCTGTTAGAGTTACCCACCTGAGGTGATTGTTGTCTCACTCCTTGTTCTAAGGATGGTGTTCCTCCTCCTGCCCTGCCCTCTGGCCCCTAAAAAATGTCCCCTGGAAAGTGGCACTCCAATTCCAAGTGCTGTGGTGGGGGACAGCAGAGACTGGCAGGGACATCCTGCAGCCTGGAGAGGCTGGAGAGGGGGGGAATCCAGACTGCAGCTGTCCAAGCAACTGCCCAGGGTTTAAAGCTTTAATCCTTTATTCTGACCCCCAAAATTTCTCCTGGCACAGAGTCCTGCCCTCAGACACAACCTGCCTGCAGGTGCTGCAGGAGGGGGCAGGAGCAGAGGAGCATTGGTGTGATATATCTGTGCTCCCCCTGCTTTCCCTGCTGTCAGAGGCACATTTTTCCTGCAGATAATGGATTCATTTGCCTGCTGTATGTTGTCTTACAGCTTTGATATTTCGCTTGGAGGGCAAAATTCAAGAATCTCTTGAACTTTTCCAGACATGTTCCATTCTGAACCCTCGAAGCGCTGACAACCTCAAGCAGGTGGCACGATCCCTGTGAGTGCTGTTTTATTTGTTGTTTCTCTTGGATGTGCCACCCAGGACCTTCCATGCTTTGTTTTTCTCTTAGGCTGCTTAATTCCAGACATGTTTCCTCCTTATCAACACTTGGCTTGCCTTCCAGAAGCGTGGGTTGTTCTTTAAGCAGAATCTCTGTTATCTGCCTGGCTGCTGTTGTGTTTTCCCTTTCTTTGGGCTTTGAGCAGAGAGGTGACACTGACTTCAAGGTCCACAGCTGCAGGTGCTGACCTGAGCTGGGCAAACTTGGCCTGCAGACTCCTGTGTGTCTCTGAATGTTGTGTTAGGTTTGTCCCTTTCCCTGGAGACAAAAGCAGGCTGCAGAGCCTGGGAATTCATCCCTTACATCCCCAATAACATCAGCATGGATGACCTTGGCCCTGAGAGGGAGCAGTGCTGAGATTGCTGAGATTGTCAACTTCTCCTGCAGATCTCTGGTGAAGCAGCAAACAGGAGAATTTCTTATTGGCAAAGGTGATAGTGGCTGCACAGCAGGCTCTGAAGGCAGGACAAACATAAGAGTTGCCATCCTTTTTGCAGGTTTCTCCTGGGGAAGCACAAGGCAGCCATCGAGGTGTACAATGAGGCAGCAAAACTTGATGAGAAGGACTGGGTGAGTGTTCAGGGACTTGCAGATCCTTGGAGTAGCTGCAAACTTGTCCCAAGCCAAGGTGAGTTCACACTGCCTGTGGTCTGAGCCTGGTTTGGATCCCAGGAGCAGAATCCCACGCCTTGTCTTGGGGCACAAAGAATGAAGCAACGTGTTTGAGCTTTGCACAGTACCAGTTTTAACATAACCATAGCTATACTTCAAGGAAACTATGGGGAATGTTTGGAAACCCTCACTTTTTAACACTTGCTTGAGTAATTGGAAAGCTTTTGTATTGCAAAACACCATTGGAAATGCAGGAGTAATGATTAAATTAGCTCTTCTGTATAAAAAGACAAAAAGAGAGGAAGAGCATTGCAAAGGGAAAGGTGTGACAATGGGTGAGGGAGAGGCTGTGCCTTGCAGCCTTCTGCAGGTGCCTGTTTTGCCTGCAGAAATGTTTCTAAAGTAGGCTTGCAATGTGTGAGCTCATTCATTTGTTGCTCAGTACATCTAACATCCAGGATACAGAGATATCTCTGGTTTTATTCAACTTACCCCGTGCCAGACAACTCAGAAACCTTTTATATCACGGGTGTTTTCCCCACCTGCATTCCCAGTGCTTGGCAAGCCTGTTACCTATTTACAACCCAGGAGGCAGCTGCCAGTGGGTATTTTGATTACTTATTCCCCATTCCTGGCTCAGCACTGGCAGCAGAGCCAGGCTGTGCCCCTCCCTCCTTCTGCAATCTGCAGCAGCCTCAAGTCAGTGATTCAGTTCTGTGTAGAGGAAAACAGGTCAATGGAGAGATAAGAGGGCTTCCTGTGAAAGGTCAAGGCTGTCTAAGCTGGTGAATCAGTGAAATGCTCACCAGAATAAAACAGGGAGCAGGGGGACCTTGCTTTTCAGCTGCCCAGGATGTGGCAGGGTGGGGAAGGTACCTTGTGTGTTAAACTGTGGGTGAGGAATTGGGGACATGGACAGTCCCTACAGTGTCACCAGAGTGTTTAGGATCCCTAAGTGATTTTCCTACACGGTGCAAAATTGTTTAGGATGCCAGAGGGATATCAGCCCTTCCTGTGCTCAACTTGTGTTCTGGAAAATGAGGCACAACTTCCAGTTTTGTCCAGCTGGGTTGGACACTGTGCATATCCTGCTGATGTACAGCCAGACTGAGAGCCACCCATGAGGGAAACTTCTGGTGTTAAACAGTGACATCATGGTGAAGAAACCAGTCTGTGCTCTTTGTTCTTTGAAGAGAAATTTCTGATCTCTCTGAAGAGGGATTCATAATTCCTGTGGTTTTTGTCTCAGTGGACTGTAATGTTTTGTGTACAATCCCACTTAAGCTCTGTGGGTGCCTGAAGAAACTGGAATTTATAGGTTTATTTGCTCTACAAAGCAAGAAGGGTGTGGGCAGGCACAGGGTTCTCCTGCTCCAGCTCAGTGCTGTCAGATTTTATATTTCACACTTCATGCTGATTTGATTTGATTTTTTTTTCATGCAGGAGATCAGCCACAACCTGGGTGTGTGCTACATGTACCTGAAACACTTCAACAAGGTAATGCCAGTGGGAAGCAGGAAGCATCCCAGAAATTTCAGTGTCTTTTGTAGCTTGAAATGGATCATGTGCAGTGAGAGGTATCAAGAAAATTCTTTGCTTCAGTGTTTGTTTCTGTGAGCAGAAGTTTGTGAGTTGTCTCTGTTGCTGTTTGTGTGTTGAATTACTTTGAGTCAACTGCAAGTCAGTGAGGTTGGATAAAGGCAGATCAGCCTGAGGCAGGGCAGGAGGCTTTTTCTGACATTTAGAATTTTTCAGGGAGTGTTTCTGGTTTTAACAGAAATGTTTGAGTAACCTTAAACTAGACAGAAAATGAGCTGTGCTGCAACAAGAGCTGCTTCTGTCTCTGAGCCCTTTAAAGCCAGACCCAGGAACACTGCTGGCTTTGTAGGAGCAGCAGTCCAGAGCCATCCTCTCAAGGCAAGAGGAGTGTGATGGTAAAGCCCCAAAGCATTTCCCCAGCTCAGGCTGCTGCACCTTGAACACAGAGTTCCTGAAGGAAACCTCTGCCCTTGGCTCTGGCAGGATTCAGGGGGAACAGTTCTGGGTTTGTTTGCTGGAGGTGCAGCAGGCATGCCCTTTTTACCTCCATGCAAAGGTTTTGCTGTTATGTCTGAAGCTCCTTATGAACTAATCTGAAGTTAATAAAGAACTTTGGGAAGTTGAAATAGAGTTTTATTCCCAGGTCTGAGCATGCCATTCCCAGCTCCTCACCTAACCATCCCCTGAGTGCTGGTGGTGAGCACTGAGCTGTCTCTGATTCAGCTCCTGTGTAAGGAAAAAACCAGCTTTTAGACCCTTTTTGTCCCCAGTTTGGCCCAGCTGCTCCCTGCTGCTCTTCCTGGTGAGGTGCTGTGGCCCTTGCAGCAAACCCCAGCTGTGCTCCCTGTTCAGGGCATCCCTGTAAAACAAGAAGCTCTGGAGTGTGGGTGCACACTTGGGATTTGTTGTCTGCACTAACACCTTCCAAACTGGGACCTGCTCAGCCCTCCTCTGACATTTTCACATTCTCACTGCTGGAATAAGCATTTTAGGGAAGAATAAGCTGTGAAGTACCAGTTCACCCAAAGTCCAGAGCTTCCCTCAAGCCAAACCAACTCAAATGCAGGGAGCAGGCCTGTGCTCATCTCCTCCTTGGGAGGCCATTGCCTCCTGCTTGGCTTGAAGCTGTTGCCTCTTGCTGCTCCCAAGAGCAGGTGGCTGCTGGGGCAGAGCCTGTTCCAGGGATTAGCTGGGCTGGGGTTTGTGTTCTCTGGGCTCAGGGGGTGTTTGTTGGCTCCTCTCCTTCCCTGGCTGACGGGGATTGCTCGTGGGCTGTTGCTTTGCTGAGGGCTCTGTAATCATTTATTACTTTTTTGTTCTCTGTGGTTGTGTTCTTAGGCACAAGACCAGCTCAACAATGCCCTGGAGCTCAACAGACACGATCTGACCTACATGATGCTGGGCAAAATTCACCTCTTGGAGGGGGAGATGGATAAAGCCATTGAAGTCTATAAGAAAGCTGTAGAGTAAGAAATATCCTTTTTTTTTTCCATCTGCCCATTCCCATCCTATGCCAGGAGAAAATTGATTGGTGTCCCAGATCTGAATTGAGGCCATGATTAAAGAGCTAATGGTAATTATGGAGACTCTGAGCAAAGCTGGCACTTGCAAGCACTTCAGCTGTCTGTGTTCCTGCTGCCAGTGTGGCAGGGAAGGAGGGAGCTGCTGGAAGGGCTGCCAGAACAAAAGTGGAATAACAAATGGTTGGGGATGCCTGGGAGCAAAGTGATCCAAAACTGACTTCATCCATCCCGAAGGTTTATCTACCAAAAGGACCTAATCCTGACTGTGCCTCCCAAATCAGTGACTGTACCTCCCAAATCGGTGTCTGTCCCTCCCAAATCAGTGTCTGTACCTCCCAAATCAGTGTCTGTGCAGCCCAAATCGGTGGCTGTGCCTCCCAAATCAGTGTCTGTACCTCCCAAATCAGTGTCTGTGCAGCCCAAATCAGTGTCTGTGCAGCCCAAATCGGTGGCTGTGCCTCCCAAATCGGTGGCTGTGCCTCCCAAATCAGTGTCTGTGCCTCCCAAATCAGTGTCTGTGCAGCCCAAATCAGTGTCTGTGCAGCCCAAATCGGTGGCTGTGCCTCCCAAATCAGTGTCTGTACCTCCCAAATCAGTGTCTGTGCAGCCCAAATCAGTGTCTGTGCAGCCCAAATCGGTGGCTGTGCCTCCCAAATCGGTG
>VZRZ01006699.1:188779-212935 GCA_013398175.1 Climacteris rufus | reverse complement strand
ACCTCCCAAATCAGTGGCTGTACATCCCCCATCAGTGGCTGCACCTCCCAAATCGGTGGCTGTGCATCCCAAATCGGTGGCTGTGCATCCCAAATCGGTGGCTGTGCATCCCAAATCAGTGGCTGTGCATCCCAAATCGGTGGCTGCACCTCCCAAACCAGTGGCTGCACCTCCCAAACCAGTGGCTGGGTGTCAGTGCTGCTCTCCCTCAGAGCCCTCTGTGGCTGGAGGCTGTGGGTCAGCAGAGGGAGATGTGCTGGTGCCCAGGGAGCTCCTCCCAGCCCATCCCTGCTCCCCAGCACCCACCTCTCCTGTTTCAGGGCGTTCCCAAGCACCCCAGTCAGCAGTGTTTTGCAATGTGGCTTTGCCATGGAGGCCAGCACTGCAGAAAAGCAGGAGCATGTCAGGAGCCACTGCAGGATCTCTGTTAGTGCTTCCTTGCACATCTCCCCTCTGCTGCTGCCTGACAGTGTTGGGCTGGGGAGACATTTGGACTGATCTGAAATGTTTATTAAGTAAATAATCCTTGCTAAGCATCTTAGCAGGTTTATATTCTTATCCCAGTGCTCCCCTGCCCTCCTTTCTTCTTCATTCCTGTTTATTCCTCTTTTTTTTCGATCTCATCTGCCTGTTACATTTTTCTTGTTGTTTCCATCTCTGGGATAATCTGTTATTCCATGATTCTATTCCATCAGGCACAGGTGGCTTTTTTCTGGTTGAGATTTAGAGGTGCCAGTGTTAGTGTCCAGATCAGATTTCTGAAGTCTTGATAGCAGGGAATTAAAAACTGACTCCTGTTGAGGTGAGTGAGGCCACAAACAGTGTCTGTCTCTGCTTTGTCCTTTTTTGTTGTGGTTCCCATCCTATTTATTTGTAATCTTTTTATAAGGTGAATTAGAAGTCTGATGAGGAGTGTGCAGGATCCATCAGGAATGCTGAGGATTGCCTGTCCTACGTGGCCCAAGAGGCTTAGGATGGATGGATTTACAGGGTCGTTTATGAGAGATGATGGAAAATCCCATTTTGTATTTCCAGGTCACTGATTCAGACTCACTTTGAAGCTTAACAAAACCACATTATCTTATTATGTGTCCAGATCTATTTCACAGAGCTTTGGTGCCTTCCCACTGATACCCAGAAGAAATTTGGGGAGTTGAGGTGTGATGTTATTCAGAGGAAGTCCCCATGAGGGAAGTTGTTCTAATATTTATTTCTAATGATAACAGTTTAATTTCCTGAAGTGATACCAATGTAATGTAGCATCAGAATCCCATGTTCTGTCTTACCCTGTCCTGGAAGGTCTGATAAGCAAACCCAGCCCTCTGGCTTTTGTGTTCCAGGTTTTCTCCAGAAAACACAGACCTCCTCACAGCCCTGGGCCTACTGTACCTGCAGGTATTAAATGCTGTTACTATTACAAAAATTTAATTATTTTCAATGTAACCGTGGTTTTTTTATGGAGTTAATTTGTATCCACCCTCCCGTGACTTGCACATATTTCTGTACAGACTGAATTTAACAGGACAAAACTTGCTTTTCTGTAAATTATTGTTGCTGCTAAAAGCAAGTTGATTCCCTGGACCAAAGCCAGAGCAGGAATTCTGTTTGGCAACCACCCTAAATCTGTTATAAATCCTCCAAGTATAACAAAACATGACTAGTCATTACCTTGTTCCTACAGCAGGAGTCTTGCAAGTTATCCTGAAAAAGCAGCCATGACATTGTGAGTGTTAATGCACCATAAAGGAAAATCAGAATTGATTTAAATAACAAAGGTGTGCTTATCCTTGGGTCTATGAAATGGATGGCAAGGGCTGGATTATTCCAGAAGAAAGCTTCCCAAAGAGTGAACAAGCAAAGAAGAATAGGCAGCAGTGCCTGAAAGGAGGAGGAGGCCACAGAGATGCTCCAAGGGCTGCAGCCCCTCTGCTCTGGAGCCAGGCTGGGAGAGCTGGGGGTGCTCACCTGGAGGAGAGAAGGATCCAGGGAGAGCTCAGAGCCCCTTCCAGAGCCTAAAGGGGCTCCAGGAGAGCTGGAGAGGGACTGGGGACAAGGACCTGGAGCAACAGGACAAGGGGAATGGCTATAAAGTGAAAGAGGACAGGTTTAGGTTAAATATTAGGAAGAAATCCTTCCCTCTGAGGGTGGTGAGGCCCTGGCACAGGGTGCCCAGAGAAGCTGTGGCTGCCCCATCCCTGGAAGTGTCCAAGGCCAGGTTGGAGGGGGCTTGGAGCAACCTGGGACAGTGGAAGGTGTCCCTGCCCATGGCACGGGGTGGGACTGGCTGGGCTGTAGGTGAACTCAATTGAAAACACAGAATCACAGGATGGCTTAGTTCAGAGAGGATCTTAGAGCTCATCTGCTTTCAATCCTTAGGATTTAAGTGGTTCCAAGCTCTCAGTGCTCCTGTATGGCCACAGTGGTGCCCAATAACACCTGCAGTCCCTGAGAAGAGAAGGGAAGGGTTTCTCACCTGGGGAAGTGAGGAAGTTGTGGTGCGGGAGTTGAGGATGTGCAGAGCAGCAGTTTGTAGCCTCTTTTCTGGGATAGAGGACTGTCCACCCAGAGCTTGCTCCTGTGTGGAAAGCTCAGAGCACAAACTCTATGGAAACCTTGGGTTGGGTCAGAAAGTGAATCCAGCCCAGCAAAATAAATTCTTGGAATCTGTGCTAGGAATTATCAGCAGTGTGTATGTAATGGGAGCACTGTAAACTCACTTTTCTGACTGTATAACTGAACCAGAAATTCTAGTGCCCACAGAGCATGTGTTCTCCTTCTGAACCCCCCTTATTCCTGAATTTCTGATGCTTGTTTACCTCTTTTCCCAGAGTGGGGATTACCAGAAGGCTTTTGAACACCTTGGAAATGCACTTACCTACGACCCAGGCAACTACAAGGTATGGTGAGGAGTGGAAATGAACCAGCTGACCCATGAAGGGACAACTCCTAAAGCTCATTCCAGAATCAGAGCTCTGCCATCTCCATCTGGGGCCTGCAGAGGCTGGAAAGGATCATGCCCAGAAAGCTTTTTCTGAAATACATTTCTGAGACCTTTCCCTGGGTCAGGAGCTGGATGTGTGGAGGAAGGGAAGGGGGAGGAGGCAGAATGTGAGATGTTAAATTGATCCCTTTGGTTTTTAATCTGAAGTTGCACCAAAGCCAGGTGGAATTTACTTTGGAAGGAAGATCTTCTGGATTTTAAAAATCCCCAAAGAGCTGTGCCAGGTCCCTTGTGATCCAAGTGATATTGCATTATATTATTCTCCGATCTGTTAATACCCTGTGCTTCCAGCTGCTGTGTGTATTTCCTTGGCTCTGGCCTGGAAAGCTGAGCTTGGCATCCAGGTTTCATTCCTGATTGTGGAACTGCTTCCCTTTTTAGGGCTGTTAATTCACTTCTCTCCTTTTTTCCCCTCTTAACGATGCAGGGCATTGAAATGTGTGGTTGACAAACATGAGTTGTTGTGAAAACACCTTTACACTTAGGAATTTTACTTGTCACTGTGCGATCTTATGAAGGACTTAACTAGTGTGGTTTAAATATAGTGTGTTGTGCTCACTTCCTTTTTTTTCCCCATGCATATTCCCATTAATTTGCAGTATCAGCCAGTCAGTGTGAACTGGGAGAGCTTTGCTGCTTATGTCTTGCTTGAGTACATTTTACTCCCCACTTTAATTGTACCAGAACTATTGCTATCTGTGCTTGGTTGTAAAAGGAATCTGTTAGTGCACAGAACTTCTCAGAGACTCAGAGTCTAAGAAATACTTATGTCACCCCAAGAAACACCCTAAACAATTGTCATGGTGCAGTATTTATGGAATCATAGACTCACAGACTGGTTTGGGTTGGAAGGGACTTAAACCTCATCCAGTCCCACCCCCTGCCATGGGCAGGGACACCTTCCACTGTCCCAGGTTGTTCCAAGCCCCATCCAGCCTGGCCTTGGACACTTCCAGGGATGGGGCAGCCACAGCTTCTCTGAGCAAACTCATTTCTGAGGCAGTTATGATCAAGATAGTGCAGGAAGAAGCAGACTCAGGTCCCTTCTTCACCCTGTGTTCTGCTCTGTGGTGGGAGATTCAGGAGTCCCCATCTGCTTCCCACTGTTGGTCTTGGCTCTTGAAGAAGTGAAATGGTTGTTCCTGAGATGGTTTGACTTTAATCATTCTGTCCCCTTGTGTTCTTGCTGTGTCTGGGCAAACTGGGTTCTGAGTCCCTGTTGTCTTGTCCCCAAGGCCACCCTGGCTGCTGGCAGCATGATGCAGGCCCATGGGGACTTTGATGTTGCCCTCTCCAAGTACAAGGTGGTGGCCAGCAGTGTTCCTGAAAGTCCCCCCCTCTGGAACAACATTGGGATGTGCTTCTTTGGGAAGAAGAAATACGTGGCAGTAAGTACCCAATTGGCATTTTCTTCCCATCTGCACCAAACCCCATGCAAGCACAAGATTCCTGTTGTGCTGAGGCAGGAGGTCTGTTCTAGGTGGGCTCTGTTCCAGCACATTTATCCTTTTTTTCCAAGGCTGTCAGCTGCCTGAAGAGGGCAAACTACCTGGCTCCCTTTGACTGGAAGATTCTGTACAACCTGGGCTTGGTGCACCTCACAATGCAGCAGTATGCCTCAGCCTTCCACTTCCTCAGTGCTGCCATCAACTTCCAGCCCAGGATGGCAGAGCTCTACATGCTCCTTGCAGGTCTGGGGTGCTCCTTGCAGGTCTGGGGTGCTCCTTGCAGCTGTGGGGTGCTCCTTGCAGCTGTGGGGTGCTCCTTGCAGGTCTGGGGTGCTCCTTGCAGGTCTGGGGTGCTCCATGCAGCTATGGGATGGTTCTTGCAGGTGTGGGGTGCTCCCTGCAGCTATGGGGTGCTCCTTGCAGCTGTGGGGTGCTCCTTGCAGCTATGGGGTGCTCCTTGCAGGTCTGGGGTGCTCCTTGCAGGTCTGGGCTGCTCTGTGCAGCCCCATGTGCATCCAGCTGGGAGTGCCACAGCACAGACAGGAGGTGTGGGCTGAAGTAAAGAAACACTGCATGAAGGTTTTACTGAGGAGCTGTTCCCCAGTCTGTTCTCTCTGGGGGAATAGAAGGGAAAATTGCAGCCAGATCCAGATTAAACTTGACACATGTGAGCTTGGGTTGCCTAAGGAATGGGTGTGGATTTCCAACACTGGATAGTTTTGGGATGAAATGAGACAAATGTGTCAGAAGTGACACTGAAGGGTTGGATGGGACATTGGGAAGGAATCCTGCCCTGGGAGGGTGGGGAGGCCCTGGCACAGGGTGCCCAGAGAAGCTGCTGCCCCTGGATCCATGGAAGTGCCCAAGGCCAGGTTGGATGGGGCTTGGAGCAACCTGGGACAGTGGGAGGTGTCCCTGCCCATGGCAGGGGGTGCAATGGGATGAGCTTTAAGGTCCTCCCAGTCCAGGCCATTCCATGTTTCCATGATCCTGTGATCAGTAGGGTTAATCCTGTCAGCAGTCCAGACAGCCCTGCTGGCACCCATTCTGTGACATTCAGAATTGTCCTAAAGATGAGCTCCTGCTGAAGCATCTCCTCCTGTGTGTCCATTTTGCTTTGGTGCAGTTGCTCTGACCAACCTTGAAGACATTGAGAATGCCAAATGTTCCTATGAACAAGCTGTGGCCCTGGACAAGTAAGTCTTTGTCAAAGCTGTCACTTGTTTGGTCTTGCTTTGCCTCCCTGCACCTGATTTTCTCTGCCCCTTGCTTTACTTCTACCCTAAATGGTTTGCAGTAGGGAAACAGTTTTATTCTTGTAGCTGTGCAAGAGACACTGATAAAACCACATTTATTTTTTTTTTTGTAATTCAAGTCAGCTCTGAAAAATGAAAGAGGATTTTATTTCAGACCAACCCAAAGCTGGTTTTTGTTTTGCTGTTTGGTTAGTGAGTCAGTGGTGATGACTTTGGATGCCAGCCCTCCTTTTGGTGAATATTTATACACAGTGGAGCAGATTGAATAGAAGAAAACACATTTTGTAACCCAAAGTTTGAGCACTGTGCAGGGTAGTGAGATGCCTGGAGTAGAGCCTGTTCTTAATTGGGCAGAGGGAAGATTTTATCTTGGAGAATGTGAGCAAGAAGTTTGAATAAAGCAAAAAAAAAGGGCAGCAGGGTAGTTCTTGCTCCTTCATTACAACATCTGTGTTTGCCATCTAGGTCTTAAAAGCAGAGCATTGGTTTGAGAAATGTTAAGCTGAACCTCACAGTATCTCATTATTTCAGGCAGAAAATCAAAATGATCTCAGGTTTATTAATAGTTTTGTGTCTCTCCCCAGTTCACTGTGAATATTTGCACACTTAGAGCACTCCTGAGCCAGAGTTTGCCTGCTGGTGACAGAGCAGTACCACAAGCAGGAGCCACACGAGGTGGTGACAGATGAGATTTTAGGGAGAAATTCCTCCCTGGGAGGGTGGGGAGGCCCTGGCACAGGGTGCCCAGAGCAGCTGTGGCTGCCCCATCCCTGGAGTGTCCAAGGCCAGGCTGGACAGGGCTTGGAGCAGCCTGGGATAGTGGAAGGTGTCCCTGCCCATGGCAGAGAGTGGGACAGGATGAGCTTTAAGGTCTTTTCCCACCCAAACCAATGTGGGATTCTATTCCTAATCAGCCTTCCATGCCTAGCAAGGCAGGACAGGACCTTAAAGACTGTTCAGACTCCTTAGTCAGGGGCTTGTGGTCTTTGCTCCAAGAGAAGGAGTAGGAATTTGGCTCTACAACTTCCCCAAGTATTTGGCATTGGGGCGATGCTCCAGCCTTATGGTCCAAGCAGGAAAATAAACCCTCATCAAAGCAAAAATCAATTCCAACTGCTGAGGCCTGCTGGGAGGAATATCCAGACTGTGAGGCTGGTTCAGCTGCCATGCCATGGATTTTAGCCAGTTATTGTGTGGCTGAATCCATGTCCCACAGGTTCCCTTTGCTGCCGTGTTTGGAGCTGCTGGCATGAAGACAGTGGGCTTTTGTAGTGGCCTGAGTGCCTTGCTGGAGGATGGAATGGAAACATCTTGGAAAACCCTTTAGAAAAAGGTGTTCCACTCCTGGTTCCAGCTTGTAGCTGTCCTTTCTGTGGTTATTGAGCTATTGATTTTCTCTGACTGTCATATTGCTTCTCAGCTTCTGAAGGCAGTGAAATAGCTCCATCAGGTTCAGTTAATTTTAAAACTGGCTGTTCCCAGGACTGTCTGATCTCCTTGATGTTTTGGCAAAGACAAGGGAGGAGGGTTTATTCTGTGATGGTTTCTTCTGTGTTTATTCAGCATTCCAGTTTCCCAGTTCAAGGAGAAGCTGTGGTTATAAATGCAGTCAGATTTCTTCTAACAGTCACCTTGCCTGCACCGGAGAGGATGGAGGGGATGGAGAGGCAGGGCCTGCAGGTTCCACTTTGTTCCCTGCCCAGTCCCAGCAGGATCCCTCCCTTCTGCATTGCCCCTGAGGATGCTCCCTCTGCCTTGGCCGTGGATGGCTCCAGTTATCCCAGGCACGCTCCAGGAGAGGGCACCAGTCCCTCGCTCACATTTCTCGTGAGCCCACGGAGCATCGGTGTCCCTGGCTGGCCTGTGTGCAGGGCTGCTCCCGTGGGAAGCACACAGGGAGCTCCTCCACCCGCCCTCACACTCCTGGGGGGGCACATGGAGAGGGTTCCTGTATCCTAGTGAAGGAAATGGGGACTGTGGAAAAGCAGAGTCCGGGGAGTTCTGCCTTGTGAAATGTTCATTCGGGAAGGGAGGCAGGAGTGTGCAGGTACCTGTGTTCACTGTAGCAGTACCTGCATTTGTGTGTGTTTTGGCTGGGGGAGGGAGAGAGAAGAGGTGAGAAATAAAATGTAAGCAGCACGTTCTGTCGTGTGTCAGGTTATAAAATTAAACCAATGGGGTTAGAAAACCAATCAGGTTATAAAATAAAACCAATAAAACCAGGACTCTGTTCCACTGCCTGTCCTGTGACAAGCTGCTCTCCTGCAGCCTGGGAGTGCTGGGAGAGCCTGAGGCAGACCAGAGAAAGGTCAGCTCTCACAGTGTGATGGAAGCCCCCATCTCTGCTCTGCCTGTCTGGGAGGAAGGGGCTGGGAGACCAGGAGAGTGCCAGGATGGCCCCCAGGTGCACAGAACTGGCTGTTGCAGAGAGGGAGGCAGGCAGTGGAGGGATTTATGTTGTCACCCACACGGGGGGACTTTGCAGAGCCCAGCACCAGCTCTGTCATCAGGCATGAGGGACTCACCGTGTTCCCAAAGGAATTTGGCTGTGCAGCCTCCCTGTCAGTGCCAGACAATGAGGTGTGTCCAGCTTTGCTGCTGGGGCACATCTCAGAGTTACTCCAGCCAGGATGAGTGTCCCACAGGGAATGTGATGCATGCCATGTGTCTGCTGCAGGTGCAACCCCCTCATCAACCTGAACTACGCTGTCCTGCTCTACAACCAGGGCGACAAGCAGGGGGCCCTGAGGCAGTACCAGGAGATGGAGAGGAAGGTCACCCTGGCCAGGGAGAGCAGCACGCCCGACTTCGACCCCGAGGTTTGTGCCTGAGCTCAGGAGCCACCCCAGGGCTGCCAGCAAACGAGGAGGAGGTTTGACTTTGAGGCCAATTATGAGGAAGAAGTTCTGCTGAGGAGATTTTCCGAGCGGAGCGGGCGCCTGCTGTGAGCTGCTTGCTTCCTTGCTGCTCTTTGAAGCCCAGTCCTTCAATCAATGCACAGCAAGACAAGATTCCCTCTTAATTAAGGGACTGAATTAGCAGAGATGTTTCCCCCGAGCACTGAGGCTGTAGCCAGCTCTGCACAGCTCTTTTCTTTCAGTTGTTTTGTGTGCTGTTGCTGACTTTTATTGTTGTCTGAAGTGCCCCTGCTTACAGTGCTCTTCTCTTTGTGCTTCTCGAGATGGTGGAGATGGCCCAGAAGATGGCAGCTGCCCTGCAGCTCGGGGAGAGCCTGGTCTGGACCAAGCCTTCTAAGGAGTCCAAATCCAAGCAGAAAGCTGCTGTGTCAGGCAAATCCAGCTCTCAGCAGCCTTTGGGCTCCAACCAGGCCCTGGGTCAAGCCATGTCCTCGGCTGCAGGATATGGGAAAACCATGCAGCTTCCCCCAGGTGCATCTCCTCTGCTTCTCTTTCAAGTAGAGCTGTGGGAGGGCAGAAGAGAATCTCTGTTCCCTTGGGAAGAGTTCAGGAAGGGATTGACTGACTTAGACAGCACTGAGGGCAATATTTGGTGATACCTTTCCCAGTTTTCTGGGTTTAGGAAGATGCTCTGGGTGGTGTATTACACTCTCCAGCTTTTTCCAGGATGTGGGAAGCCAGGGAAGTTTCCCTTCCTGTCTGAGCCACGATGGGCAAGATTCCATTAGCATGGGATTGACATCTTGCTCTGGAAAGGAGGTGGTTTGAGCAACCAGACCTCCTGCCTTCCTTTGGAAGAGCCCAGGAGCTGATGTGCACAGACAGGCTGCTGCAGAGAGGGGAAAGGATGGGCTTTATCATTTCTCTTACAACAAATGCTGCAGCTGGATTGCTCTGGAGCTGCCCAGTTATGTCCCTGCCTTGCAGATATTGCTGGATTTAGTGGGACTGGGGGTTCTCAGGAGATGGTGTGAGCCTGAGGAGGCTCAGCCCACAGCTGTATGTGCTGGGGCTGGGTAGAAGCCTCTCCTGATCCATTCCAAGCCTGACCTCCTCCCACCCCTCAGCTTCCAAGGAGGAATGTGCTGAAGATGGTGGTGATTTGCTGTCACTCTTGGTCTTGTTGTCTGTGGACTGAACCAGGAGAGGTTGTGTAATCCAGGCCTCTTTCTTGGGCATCCCTAAGGACCTGTTCCATTTCTCACACATGGAATAAACTTTCCGTGCAGGGAGGACTTAGGCAGAAAATCTGAAGAATAAAACACAGAAGAGTTTAGGGTTTACCTGAAGGACTTTATTATGCTGATCAGAGAAGGGAGCTGGTTCATAGCATCACTTGTCAGCCTAAATTTAAACGGAGTAACAACTTGTGTCGTGTTTTGATTTCATTCTGTAAGTAGCTACTTTAACTGCCTGGAAACTCTCCCTATGTTTGCCAAAGCTGTAAACTGAAAACAGCTCTTTGGTTTGGGCTCCAGCTTGAGCAGAAACAGATTCAGTGAGGGTGGGGAGGCCCTGGCACAGGGTGCCCAGAGTAGCTGTGGCTGCCCCATCCCTGGAAGTGTCCAAGGCCAGGTTGGATGGGGCTTGGAGCAGCCTGGGACAGTGGAAGGTGTGGCAGGGGGTGGAATGAGCTGAGCTCTAAGGTCCATTCAACCCAAACCATTCAGGGATTCTGTGACATATTCTATGAAATATTTTCCTTCCCAGAGCATGAGTTAATTCCTGTGTTTGCACTGAATTCTGACAGCTGAGAGAATGTACCTGAGCTTCCTTTCTGGCTGGATAGCTCAGTGTCAATAAACTAACATTAGGCAGAGGGGATCTGAGGGTCATTGGTAGCTGTGGTTGTTCTGCATCTCTGCTGCTGGCAAGGGCAGAAAGAACAGGCAAAACACACGTAGCTGTAGAGTAACTTTAGCTGTGTTCTCTCCCCAGGTGCTGCAACACCAGCTCTGCCAAAAAAGCCTCCCTCCCTGCCTCTGGAACCAGAGCAGGAGCAGGATTCAGAAACAAGTCCTGAGGAGAACTCAGCTGCCCCAGGGGAGGAGGAGCAGAGGAAGGAGAAGGCCCAGAGCCAGGAGGCAGCAGAGTAGGGCAGCTCTGAGCAGGACAAGCACTGCAGGAGCATCTCCAGGGCTTTGCAAAAGGGACCTGCCCCCCCTGGCCCACAGTGGCTTCTCCCCACTGTCAGTCAGGCTGGGTGCAGCTGTTTTCTGAGGCAGTGATTTTAGCATGTGGGCTCTGCCTTGTCCCACAGTCACTGCAGCAAACAGAGGTTTTTGTGTAGCTCCCTTTAGTGTGCTCACAGCTCACTGCAAAGCCTGGAGGATCCAGCTGTGCACAGGCTGGGTGTGAGTCCTGCAGAAGCACACTGAGCAAAGCCAGCAGTAGTGATTTAGGATCCTGGACCCTGAGGAGGACCAAGCCCTCCCAGTGGCTGAACTGGTGAGCAGCTCATTTTGTGTAAAGAACCAGTAAACTGAAGCTTCAGGCCTCTTTGTTTGCAGGTGAGGCTCCCCCAGCTGTTTGACCATGAATTTCCTGCTTTTAGTTGTGCACTGTTGGATTGTATCACTCCATCATTGCCAGGCCAGGAGAGGAAAGTCAGTAATGGGAACTTCTGGGAGGGAGCAGTGCCCAGGCAGCTTGAGCAGGGCTCTGGGTACATCCCAGCCTTCAGCTGTGCTGTGTGCTTTGCTGCTCTTATCCAGAATGACATGAATGCATCTTCAGAGCCCAGCCAGGAGCTGGAGTGCTCTCCTGCTCCCTGGAGAACACTACAAGAATAGAACTCCTCACTTTTCCCTGTTTTGATAGCCCAAACTGCCTGCTTATCCTAAATGTGGCTTTTTTACCCCCCTGGTTGTCCTCTCTGCTGGGTTTTTGGTGAGCACAGCTGCAGGGCAGCACTCCTGTAAGGATCCCCTCCTGCCAGGAGTTGAAGAAAACAGGATTTTTGGTGGCGTGCTGGCAAATTGGAACAAACCAGACAAGGAGCAGTGCAAATCAGGTACAGTGCAGAGATTTTTATTCACATTTAACTTCTTACACTGAAAGTTCCTGCAACCTAACAGAGTGCCTGGGAAGAAGAGGTGAGGATTGCAGGGCAGGGGTAGGCATGGGCTGGGAATTCTTTACCTCAGCCCCCAAACTTTAGTTCAAGGCAGATTTTTGTCCTAGGATGCTTTGATAGGATAAATGACACAGGAAACACTGCATTTGGAGGTGCTGTGAAGGGATTTATTTTAAATATGTATTTTGGTGAAAAGCTTATGCAACAAGGAACCAATTGTGTGAAATGAAGCAGTAGCACCTTCTTACCTCCTGGGAGCTTCATGTCTAAGGGAGCATTTTTAAATATGTAATTCCAGTTGGATAATAAATAGAACTGCAACTCCTTGTCCTGTCCTCTCTCTCTTTCCCTGAGCATGGTGGTGGTGGCATTTGCATGCAGTAAACTCCTAGGATCTTTCTGGAGAGCTGTTCTGTGCTAATGGTAATGAGGCTGGACTGTTCTTTCAGTTGGAATGAAGCAAGGGACTCTTCAGCAGGACTGCACTGAGGCATTTAGGGATTTTGGAAATCACACCTTATGTTCCAAAACCTGTTTCTGGCATCAGCCATAATTCTAATCCCCTCTTTTCCCCCCTTAATGGAAAAGAATCATGAGCTTAATTTCTAGGGAAGCAGAAACCATCTGCTTTAGGACTTTTCTTCCCTTTTTAGGAAAAGGTCTGTGATGAACCAGGGTAAATCACAGAGCTCACAAGGTACTTTGCAGCTTGGCTTCTGTACAGGAAACAAACCAGAAGACACTTAAACATCAGTGCCTGGGCAGCAAGACCTTGTTCCAGCCAAGAGTAATGATCTGTCCATCCAGCAACATGTTCAACCCAGAAATGGGGTGTTGAGGTCCCTGAGACAACTGGATGCTGATTTATGGTACAGGCAGTGTCAGAGGCTACGTGCTATGCTCCTCTACTTGTTTGCTCAGACTGAGCAAAGTGGGTGTGGGGGCCTTAAAGCTGTTCAAAATTCAGATTGCCCAGTTGGGAAGTGGGTTTCAGTTGGCAAAGCCTCTTTGCAGAGACAGAGAAGCCTCAGTGCTGAAGGAAGGAAAGCTTTACTAAAATAATAAGCTCCACACATAAATGTACTCGAAAAGAACCCGTGTTATAACAAGTACTTCATCTGCCAAGACTTTTCTTTAAGAGAAAACCCAGTTCTGCTACAAGGAAAGCTTTACCAGTCTCTCAAAGCAAACTGCTCCAAAAAATCCGTGTTTTGAATGGAAGATGCAGGTGAGATCTGACCCCAGTTTTATCCAGGCTGCACAGAGGGGCAGCTTTCCTGAGAAATTCACAAGGGAGGTTTTCAGGGTATTTTTCCATTGCCCCCACTTGGATTTTAATGGGATAATTCCTGGCAGCATTTGTGTTCCTCAGCTGCTGGGAGATGTGCTCAGCCCAGGCTGATCCCAGGGTGCTGAACAGACATCTTCCTGAGCTCCCAGCACAGCAGGACAGACCTGCTGTCTGCAGCGTGCACCTCTCCTCTGCTGAGAGAACATCCTCCCACCAGTGTGCAGCAGCAGCTCCCTGACAATTCAGCCTGGATCCACCTGAGGAACCACAGGAGGAGCTGCTCCATGGGTGAGAGAACTTCATCCACTGCTGCCTCTCAGATCCTGGACTGCAGGGGTTACTCAGACCCAGCATTTTCCTCTGGTTTTCTCCGGTTCTCCCCAAACTTGGTGAGGTTCCTTGGCCCAGGAATAGGAAGGCAGCACATTGTGTGTCTGTGCCAGTGCTCCCCTGGAACAGACTGCACAGAGACAATACTGGCACAGGGACACTGTAGCTGTTGACTCCCTCAGAACCCTCAGCTTTCACCTAAGCTGCAAGCGCCAAAAAACCCCAACCCAACGCTTAGGATAACTGGAAACTGAGTTCTGTTGTACCATTTCACAAAACTGTCCCACTGTGGCTCAGGACGTGACTGGAAAGGCCCCCCTGTGGCACTAAATCCTGATAATTCAGTGTATCATTACAGAATAAATAGTAAAACAAAGCCAAGCACAACTGCTGACCAGGTTTTCCATTGGGTTTTGGAATGGATTTAGTGCTCTGCTGCTCTCCAAGCTTTGGATTCCAGTGGCTGAGGAGTGGAGCTGAGCTCTAAAACATCCAGCACAGGGCAGAGCAGTTGATGAGGTCTTTGCTAAAGGCAGAGGAAAAACATTTCAGCACCAGTTCTGTAAAAGGAACTTGGGAAGGGAGGACAAACTGAACCAGATCTCACATATCCCAACAGGACATAACCAGGAAACACAGAAGAAAATCAAGTAATTTTGTAGTAATGCTGCAACACTTCCCTGTAGAAGGAAAAAAAGGTAAAGAGCCTTTAAAATGGCAAGAGTTAGATTTGGGATTGGCTCTTCCATGGCACAGCACCAAGGGCATAGTGCATAAGGAATGTGTCCTCTGAGACTCTGCCAGGCCCTGTGATTCACAGCTCCCAAATAATCCACCACTTGACCCTCAGGAAGTGCCATGCACAGAAAACACAGGAAAAATGCTCATTTTGGATCATGGCTAAGACAAAATAAAGCTGAGCCAAGGTGGCTGCAGGGACACACAAGTGGAAATAGCAAGGTGCACAGGTTTTACCAGGGAGAGCTGTCACAGTGCTGAGCTCAGCTGCTGCACCTCCAGCACAAGGTGTGTGAATAAACACTGCCAGTGCCAACCCTGCTCGGGGGCTGAGGCTGGCTGAGGTTGGACTCATCCAGCACTGTGCATTTCAAGGTATGAGCAACACAGGAGAACAAACAGAAGTTGTAGAGACACACAGGATTAGGGTCACTTCAAGCCTGGTTTTGAAGTTTTGGTATTTTTGGAGCTGTTGAAGCAGCTTTTCTTTGTCACTGCTGGAGCTGTGCAGAGGTGTGAGACTACACGTGCAGGGGAAGGACTGCAGGAGCTCTGCCTCCCTGTCATTAATTTGGGAAGGCAGAGGGAAGTTAAGCACATCATGTTCACAGCATGTGAAACACAAAGCAAAGGCTGCTGGGCCCCTCCATTCAATTCAGATTTATTATCATATAGATTGTTTCCAAACTGAAGCAGGGATCCCACTGGCACAGCTGATGAACAGGTCAGGGTGGTTAAGGATTCTCCTGGGGAAGTGGCTTTGGGGGCAGCTGAGCTCTGTGTGCCTCATAAAGCACATTTGGGTAGAGCAGCAGCCTGGCCATGCTGAGCTGCTGGGACTCACCCTGGCTGCTGTTCCCAGCACACCCAGCATGGGCCACAGCAGAATTGTTACCTGTGAGGAGCAGGAAGGAGAAGGTAACAATTACCAGCTTAGATTTCAGGCCCAGATAATTTCTAAGCAGTAAACTCCCTTTTTTATAATTGTTTACAGCAATTATTTATTCAAAGTAGATTTAAAAAAGCTAATTTTGGCCTGTCACATTTCTGTTCAATACAAGCAAATCTGACCCTCCTACCAGGTCTGTAAGTGCAGTCATGTGGTTTCAAGTGGCCATAAGGAATGTCAGTCCCACCAGCTCACATCTCTGAAGTGTTTTTGGAAGGAAGAACTGAAGTACAGCAGCAGGGCTGGTGCTGGTGACAGCTTGTGTGTGTTTAGTTTGGTTTTGTTTCCAGCTTGAGAACCCACAGAGCTTGGCCCATTGTCAGGAAAGTGGGACCAGCAGAAGGGAAGGATCAGTGTCCAGCTGGCAGATCCATGGCCTTTGGTGGCCCTAGGAGTGGGGTGCCAGAGGCCACCATCCCAGGCTGCAAAACAGCCTCTAAGACAGCTGAAAGGAGAGTTTTTAATTCATTTTTAATTTAGGAAGACTAAACCAGAAGTCCAGGTTCTGACCTACAATTTATCAATAATAATAATAAAAAAATAATCTGGGTAGAAGTACTTCCAGTCTGAAGAAGATCCTGCACCTGGTTAAAGTGCTGACTCAAGGGAAGCTCAGGATGGGATGAGCTGCAGGAAAACACAGCACTGACTGAACTGCTGTGTAGAACACAGAAGACTGATCAGGGGAAAGCTGAATTCACATGACAGCCAGCATTGTGTGCTGAGTCAGTGCAAGTAGAACAGCTGCCAATTTCCATCCTTGCAGAGCAGTCAGGATGGCTTTTCCCAACCCCTGACAGCAGTGACAGCGTTATTGCAACAGATCACCTCACCCTAAGGGACACAGGCTCTCCTCCCTGCACTCAGGTGCACAGACTGACCTGAAACAACCTCCTGCAAGCTCTGCTGAGGCACAGGCTTGCCCAGACACGCTGGCTGAACTGAACCCAGTTCTACTGAGAAATGGCTGGGAGAGCTGTGCAAATACACTTCAAGTTCCTGAAGCGGCCAGAGACAAAACCATGCTGGAAAGAGACAAAAGCCATGCTGGTGCTCTGCAGTTCAGAGTGTGTGACTGAAGAGGTTAAAAAATAGAAGCAAAGTATTTAACAAGGACACGTGGTTCTGCTTTTTTAATTTCAAAGGCCAGAGCAAAGAAATGATCAGTGACCTAGTCAAAAAAGCCCACCATCAAACCCTAAAAAGGCCTCCTCACGTCAGTCTTACCTGGAAAACACTGTTGCAGCTTCTGACCTTCCAGAGGGACCTTCCCTAATTTATTAACCTTTGCAAGTGGAGGGCAGGGAGACTGAGGAATTTGGCACAACCATTCTCACCCAAAAAATGAGTCTCCAGCACTCAAAAGCTTTCCTGGAACACACCAGCTGTTAGCAGAGAAGGTATTTAGCATACAGCAAACACAGAGAACAGTCTGGGGGTTCCCTGGCAGGGAAAAAGAGCTGTCCCCCAAACAGAAACCCTGATTATGTTCACTCCTGGTTTCCCAAAGGCTGAGCACAGGCTGCTGGGGCTCAGTTAACTCCTTCAGTCACACATATCCTGCACAGCCTGGAGGAGGTTCAGTCTGCGTCACATTTTGGGACTGTGGCTCCCTCTGGGGCTGGGGACACCAAGAGGTGATTTCACCAGGCAGCAATTCCATCCTCACCCCAAGCAAGGTTTGCAATGTGCTGGGAGGAGATAACCCACCAACCTTTTATTGTGAATTTAGCAGAGGCAAGGCAGGGCTGGGCCCTGCTGTGCTCTCCCTGGGACCCAGGGGCAGGAAATCCTCCTGCTGCTGCATTTTTCCAGCACTACCAGACGAGATCCATTCTGAGCTGCAAAGAGCAAACTTTGCCAGCCAGGGATTTTGGTCTCTGTGTCCCTCCCCACTGCTTAAGACAAAGCCGATTTTCACATTAAATACTAAAACACCCGCACCTGCACACGAAGCGTTCGAGTCACTGCCCAGTGACTGGAATGTAGCTGACAGTTTATACCTGGAATTATTCTTTGGCTCTTTTCAGCTCTACCCAGAAAACACAGCACACCCTGGTTCCGTTCCTACACCACCACTGCTCAAAGCCCAGCGCACGGGCCCTCGGACGCCGCGCAGCGCTGGAGGAGAAGGAGGCTCCCGGTTCTCTACTGAGGATACACTTCAGAGTAGAGCAGGAGGCTCCCGGTTCTCTACTGAGGATACACTTCAGAGTAGAGCAGCCCTTCGGCTGAGATGGCATCCCCCAGCCCCACGGTCCGGACGGGCTCCTTGCACACCAGCACGGGGGTGAAGTGGAAGGAGACGCCCTCCCTGTGCCACTGCACCACGGGCTCGTCCGGATTCAGGGAGATCTTGGCCGGTGCCTCCGTGTGGGAGGTGAGGAACTCCAGAGGAGCCTTGAGGAAGACCTTGCTGGTGTCGATGGTGTCGGTGGCACAGGCCTGGGTGCCGGCCGCCCTGGCCCCGGCCGCCACGGCCGCCGCCTGGTTGCCCCAGTGGCCGTCCACGGTGGCCAGGATGTGGTAGGCCAGCGTGTGGAAGTGGATGCGCGTGAGGTCCGAGGCCCTGTGGGCCGCCTTGCCGTGCTCCTTGAGGATCCAGAAGAGGATGTCGCTGACCACGCCCACGTCGGGCACGGCGCCCCACGAGGCCAGCGAGGCGTGGGGGCCCGAGGCCGACTGCGTGAGGAACAGCAGCTCCTGCTCGTTCAGCCCGATGGAGTTCACCAGGGGAAAGACCTGCTAACAGAAACACGGGAACGACAGCTTGGCCTTCGGGGCCACAGTCCTTGGCATTCCTCCCCTGCCTGTGGTCTCTGCACTACCCTGCTACTGGCTCAGCAGAAGCAGCACCCACTTTCCCAGTCGCTGCACTGCTACAAGCTGCCAACAATGCCTTAGCCAAGGAAACGTTCCACTTGGTGCAATTAATTTTCCAGACGCACACTTTGACAGTAGAGTAACAACACATCAGCTCCACATAAAACATCACACTGAGATCAGAGCTCTGTCCTAAACAAGGAACCACCAGGACCCACTGGAAAGAATACCAAGATACCAAGGATTTTTAAATTTTAAACTCGGCTCAAATTCAATCCCCAACTTATCTTCATAGTCCAAATTTTAAGTTTTCCTTTTTGTATTCATATAGCAGTGTGTGTGCACTGTGATACTGAAACTGATAAGCAGAGCACATCAGGAACCTGATAAGAAGAGCACATTTTCCTTACCTGATGCATAATGTTGCTCATAAAATCCTGATCAGTCATACTGGCCAGCTCCAGGTGTATAGGAATGTCAGTAGGGATATCAGAGATGGAGGCCACAGCCTACAGGAAAACAGAAAAGACAACCCTAGAACATGTATTTATTAAGAAATAAAAGGAGGAAAAGTGTTTTGACTCGAGATACACATCCTTTAATCTTCCTGTGTATGGATTTAAACAATTCCAAATGGGATGTCTGACCTGTGTATGTACTGAGGGGAGGAAATAAAACAACTTCTAGTTTTCAGAATCCCAGGGCAGAAAAACAGTATCTAACTCTAATCTGCTCCCAGCTCATCACCTTTCTAATGGATTCATTCCAAAACCTCACAAACCTGAAGCAGCTGCAGAAGAGCTGACCCTAGGACACAAAGAGAGTGAGTGCCTTGCATCAGGATGAGCACTCAGCTGTAAAACAGATGGTGCAAGACAGATGCTGCTGAAGGAATGCAAGTGTTGATTATAACCTGTATCACCTCAGCATTCAGGACAGAAAGTGTGGTTTAGCCACTAGATAAGCCCAGTAATCAGGTCAGCACCCTCCAGCCAGGCCACCAGCCCTTTTTTTTCCTGGACAGCTCACTGGACGTAAGAGAAACCAGTGTTACAGGATTGGACTTTGACCATTCCTGCAGTTCCCATTCTCCTTTTGGCATGCAGTACTGAGATCTGTGGGAGATCAAACCCAAACCTGGGAAAACAGTGGAAATGAAGGAGATTCAGGGATTGCAGGGTCTCACCTCCATCAGTCGTCTCTGCCTCATCTCCTTGCTCT
Organism: Climacteris rufus; assembly: GCA_013398175.1. Classification (NCBI taxonomy): domain Eukaryota; kingdom Metazoa; phylum Chordata; class Aves; order Passeriformes; family Climacteridae; genus Climacteris; species Climacteris rufus. The sequence continues at coordinate 193,884 of VZRZ01006699.1, read as the reverse complement.
GCCCTTCCATCATGTGAAGGCCTGAAAGCACCACCAGGTCTGGCTGGAACTCATCCAGGCTGGACACAAACACTTCCAGCATGCTCAGGGCGCCGTTGGAGAGGTCGTGGGAGAAGATGAAGCGGTTGGCAGAGGGGGCCCTCACCCGGCCCCACTCCTCACCTGGGGTGGAGAAACAGCACCAAAGGTGTGTGAGCTGCTTTCTTCTGGCTGGGATCACAAATCCAATGGGTTCCATCAGCAGCAGAAAACCCCATGGAATTGTTTTAGCCATTACAGGAGGGCTACCCCGAGTTTCATTGGCAGGTGGTTAAATGTGTGTTTTCAGGGAGCATTTTGGAGCTTTAGAGTGACACCACTCAGGCCTGTGCACCAATCTTAGTGATGTTCAGGGGTCCCATTTAACTCTCAGCCTTTGGCAAGGTACCTGCTTGATATTCCAAGATGAGATGGAATTCATCTCTTTCCTGCATGGATTCAGGTGGCACAACCACATTGTCATCCAGCAGTTCGTGGAGTTTGGGACCAACTGGGCCACAAAGGAGGATCTAGAAAATGAGGAAAAACAAACAAGGTTTCCCTTGTCATGTCCCTTCTCAAAATTTAAGCATCACCTAGATAATTGATTTTAAAAAGTTAATAATTCAATTTTTAAAAAATCAGCTACTTTCAACTTGGAAGGCCAACCATATGTTCCACCACCACAACCCAAGAAACAACTGCCAGATCCCCAGATTCTACAGGGAAGCAACACCAGACAAGCAAATGAAAGAAGACAAGCAAATGAAAGAAGACAAGCAAAAGGCACAGAATGTTTGGAACATGTGTTTACCTTCAGGTCTGGATTTGCTGCGAGCTTCTGCCCGATGAGAGCAGCATTTCCTCCCACGTAAAGCTGTAAAACAAACAGAGCTGGCTGTGGGCATCCCTTTGCTCTGGGACCTTTACACACAGCACAGGCTGCAGATTTTGGCTTTTTACAACAGGGTCCAGCAGTACTCAAATTACTAAAGGTTATTGGGGCTGAAGGCAAAATGATGTTAAAATTCTCTGTGAGATCTCAACAACTTGAGTGTTCTTTTTTAATCTAAATATTGACCTTCAGGTAATGGGCCTGTAAAAATCAATTCATTAATAACATTAACACTACTGTAGAAACCAACTCATTCAGCAAGTAAGCAGCCCCTACTCCTGTGCAACTTCTCTGTAGCTAAAAACCTGTGGATTTTTACCAAGGCTGATACAGGAATCATTTAAAAACTGCAGCAATTCTTCCTCAGTTGGAGATTGAGGTGAAACCTGCTGCCTGTGCCCACATGAAGTGACAGGAACCCTGAAAGTTTCTTCAGGTAAGAAAGGTCAAACTTTCCAGTAGAACTCTGATTTGAGCTTGAAAAGCCATGGATGTGGATTGTCATGAGGGTCACAGGTGCTCAGAGGAGGCCATGGAGATGCTCCCAGGGCTGCAGCCCCTCTGCTCTGGAGCCAGGCTGGGAGAGCTGGGGGTGCTCACCTGGAGAAGGCTCTGGGGAGACCTCAGAGCCCCTTCCAGAGCCTAAAGGGGCTCCAGGAGAGCTGGAGAGGGACTTGGGACAAGGGATGGAGGAATAGGATAAGGGGGAATGGCTTCCCAGTGCCAGAGGGCAGGGATAGATGGCATGTTGGGAAGAAATCCTTCCCTGTGAGGGTGGGGAGGCCCTGGCACAGGGTGCCCAGAGAAGCTGTGGCTGCCCCATCCCTGGAAGTGTCCCAGGCAAAGTTGGATGGGGCTTGGAGCAGCCTGGGATAGGGGAAGGTGTCCCTGCCCATGGCAGGGGTGGCACTGGATGGGCTCTAAGGACCCTTCCAACCCAAACCAGTCTGGGATTGTGACAGAAAACAGGCCATGGAAGGACACAGCTAAAAATCAGGTGATTCCTCTCCCTGCCTCATTCCAAGGTATTGGAGCCTCTTTTACAGCCTTAGCCCCATCTGGCTCCCAAGAGGCACCTTTGGCATTTCAGTTTGGGAAAATCAGCTGGGGAGAGACCATTTCAACCCCTCCTGTCTGCAGCAGGGGCAGAGCCCCACAGAAAATCATCAACACAACTCAGGCTCCGGCACAAGCTCCTTCCTAAAGGATTTCCTCTCTCCCTAGAGGGAGGATGAACATGAGCAGTGAGGAGGAAGGGAGGAGCAGCACTGCCAGGGCCCCCGTCCAGCACAGACCCACCTGTGCCGCGGGGTGCTCGGAGGCCGCGCGCGCGATGGCCCGGAACGCCTCGGCGTCGCTGAAGAAGCGCTCGGCGGCCGCCCCTCTCTCCATGAAGTGGGCAAAGGCTTCCCTCAGGTCCTGGCCCGAGTTGAGCACTGCGTGGTTCTTCCCTTCCCCAGGCTCCAGGCCCAGCGCCTCCAGCAGCTTCACCCCGGACAGCACCACGTCCACGCAGGCGTTGACGCTGCGGGAGAGAAGGCAAAGGCGTCCTGGGACAAGCAGACCTAGCTCAGGGCACCTGGCAGTGCAGCGAGATCACAGTCACTGTGCAGGGCAGAACCACCAACCAACTGGGAAAAACCCTCACAAAGGCACAGGAATTTTCTGAAATTCTCTCCTAAACCCTTCTCTGTTTGACTGGCTTTTATTGTGCCCCAGAGGAGAGAGGGATTTCTGATTTTCTGCTGAACTGAAACAAGGAGAGCTGCGTGGTCCAGAGGTGGTTGTGCTGTATGTTACAATACAGGTCCTGCTTCATTTCCTGCCTTAGGCTCGCTCCAATAGAACAGGCACAGTAAGAGTGGCATTTTACACTTTAAATTCTTAGAAGCTTTTAAAAAGATAAATATTTTGGGTGTAAAATGTGCACGCAATTCAAAACTGTTAAAAACAAAACTGAAAGTGTTTAAGTCTGCTAGATGAGCCTCTGGAGTTTCACCTACTCCTAATAATACCCAACCCACACACAAACTCCCCACACAGGCTGGTTCTGTTTACAAGAAGTCAAGAGAGCAATTTGTCAGTTGAAATATTCGAAAACAGCAGTTTCTAAAGGACCATCCCAAACTTCCAGAAATAGCATGCAGTGGAAACAGGAGAAAAATCCTGCAGCAGTAAGAGAGGGATAATAACCACTTCAGCAGATCCAGGCTTTATGGAAAGTGTAACTTCCAGTTCCCATTTCTCATTGATTTAATCACAGTCTAATTCAGACTAAAGGGCAGGAAAGTTTCTGGCTGGAACCAGAACCCCAGGAAGACAATTTATAAACACTTGCCCTCGTCTCACTTTGTGGTTTCAGAGAGATATCAACATACACCAAATACTTCCTGAGATGACACCAGCAACTATTTAACCATCTTCTGGACCTGCTGTCAAGTGCCATTTCTGTTCCTCTGCCCCACACTTCCCTGACAGGGATCCAAACCATCTATAAAACTGGTGCAGGATCCCTGCCTTTCTCCCCATCTCCCCTTGTGAGACTCCAAGGGCCAGTTCCTGCTCCCAGGCCAGCACAGAGTGCTCAGCACTCAGCATTCCCCCTTGGCAGTGAGCTCTCAGGCACTGGATTTGGGCTGCAACACGTGAGAGCTGCATCACACAAAATAAAGGCCATGAGAAACCCTGAGGCTTTCCAGTCCACGAGATAACCAGCCCAGAAATCTTCTGGATGTGCATTATCTCCTACACTGAGGACAGAGAAATCCCCTTGCATGGCAGAGAAAAGAAACCATAAGCTCAGGCAGCATTTTAGCCCCAATTTTATGTTTTAATGAATCACTACCAACAGGATGAAACCAAGTCAGATTCCTCTGCTAACACAGAGCTACACAGCCATGGAGGTAGGTAACTCCTTCCAACACCCAAAACCTGAGTCTTCCAGTTAAAGTCAAGTTATTCTGCCACATCCATATATTTAAAGTGAGTCAAGTGCTAAATATCTGGATTAATGGTCAGACTTAAACCCAGCATTTAAGATCAATGTGACATTCCTGAACTTTCCCCTCGTTATCTTCCCACTTTAAAAAGAGAAGGGGTGTTGGATTTCCCTGTGTTCAATCCATTGCCTTCTCCTCTCCCATCCCTCCTCATGTCTCTCCTCTCCAGCTCTGCCTGGACTCAGTTATCTCTTCCCAAAGGCAAAGGCTTCACTCCCTTCTCCAATCTATGAACCTGTCTCCAGTACCCATTTATTGCCAGCCTGTGCTGGATGGAACAGCAGCTCCAACCCTAACCCTCAGACTCTGTACATCGTTTTGTTTTACAGACAAGCAGGCTGGGAATAAGGTCTCTGGAGAGGAGCTGCCAACGGGGCCTGAGCAGGGCTTAAATCCCCACCCCAGGAGGGCTCTGGGCCATTGATCCCCTCGGCTGAGGTCCAACTCCGGCCGAGCAGCGCAGCAGGAGGTGCTGCACTCACCACTGGCTCTCTTCAGGAAATCATGGAATGGTTTGGGCTGGAAGGGACCTTCAAGGTCATCTGGCTCCATGCCCTGCCATGGGCAGAGACACCTTCCACTACCCCAGGTTGCTCCAAGCCCCACCCAACCTGGCCTTGGACGTTTCCAGGGATGGGGCAGCCACAGCTTCTCTGGGCACCCTGTGCCAGGGCCTCCCCACCCTCACAGGGTGGAATATCTTCCCAATATCCGAACTATCCCTGCCCTCTAGCACTGGGAAGCCATTCCCCCTTATCCTGTCCCTCCATCCCTTGTCCCAAGTCCCTCTCCAGCTCTCCTGGAGCCCCTTGAGGCACTGAAGGGGCTCTGAGCTCTCCCTGGAACCTTCTCTTCTCCAGGTGAGCACCCCCAGCTCTCCCAGGCTGGCTCCAGAGCAGAGGGGCTGCAGCCCTGGGAGCATCTCCGTGGCCTCCTCTGGCCTCTCTCCAGCAGCTCCACGTCCTGCTGATGCCGGACCCCAGGGCTGAGGCAGCTCTGCAGGTGGGGTCTCACCTGAGCGGGGCAGATACATCCCGGGTACATCCCTATCCACGCCCGTACCCACACGTTCCACACCCGCACACGTGGACAGCGGGATGCACATCCCGGCCCAGGCGCGCTCCCCGCCCCGCGGCCCGGGGCGCTCCCCGCGCGCTCCCGCACCTACCCGACGGCGACGCGCGCCCAGCCGC
>VZRZ01006699.1:175650-188754 GCA_013398175.1 Climacteris rufus | reverse complement strand
AGCGTCCCCAGCAGCGAGGCCGAGAGCTGCCGCAGGGCCGCGGGGGGCAGCTCGGGGCCCAGCACGCACAGGTAGCCCAGCGCCAGGGCCAGCAGGCCCACGCACACCGACCGCTGCCACATCGCGCCCGGCGCGCTCCGCTCCTCCTCCTCCTCCCCCGCCGCCGCGGCTGAGGCGGGGCGCTGCCGGCGGGGGCCTCCTTACGCCGCCTCCGTAGCGCCCCGCCCCCGCCGGCCTCCGGATGGCGTAAACCGCTTCGGGAATCGCGGCGCGCCGCTCTCCCTGCGCAACCCGCGTACGGCCCGGCTGTGCGGCTGCGCCCCTTGCGTAACTCGGTGCGGGAATAGCGCTCCCTCTGCGCAGCTTGCGTACGGCCCGGCCCTGCGGCTGCGCCGCTTGCGTGGCTCGGTACGAGAATGGCGTAGGCGGCGCAGGCGGCGCGGCGCGTCGTGAGGGGAAATGGCGGGACAGGGGCGCCCTCACGGCACCGCCGGGGCGAAGCTTCCAGGGAGGGACCGGGCCGAGGCTTCCGGGAGCGGGCCGGGCCCTCGGGCAGCGGGAAGCCGGGACGAGGAGCCCTGGTGCCTGTGCTGAGGCCTGGCGGGGCATCGCATCTGCATCCTCTTATGTACGTGGTACTGCTGCTCTGTCCCCTCCGCAGGGTTCCTCTCACGGTGCTGCCGTTTCTTTGTTTCCCAACACCCGTGTGGGTCTGTGTTGTTTTTCTGCTCTGCCCCAGCAGAGCACTGCCTGTGGTCCCAAAGCTCCTCTCCCCTGCCTCACACCAAAACCCCTCTAAAGGCTTGTGTCCAGCAATCCCATCACTGACAGAAGGTAATCACCAGCCCTAGTGTATATTCTTTCTTTTTGGTATTATAGTTCCTGGTCTCATCCTCTTTTGTGCCTTCTCTAGGGTGAGTTGAACTCATCAGAGCTGCCCACACCCCTGAGGCCACTTGTGTCGGGAGCAGGGCTGTGAGTGCCCTTTGCTGCCTGGTGCATCCATCACAGAGGTGCTGTAGCGAGGAAAAATGGAAAAAAATCCCTTTTAATGAAAAGGAGTTTTTCTGGGCTTCTTCAGAAATCACAGAAACATTCACTCAGAGGCTTCTGACAAAATTTGCAAGAGTTTGACAACTCTGTTCCACAGCGCGTTGGCTGAGGCAGCCGATAATTTTCTTATTCAGCTCTATGTTGTGAGTGATTGTCATCTCCTCAGACTCTGGCAAAGCAAACAGAAAAGGAGATGGGATAGCAGAAGGTCTTTTTGTTGATTTTTCTTTCTTTTTAGGGTAGTATTTAGTTAGCAGCCATTGTAATGAATCCATTACTTGCCCTCAGGGCTCATTTGGCTGCCCATCAGGTTCTCTTTCTTACTAGTCATTGCCATAAGGGACTTCATTATTTATTTATGTATTATTTCCTCTGGAGTTACTCCTCAGACTGTTGAGGGTGCAGAGATGGGCAGGACAGGCTGATGATGGGGACTGGAACTGCTGGGGAAGGAGAAAGTGAGGAAAAAACCCTCCTCTCCTGGCAGCTGATGGTGACCAGGGCCACTGACGGGGTTTGTGGGCCTAAAGCTTTGTGATAATGTAATGATCTTTAAGAACAGAATCCTGAAAACAAACTAGAGGCCCGGTGTTCTTCAGGAAATCCTTCAGACAGTTCTTTACCTCAAATACCTTTCTGCTGAAGTGCCCTTTAACAGAGTGATCATCTTCTCAGACTCTGTTCAGCCCAGAGTTGCTCTGTAATTGTGAACCCCCTCCCCCTTTTCCTTTGCTCAGGTGGTCTTTGGGTCTTGTCAGTAGCTTTTTCATTTGAACAAATGTAATGGTTTCCCCTTCAGTGCTTTCCTGGCTGATGTTTGATCTCTCTGTGATGATGAAATCTCGCCGGTTCCGCACTCCCCGGGGGACGGGCCTGCGAGGCTCTGTGGTTACAGACAGCCCTCCAGCCCAGGCAGGGAGAGCAGAGCAAATACCTGTCCCCAATGCTGCAGTCAGGGCTTCCCCTGTGCGATGGGGGTGTTTCTAGCCTTGTCACAGAACATCATCATTAGCTGTGCCCACGGGGCAGCCCCAACCCACAGCCTTGTCACTGCCTGGGGACCCCGTTATTAGCCCTGGCAGGGCGTGGCTGCGAGCAGCAATCTGACACAGCAATACTTTGGGGGATTAAGCCCACTTTGGGATGATTAATATGTCACCTGATGCTGATGCAGTTGTTGTCCTGAAGACTAAAAGTGTTTTTTTTACAACAGGTACAGTTTCCACATGAATTCGAAGCTGCAGAGGAGGAACCACATCTCTTTGGTCTCTGTGAACTGCTGGTGTTCAGCCTCCATGGACAGTTCTGTCAGTGCACTTGGACAAGGCTGCAAAGGTAATTGAAGGATTCGTTTTGCAATCTGCCAACAGAAATTAAAGGTTTAGCAAAGACAAGTTCCCTCAGAGAACCTGTTCAGTTAAAGAGCTAACCAGCCATTTCTTGGTCAGCATTTATTTTTAGGCCAATGGAAAGCTATGTTTGCCTCCAACAGCCAAATTAGAGGGGAAACTGTCAGCTGAGAGGTGAAGTCCAGCTCCTTATTGTCCCTTGAGCCACACCATGAATTTCAGTCACAGGTAACAGAGAGGGACACAGGGCTGGAGTTAACTCAGCCTGAGTAAAAAACTATTAATTAAATACATGTTTAATTATGGAAATAGCAAGCTGATGGCTTCTGGGTCACTGCTGTGTGTCATTTCAAATATATGATCCACTGATCTCAAGAGTTTACACTGGGATACTTGTATTAAAAGCATGGGAAGAGATGGGTAAGAGTTAAGGGATTTTTTTAGAATGGAAGGAGTTAAAATTGTATGTCAACAGTTTTCTTTCATTTTGTTTCCCTGTTTTTATGAAATCCTTTGTATAAGAAATCTTTTTCTTGACAGTTTTGTGGTATGAGCTGCTGGTGACTTGCGGGGGTGGTAGAGGGACAGTGCTTTTAATCAATGTTCAGTTATTGGAAATGGAACTTGTTCCCTTCAGGAAAAAAAAGAGAAGGTGGAAAAAAAACCAGACTTTTTCTGCAGGAAGCAGACAAAGAATGTGTTTCCTTGATTGTTTGAAGATTGGCTATGGAGAGTGGTACACGTGGCACCTGCTCTCAGGCCACTCAGGGCTGACAGACCTTTATGTGTGAGCTCCTGACCTCACTCAGTTTGCTTTTCTGACCATGGGCTTGGTTTGGAGAAATGCGGGTTTGCCAGACCCTCGTTAGGCAGGAGGCAAGAGGGAGGGGAATGAGGGTGGGCAAGGGGAGGAAACAGCAGGGAGGGGTGAAAGCCAAAGCTTCCAGTTCCCAAAGGAGCTCTGGAAACCTGTTTTTCTTACTTTGAACTCATCAGCTTGAAGCAGTTGTCTTTACTCCTTGTTCAGTTGAATTTCCACATTCAGATGAGCTCCTTCCCTCTGACCTGCTTTGGCCAGTGAAACTCCAGGCCTGTGCACAATGCGGGGAGGGGAGGAGCTTTCCCAAACGATGAATTCCTTTGTTGTTGGTGGGGTCGGTCATGCGTTTCTGTAGTGCCCGGGGTGGAGTCTTTAGCTGGAGCTAATGAACACTGGGCAGTGCCCAGGGTAGGATTTGCATGGCAGTTCCCTCTTAGCTCCTGTCCTGTCCAAGGTGTTATCCATTATCTCTGCCTTCCCCAGGCACCCTGGGGCTTTGTGTGCCCGGCTCACTCATCTGTGTGTCACCCCACCTTGCTATCAGACTGCCTTTGATCACAGGCCTCGTTTAACCCGGGCTGGGCACTCTTTACAGAGCCATTCCTCACTCCATGTACATGGAATTGGTGTGTGCCCAGGCCATTTCAGGGGAGCCAACAGCAGAACCCTTGGCAGTGAGTGGTTGCCATTGATGGGGTTTCACTGGGGGAGGAGGAGGAAGAAGAGCAAGGTTGGCTTCTTGGATGGATCCTGATAAAGGCCTGGAAAATTCAGAAAGTTTGTACTGAGCCGTGCAGATGAGCAGAGGAACTCCAATTAAAATACAGACTCTGTGTTGTTCTCAGAGACTGGGCAACATTCCCCATCTGAGCTCTGCCAGCAGATCTCAGTGCTGGACTTCAGCACCCACTGCTGCTCTGCTCTGTGAGACACCCACTCAGCTTGGCCAGCACAGCTCAATCTTGATCTGTAACATCTCGTGCTGTTCAATCCTGGGCCCTTTTGGAGCACAAGATGCCATCTCTCTCCTAAATTGTGCCAAATTGCTTCGTTTTGGCAGCAGAACTCGTTCTCACTTGTCACCTAATGGGATACCTGGGGACTTCCATCGGCACTGTCAGCAACAGAGGCAGAATCAAGTGAATGCCCAGCCCCCTGCTAAGCCCCTAATTATACAGTGATGTGTTAATAACAAACACTCTTTCATGTCTTGGCAGTTGCCAACCTCTCCTCGGTAGTGCAGCACTTCAGCAGTAGAATGGCATGGGGAAGATGCAAGGCCCAGTTTTAAATAATTAGTACCAGCATAGTGTGTTCCCAGAATGGGAGCTGGGAAGAGTCTGAAGCTGGCAGATGCCAGTTGTGTGGATGTTTTGCAGGTCTGAGCCACGTTGGAGAGATTTGCTGTTGCAGAAGTGTTTCTGCACAGAGAATCCTTTTCCCTCCCTCCCTCTCAGGTTAGGAATCTGCCTTCCTTGGAGACTTTGCTCCTTCCCAGTTTTTGAGAGCTCAGCAGTGGGAGGTGGAACGATTTCCATCTTGGCTGAGACACCAGGGCTGGAGCTGGCAGCATCCCCATCCCAACTGATGCATTTCTTTCAGCTGGAGCCAAATGGCTGTGTTTTGCCAGGCTCACAGCCTGTGGTGACCAGCCTGGCTGCCAGACAATACACGGGAACTGGAGCAGGAGTGAGCACCTCCTGTGCTGGGGAACACCCCCAGCAATCAGAGGTGGAGGCAGTGGCTGCTGAGCTGCTTGTTTCTGGAGCAAGTGGTTCAGATCAATAGAGATGAAACAACTGCAACCTTTGTGGCAAGAAGACGGGTTAGGAAATCATGCTCAGGAAGTGAGAAACTTTGGTAGGAAGGTGTTCTGACTGCATTTCCAGCCTGGCCCCTGTGAGACTCCAGCTGCAGCACTGTCAGGTGCTGAGAGGTGCAGCTGAACCGCTGTTTGTCTGTCAGGTGTGGCCCTGTGAACAGTCATGAGAGTGATTAGATGTGTTAAGGTGTGCTGAGAGCTGTTCAGAAGGAAGGGTGGGTATATGTGAGCAGAGCAGTGCTCTAAGTGTTTTTGTGTATTCTCAACTTGGCAAGATAGAAGATGGATGACAGATGCTCAGTCTTATCTTTGGGAAGGAAGTCTGAAATCAAATTATTCTTCAGTCCCCTAGATCCATCCAATTTGCATACTCATTGGTGAGTGTTCTGTGGGTTGTGTCTCGTTGCACACACTTTGGATTCTGTAGGATAGTTGTTATAATTTCTATTCACATCATTTCAGCACTCACAGCAGTGCCAGTGTTGTTAGTTGTGAATGTGTCTGGAACGTGTGGTGCCTGCCCTCACTCCTGTGATACAAAGGGCATTGCTAAAACCTCATGATGTACCTCGCACTAACTAACTGCTGTAGCACAACCCCAGCAGCAAAAACACCAGAAGTGCAACATCCATCTCTGGTACTGTTCTAGAAAACTCCCCAAGCCTGGATCTTTGAGAAGCCTTTGATTTGCAGCCTTTAAGGCTGTGGCTGAAGCCCTTGCTGTGGCAGAGGACTGTGGAAGAAGGATTTAGGCAGGCCTGGGGAGGTGAGAAGAGAGAAGCCAAGTGTTTGCTGTGCTGGGGGGTCTGTCAGCTTGCAGTGCTGTGTGGGGGCTGCTGAGGGCACTTTGCAGGAGACAGGACAGCCTCAGATCAGATTTCTGTGAGCAGGAGGGAGGGAAAAGGCTTTCTCTGAGGCTGAGAGCCCCACAGTTTTACCAGCAAAAATACACTGGAGCTACCAGCACAGAACAGCCTGTTCGTGTTCCTCCCCCGTGTGTGTCACATGCATGTCTGGAATAGCCAGTCTGGGTCCTGGCACAGGGTGTGTCTCCGTGGGGAGTGGTTCTCTGCCCTGCCATTCCAGCCACCCACAGCACAGGGAGAATCATTCAGACTCGTTCAGCCTGAGGTGATGGTGACATCAGCTGCTCATCCTCGAGGGCCCTGCCTTACAGACGGTGTCCCTTCCCAGGGAGCAGCCCCAGGGCCACCTCTGCTCCACCCTCCCAATCCCTGTCTCTTCCTTAGCACCTTCCAGGCCGTGCTACAGCTCCAAGAACTCCAGGATGTGCAGTCAGGTGCACAGTTCTCTCCCGGGGGTGGCTGATCCTTTGACTGATAGCATGTGCCTTATGCAATATTGTAAGCTGGGCATATTTTAACATGCCAGCTGAAGCCCTGAATCAGACTTTGCAGTGGATTTGTGGATTGGTCTTCTGAGAGGCAGTTGTTTGAGAATGTCACCAGTGAGACTGCCAAACCTCTTTGTGTATTTCATAGTTCATGCTGTAAACTGCTCACACACATCCTCGAGTTGTGTATTAACAGACACAGCTCATAAATAGTGGTGCCTGGCAAAGCTGTCGGCTCTAGATCTGTCCACAGAGCTTTGGGCCACAGAATTTGCTGTGACAAAGGTGTGCCTGGTGTTTTCCTTCTGTGTGAATGCAGGAAGTGTAGGACATGGAACATTTGGTGTAAAATGAGACCAGAGGTAGTGATTGTGGCTGCACGTGGAACCAGATTTGTTTAAGTTGTTGAAGAGGTCTCTAACCTATTCTATAAAGACACAACCATCAGAGAAACAGAAAGGTGGTTGAGAAAAGTGATGCACACCCAGAAAATGTTTTATTAAATAAAGACAGGGTGGAGAAACAAGGGAGTGCTAGAAGTGGTTATATGGGGAAAGGCTTGAATAAGATTTCAAAGAAAGTATCTTGTGATCTGGAAATAAAACTGTAAAATACTGGAAACCACAGAAATCCAGAACACAATCTGTTCTTTTATAAGTATTTGAGGTCTGTTTTTTCTTATGTGAGTGTATAGATATTGCTGAGGCTTTGTGAGCATGAAATTCCTTTTTCCTTTGTAGTTCTGTGGCACTTGTAAGGATGTCTTGCCTTCTGTGGCACTTACAGGTCTTGGAAGGATTTCTTGCCTCTAGGCTGGGCATCATGCATGACAGGAAGTACTAACCAAAGAGATCAAAGTGAAACCCAGGTAGATTCCCAGGGAAATTGCTGGGTGATCAACCAGCTCAGGCTCCAGAGATTCCTTTTTGCAAGTCTGCCTGTGATTTATGCCATCTCCATTCTGTGAGCTCAGGCTGTGCTTTGTTGGTGCTGCAGTGTTCAGGCTGTTGGGGTGATGGGATGGTTGGTCTCAGTGCCTCAGAGCACAGCCCATCTCGTGTAGAAATGGCACTGAAGGATCACAGCTTGTGCTCTGGAAGACAAGGCAGATGGGCTGAAGAGGAGGGAAAGGCACTGGAAGCCTCTCCATGGTGGACATAAGTGAGAAAGACTCTTCCTCCTTCATCTTCACAGAAGTACAGAAGAAAACAAACCGATCCTTCTCTGCCTTTGCTGCTCTCTGGACTTCAGAAATGACTGTTGTGACATTTCCCTTCTCAGCAGAGGCCAAGACAGACTCACTTTATTCCTGCCCCTTTTCCTTTAGCTGAGACATCTCTCAGCAGCGACTACTCCATCTGCTGTCCAGAGGAGGTCATTCATCTCCGAAGGGAACACACAGGCTTTTCAGTGACTTCCTCCTGAGCAATCTGCTGCTGACAGATCCCTCTCCTTAGCCAAACTCAGGCTGACAAGGACAGTTTTGGTTGCCCATTAACCTCAAAACTATATAGTATTAAAAATAACCAGGGAGGAACAATCTGTTGATCTGGACCAGCTTCTGTACAAGGAGGAGTTGTCCAAAAAGGAGCTGTTCAGCTCCAGAGCATTGCTGTAGAGGGCTGTGAAGCCCTCTGTGTCTAGAGGGTGAGCACTGAGGCCTGGCTGGCTCTCCTTTTCCCAGGTACCTTGCTATTCCAAAGGTGGGACATGCCATGGCTGTCTTGTGTCCTGCTCTGGAGGGGAGAGGTGTTACTGAGCTTGGGTTTCTCTTCAAGTGAAGTGCTGGAGGTGCCAAAGAGGGAGGTGTGTGAGGAAGCCTTTCCCAAACAAAGCTCCCTTCCAGGAAAGGAGCTGATAATCTTTGGAGTCTGCTACGGATTTAGCACTGAGGTGGCAGCTGAAGGTGAGAAAGACAGCTCTGGGCAGCTGCACAGGACCCGGGGCTGGGAAAGGGCACAGCTATGCCCTGAGCACCTGCTGAGCAGGCTTTGAGGTTTTCCAAGGGACTGTGCTAGCAGAGGAGGAGCAGGAGCCCGTGGACAGCTGGGTTTTCAGCCTGCTCCCGTCTCTGTCAGGACACAGGTGCTGAGATGCTTCTCACTGCTGGGCTCTTGAGCTTTCAGCTGGGCACCCATCCAGCCATCCACCACTCCTTGGATCTGGTCCATGGGAAACCAGATGTGATCTGAGGGTTGCCCCTGCGGTGGAGATATCAAACAGACACCTGGCATTTAATACAAACTGAGGGAAATTGGGGCTGAAAATAGAAGTGGGCAGTGCCTGGAGCGCTTTGAGTCTGTAGTGGGGCTCCTGCCTGGGCTCCTGGACCTGTGGATCAGCTCAAAGCACAAGGCAGAACCACCTGTTTGGGTGTAGCTGTAGAAGAATTGCTGTGGGGCAGCCCTGAACCTCAGGTGAAGTGGAAGGCAGTGCAGGGATTTTCTCTTTTCCCCAGGATTTGATCACGTGAGGAACAATGGAGCGAGCGCTTCCGTGCTTTGTGGTCCAACTGACAGACAGTGCAGGGGAGGCTTTGTTTTCAGCTGTGAAACCCAGGAAGGGATATGTTCTTTGTGAATTCATTAATGTGGAGAAAAGGCAGTTTAACTATTTGACAAAAGATTCATTTCCACCCACTTCCCAGCTGGCGGCTTAGCCATGGACTGTCAGATTTCCATCAGCCTCCAGCGTTCCCACTGAAATAGCAATTTTTGCTTGGCAGGGCAGAGAGCAACAGTTGTGAGCCCTGTGCTGCTCACAGCAGGTAAAGGAGGGAGGACAGGGTTCTGCCCTGCTCCAGGCAGGGCTCCTTGGTGCTGCATGGCCCATTCAGCAGCTGCCACGAGCAGGAGCTCAACTTGAATCCCTCTGAGCAGGGATTTAGGTTCTTTTCCTAGGCTGGCAGGTTTCAGGAATTTTTCCCTTGGCCTTGTTGTGAGATGGGGGGAGTGACAGTGTCCTTCACTCCACGGGCAGGATTTTCCATGCAGGTTATTCAGTGTCTCAGCAGCACAGCAAGCAAGGAGGGGTGGGAGTCAGTGCAGTGCCCGGTGACATTCTCAGGCACAGAGACATCTTCAAGAGAGAAGCTGAGGCAAATCATAATCACAAAGTCATCAGTCTGCTAGCAAGAGCCGGGGGAATAAACCTCAAATGAAATCCTAGTTTGTAACAGCACACAGCAGATACCTGCTGGATTCCTGAGGTTGTGACTTGGCCCAGCAAAGGTGTGTGCTGCCAGTTCAGAGGCTGCTGGGGTGTAAAAACTGCAGATTCCTTCCAAATATTTGCAAGCCTTGAGTCAGCCCTCCCACAGAGACAACTGTTAGGGAAACCTTTCCATGCACATGATGCACCCACAGCAGGTCTCATCCCTCAGCCAGAGAGGTGACCGTGTCATCTGTTGCCAGTAACTGGAGCAGCAGCAGAGCAGTGGCTTCCCTGTGCATGTCACTGCTATCAGCAGAGCAAAGATGTCTCTAAATAGCACTGGAATGTTTAGCAATTGTGGTCTCATGTGAAAAGTTCAAGCTGTATTTCAAGGACAGAAGGTCTTCTAAGAAAGAGGAGATCAAATCCCCAAGGAGCAGTTGGAAAATGCCACTGTGAGTGCCCCCCAAATGCCTTTGGCACATTTTGCTGAAGTGACACGCTGCAGCTTGTGTCTGTGTGAGGAGAAAAGGACACCAGGGTATGGGGTTGGGATCCTGAGCAACCTCACACATCATAAACACCACAAGGTAATGGCAAAATTATTCTGAGTAAAAGAAAACACAGAAAAAGAAGGCATCAACCAAACTTTGGGTGCACTTAGCAGGAATCTGAGAACAAACTGTGCAAGACACATTTACACTTGTGAATATTTGCTACTCTGTCAAGATTGAGGGCACCAGAGAAGTCTTAGTGCCTGCAGAGATTTAAACAAATAAGCTACTGCAGCCTCTGGAAAGACTGACCTGGGAGTTGCACAGTGGGAGACTCAGATGAGGTGTTTCTGGGAAGGGGAAGGAATTGGAAGGACGAAGCAAGGAGAAGGACGTGTGTGTCTCAGACAAGACTGACCTAAGCCCAGTGAATCTGGATCTGTTTGTCTCTGAGCTGCCTAAAGCAGAAAACGCTTTTTAAAATTCCTTTTGTCAGTTCTGGCATTTTGATTTTCATCTGCAATGTCACCCTGGAGGCATAAATTACAGACTCCAGTCCCTGCAAAGCTGGGGCTCTGAGAGTGCCCTCACATTACTGGGATTCGCTTCTTTGCTGGAATGACAGGCAGTGTGAGCTCGGGAGGGAGCTGTGGGCAGTGCAGTGGGAGAGGTGGCTTTGGAGGCTGCCCAGATCAAAGGGAGTGAGCAGATGTGAGCACTGGCAGGGCTTCAGCCAGGAGAGCTCTGTCAGGACACTGGCACCATCACCCTCCTGAGCTTAATGCCATGGTGGTGCCAGTCCAGCAGCTGGGGTGACCACTGCAGTCACAGACACATCTGCAGGACAAAGAGCAAATAGAGAGGAGTCTTTGGGGCTGCCAGAGCTGGACGTGGCACCCTGGCACAGTGTTTGATGCCAAGGTGAGTGTGTATGTTCAGTGATGGAGTCAGGGACACGAGGATCTTGCCCGTGTCTCCTTTGAACTTGATCTGTTCCTCACCTAGAGCACCAATAGGGGAATTTCCTCACTTTTTGGTGTCTGCATGCCCTGAAGCTGATTATCTCAATGTTACCACAGCCAGCAGTGGTGGAAGAACCGAGACAAAGCAGAGAAGTGCTAAGAAAAGCCACATCCTTTATCGCCAGCACACAGAAGATCACCTGGAACTACCACCAGGAGGTCCTGCCAGTGTTACCTTGCTTTTTGGGGATAAATCATGCACTTGGGAGCCAGCAGAATCCATTGCTCATATGTTTCACTGAGACCACAAATACACAGAGTGCAGGTGTAGGACAATTGAGACTTGGAGGACAGGGATATTCTCGTTCTCCTGGGATGTGCTCAGCAGCAGCAGGAGGAACACAGAGCTGCTGCCTGCTGTGCAGCACGGAGCAGAGTCCCAGCCCCACCACAGCCCTGTGTGAGCCACCCTCCTGTCACCTGCACTCACCCCATGTAACCTCCCACACAGCACACACAGGAGCTTTCCCAGTGGCACTGAAAGAAGGAACAACTTTCCCAAACCTGGAGAAAATCCCTTTGGTGCCAAACATGCTGAGGTCAGGGGCAAATCAAGGCTGGCATTGCAGGGGATGCCGTGGCTGGGCACAGCTGTGAGAACTTGTAACATGTAACATGGTGTGAGAGATGTGACGTTTATTTTTGCTGTCTGAGATGGATGTGGCAGGAAGGAATATTGCAAAAACCCATTTCCCAGCAGCAGGTGCTGGTGCCTGAGCCAGGGTAGGGCCTGAGGGCACATCTGGCCAGATCCTGTGAGTGCCCACGCTGGGGAGAGCAGGGCTGGGACACAGCACAGTTCTGCTGCTTCTTGCTCACAGGGAGCCCTGGGCTTCTCATTTGCTTTTGGGCCAAGTGAAATGTTCTGGTCAATTGAAATCCCATTTTATTTCATTTCCAATTTCTTTTGCTGAGTTTATTGCAGCAACCACAGTGTGATGCTGAATGTCCTGTGGGTGTAGCTGGGTCTGGCTCTGACACTGGTGCCTCCTGCAGTGCCTTGCACTGAGGAAGGGCAGAAGTATTTCCAGTTTTCAAGGGTTTTCATGGCAGCCAGGAAACCTTTGCTTCCTGGGTGTGGTGTTCCCTGGGGGAAGGCTGCCTTCTCCAGCACATTGCTCTCCTGACACAGGGTTGAAGCTCTCAGCCAGGTCTGGCATCTCAGCCTCTTCTCTGTGTCTAATGAAGGGGCCAAAGCCCTTTCTGGATCTCCAGGGGATGGGACATCTCATTTTCACCCACTTGGAAAGTAAAATGGCAACTGTACAGCAGTTTTATTTATTCAATCTATGCAATGTATCTGTATTCATGAAGCTCCTTTATTCAAATTCTTGGCTCCCAGTGCTAGGAGCAGCAACTTGCCCTTTAAAATGATAATAATCCCAAGCAAACTCCCCACAGAGACAAAATTTGTCATTGCTTTGCCTTTGGCTTTGCAAATATCTCGTGTTTCTCCTCGTAAAGTGCTGTGCTGATGGGTCTGGGGTGAGGTGCAGGGCAGGTTGGTCTGCAGAGTGGGCATGGAGATGCCCAGGGCAGTGTGGGGCAGGAGCAGCTGCTGAGAGAGGCTGTACAGCACCTCTGTGATGATGCTATGAGAACAGACTGGTGAGTTTTGGGCTGCTCAGGACACCACAAGGTGCAGCCAGACCTCAGGTGATGAGCACACACCAGCGTCCAAGAGAAGGATAATGGCTTTACTCCACACTCCTCTGGCAGATGCCAAACTCAGGCCCTCAGCAGAGCCTCTGTGACCCTCCTCACCTTTAACTGAAGTGCCCAGCATTGCTGGAAAGTAGCAAACACTTCTGCCTCTCTTTGCTCACCGAAATGCCTCAGGGTGCAGAGAAGTCGCTGCTGCTTTGGGTGCTGCCCTTGATGGACGATAGCTGCCCGCCCGTCTACCTGTCCCGAGGCGGGCAGGGCCGGGCTGGGCTGGGCAGGGCAGGGCAGGGCAGGGCAGGGCCGGGCAGGGCAGGGCAGGGCCGGGCCAGGCAGGGCAGGGCAGGGCCGGGCCAGGCAGGGCAGGGAGAGCAG
>VZRZ01006699.1:154388-175292 GCA_013398175.1 Climacteris rufus | reverse complement strand
AGGGCCCGGCAGCCCCCGAGGAGCTGCGGGTGCCGGCGGCGGGGCTGCCCCGGTGCCGCGGGAGAGGGCGCTGCGGGCCCGCGCTGCGCAGCCCGGGCTGGGCACGGGCAACCTCCGAGCGCTGCCATCGCAGCCCCCGGGAGCCAAGTGCCGCTGGAAACTTCACCCAACCCCGCCCGGAGCGGGGAGGGACAGGCCGTCACTATCCCCTTGTGACAAACAAGGAGCTTGGGAATTATAGTAGATTTAGTGCAGGGCTCTCTTTACCTAGAAGGGTGTTTTAGTGGATTAGTGCACTTCTGAGTTCAGCTGCTGCTCGCCAGAAAGGATGGTGGGGTTTGATTCATACCAGTGGATATATTTTCTCCTTCCTTTTTCCGTTTTGGTTGTGCCCACAAAATACTCAGTCCTGAAGGTTGTCACTAGAAAGGAATGTTAGAAGTGGTCGAAAGCTACATCAAAAAGGTACATCGTGTCACAGGCATTCGTTCTCTTCCCATTTCCATGGAAACATGGACTTCGGTGGTGTCAGGCAGAGCAGCCTGGCTGGATGTAGCGGGCTCCAGGAGGAACTGCTGGCAGCAGCACACAGAAATGTGCCTTGGCCCCTTCAGGTTTGGACAGACAGGTAGTCCGGTCCTTTGGAGTACCAGCGCTTGACAGATCGCATCAGAAACAACAGCTGGGACAAACATTTAACTCCCTGCTTCCCCCTTCCCACCCTACCCTTCCTCATCCCGCTGCCCCATCCAGTCCCGCAGAGAACGCCGCACACCACAGGCTCCGGTTTTTAATTTCCTGGGGGGCGCGAGGGGTGGAGAGCACATCTTGTGGCGGCTGACAGGCTTTTTGTTCTGCGCCAGTCCTTTTATTAACCCCCCGCTAGATGGTTCGCTGTCTGCGCCGAGCTGCCCCCGCTGCGCTGGTGATGAGAGCGTTCGGAGCAGCGGGGCTGCCGGGGGATTACGGGGATCCCGCCGACCGGGCCGCAGGGCCGGCCACCGGCACACAGATTGCTGCCGCCGCCTCGCCTCCATCTGCCCGCAGCGCTTGTGTCTGATCCCCCGCGGCCGTCCCGGGCCTCTCTGGCCCGCGGGGAAGGCGGCGGCGGGAGGGGCCCTGCTGCGAGCGGGCACGGACGGGATGGAGCCAGGCAAGAGCATCGTGTGCTCTCCCTCGCTCTGCCATCCCGCAGCTTCACCCAGCCCCTTGCATTTATCGTGGATCTTAGGCAAAAGTGTTGCCACTCAATAATCTTGCCCAATTCCCCTTCTGTTTTAGGGCCTCAATTCTGTAAAACATTTATCCCAGATGTGGGACTGCAGAATTTATGGGAAGAATTGAGAGCTTTCTGAGCAGTTGTTTCCTTTTCCTGTCAGATCAGACTGCTGTTGGTAGTTGATTATTCAAACAAATTAATTTGGGATGCACACACGAGTTCTAATTAGCTGCAATTATTCACTTATTTCCCCCCTGCTTCCCTCCTACCTCACCAGAAATTTAAAAAATATCACCCTAACACAGCGTGCCCTGCAATAATTATCCCCCGGGCCAATCCTGAACCTCTCAATCTACGATCAATACCTTCATCTGTCAGCCACAATTAATTAAACACAATCCCACTTTCAGGGCTTTGATTCATATCGCCCCAGAACAGCTTACTGGGTATTATAATCCAGACTGATGCTAATGCTGTCCTCAAGTGGAAGGGAGGGGCTGACTGAGATATCAAGCCCCAATTGCATTAAAAGCCAAGTGATAGAAGGGCTCTCGTTGTGAGGTGAGTGATGAGTAGGTGGCACCGTGTTCTCCTCTAGAGCCCGGCTGCTTCCCGGGGGAATAACGCTGCTGGAATGAGGCTGGGACAAGGGGTTGCTTTGGGTGGGGAAGCTGAGTTAGGCCAGCACGATGGTTTTGTTCTCTGTGCTGTCTGCCTGAGTGTCTTCTGTTCTACAGAGGCTTCTTTTTTTGGACAGTGGTTGCAATTTGGAATTTGATATGTTTCTGAACAGTAATTCGATATCCAAAGGCTGTTTAGAGCTTCCCGACACTGGTCTGTGGTGGTCCAACCCAGAGCTCCAGAGATGCTATAACAAAGCTCTTAAAAACAGTAAAATTGTTTTACTTGAGATTCTTCTGGTGCTTTTAATAACCCTGCATTCTACACACGGAGTGGTAAAAGCAAAGAGGGATGTAGGGCCAAGCCACACATCGGAAAAGCAGGGAGTGGATCCAAGATTCATGGCTCCCTCTCCTTTCCACTGTCTCCCTCAGAAGGCAAGGAGGTCAGATCTAAAAGGGGTGATTTGAATCTATTCCAGGTCTTAAACCTGAGAGCCCAATCCCTTTTTGCTGATGTTGGCCATGTGTTTCAGCCAGCATCCTCTCCTAGGATTGCTTCCTTCACGTTCTTTTGAAACTCTGATTCACAGTCAGGGGCTCTCCTTCCCAGATGCCTGATCCTTGCACCTTCACCCTCAGGACTTCAAAAGGCTCAGATGCAGCATCCAGGAGTCTGAGGGCAGCTCCTGTTATCCACAAAGGGCAGGCAGCTCAGCAAATCTTCGGACGATAGGAGACAATGATTTCCAATGTTGAGCCACCTGGAATAAAGTGGAGTTGATGATGTTGCAGGGAGTCGTGACCCCAGGACTGGGAACAGCAAATCTAACTGTGTTTGAGCTCTCCAGCAGCCCTCAGTGTCCAGTTCCATCAGTGCAACTGTCTGGGGGTTTCCAGGACATCTTCCAAGTGATAGATGTGTTTTGTTTCCTGCCCTTGTAGGACAAATGACTTTGGAGCCATAATCAAAGGGGAATAGGCAGGCGCTGTAGGTCAGCTTGGGATTTGTGCTGGCTCTGTTGGAGGAGAGCCCAGTGTTCGCACAGAACAAGCAGGACTCTGTTCCCAGGGCTGCAAATGTTACACTTGGCCATCCCAGCAAAATTGACACCTCGGTGGTACATAATGGAGGGAGGAAGGTATGGAAAACCTTCCCCTCTGTCCGTGTCCTGGTTCAGCAGGAGCCCAGAACTGCGGCAGCCTTGCGTGAGGAGCTGCCGAGCTGAGCGAGCCTTCGCTTGAACTGGGGAGTTCATTCCAGTTCAGCGAGGCAGGGGATACTTCATGCCTGCTCTCCACACAGAGCTCTGCTGTTTGAGCTGCAGCAGCATGCCTGTTGCATCCACAAATGATTAAAGCTGGAACATTTCCTAGGCAAATTCTGTAAGTTCGATAGGACATTCAATTAGGGAAGAGGAATGAGAGTGTGCAGCGTGCTGGTCGCTGCGTCTGCCTCTCTGACAGACCTCACTGAGAACTCACAGTGGCTTTGCAGGGAGGAAAAGCCACCCTGTGAAACTTGGAAAATAAATAATTAGTTGGGATTTTGCTGCCTGTTTTTTTCCAAAACCCTGTTCCCACCTTTTGATGAGGATCAGAAAGCTGTTGCTTTATCTGCACTTTAAGCTTCAGCTTGTAAATAGCAAAATCTCTGTGATTAGAATGATTTTAGGTACAATGAAGCCAAAAACATGCCAATTTCTCTGCTATCCACCTAAGAAAATGGAGTGATGGGTTTGTAATAGAGCAATGAACCACGGTGCCTTTGTGGGTGCAAACTGTTAGCCTGAGGTTCCCTGCAAGACAGAGGAACAAAGGCCACTTTGCTTTCATCAGCCACTTGAGCAGCACAGACCCCCCACCACCCTCCCCGAGCGAAAGGCTCCGCTTGCGAGTCTTTATTGCCAGGAGAAAATGAAAATTATATGCAAAATATAGACGAGAAAATTCGTATCTCTGCATTTGAGTGCTGTGCTGGGTATGACATCACTGGGAGCCAATCAGCAAGCTCCCTTTGTGTCTGGCTTTCTAATAAAAGCCACTTCATCAGAGTAATTTGCAGTAATAATTTATTCACCTTCTAGGAATGGCAGCACCTGACTCCTTGAGCAGCCGGGGAGAGTGAGCGAGCAAAGGTCCCGAGCCCCAGACGTGGCTGTGCCCTGGGTGAGCACAGCTCCAACTCTGACTTGATAGGAGTTGCCTTCAAGTTGCAGATAATAGAAGTGATCACTTGTGTTCACTAATTACCCCGTGGCTGAGCACTCCTGAAGGTGCCCGGAGCAGAAAAGGTGCCCAGCAGGAAAAGGGGCTCTGGTTGGAAGTGCGGCACTGGGGCTGCGTAACGGGGCTCAGCAATCCTGGGCAGGGTGTGAGGGTTCCCCTTGCTCCACAGGGATGTGCAGGGACAAGGGGCTGCTTGGCATGGACACAGGGAAGAATTTGGCCTTTTGAATTTGGGGTTTGCCTGAGTGAGGGGCAGGGAGGCCTGTGCTGCAGGCACAGAGAGCAGCCGAGGCACCACAGCAGCGTGTGCAGTTCAGGTGCCTGCTGCCCTGCAGGGGAGGAGCTGGGCACACGGGAATGTCATGGATGTGGCCTCTGGCAGTGCAGCTCACAGGAACCTTCTGTGCAGGCTGGGATAGCTTAGAGCTCTTCAGTGCCACCAGACGTGGCACCCAGCCTTACAGTCAGTGAGTAACAGCTCTGTGAACGAGGACAGACCCACAAAAAAGAGCAGCAGTCTGTGGGATCTCTCCCTGCATCCCAAGAAAATGCCGCTCCGAGCAGCACTCCGGTGGTGCCAGAGACGTGTGGGCTGCTCGTCCCACGTGTCCCTAGTAAGAGCTTCACTGTGCCAGTGTGGTGTGTGGGAGGCTCTTCCAGAGCTGTGTGTAACTGCTACTTTGGATGTATATTCTGGTGGTGTAAATTCCTCTAATCAGGCTCTGCACACACAATGCTGCATTTGGAAACAGCACGGAACGCTGAATAGAGATCAGTCCATGAAGACAAGCAAAATAAGAGATCACTTTCCCCCTGAATGAGTTGTCCTATTTTACAGGGAGTAAAAGCAGTAGAGCTGGGAACAGCAAGCAGATGTCCTGAGTCAGCCTGAGGAAGCCTGGGCAGACACACCAGTACAACCATCAGCACACAGCTAATGGAGGTCTCAGCTGAAGGTGCAGCCAGGTAAAAACCCAACAGTTGTTTGCTGGCAGAGTAAGGGGGTGTTCATTCTCACTGTGTGCAGGCAGCATCCCTCCTCTCTGGCTGAGTTGTCAGCATTGTGTCTACACAGCCTTTGGATATGTTGAAATAAAAAAAAATCCAAATCATTCAAGCAGTGGAGTTAATTTGCTCTGTAAATCCTGCTGTGAGTGTGGCCAAGCAGGCTGTGTGTCAGGGGTTTCTCTGGTAGTCCCCTCGCCCGTGTGTGCATTGATCTGGAGAGCAGGACAGCTCCTGGTGATGAATAACCCACCTCTCACTGCTCCCTAGGGAAGTGTTTAGCCAGCAGTCCATGCTGTGCTCACGGGCTCCATTATGATTCACCTTGGAGGAGATGCTTGAGGAGGCACAACCTTGTCAGAGCTTCTTGGGAGGCTCCCAGGGACTGGATCCTGTGCCTGTGTGGCTGTTGGGAAGTACAAGGAGCCACAAGCTGTGTAAAGGAACATCCCTGGGATGCCCAAGGAAATCTAGGTATGCTCTACTTGGATGTGTGACTGTCCATGTGACAGCAAGCCTGAGGAGCCCTAGATGTTTTCAGTAAGAGTGGGAGGTGCCTGGCCCCTTTCTGAATCCAGGCCTTCCAGACTTCCCATTCCAGTCCCTCACTGAGATGTTTCCTTGGATGTCTCCAGGACCACCTGTAGCAAGCAGGATACCCTGGCTGCAGCCCCCTGTGGGTACCACAGGCTGCAGTGAGGTGTATCCCTGCTGATGAAATCCTCCCACTGGCCCTGAGCCCACTGTGACACCCAGTCACACTCATTTGGTGACTCCAGGGAATGCTGGAGGTGCCTTTCCAGCTGCAAGGCAGGCCCTGGCCCCAAGTCCCATACTGTGAAGCAGCACTGGGAGCTTTGGGAAGTGCTTTACTGTTTGGATTTCACCCATTTATTTAGGTTGAAGCACAGCAGAGATAACTGGGGAGGGGGAGGGCTGTGGTGCTGCCCCAGCCTGTGTCTGTAGGACCCTTTTAAGCCTTGTTTATTGATTTACTTTGAAACGACATCCTTGGCTCAAATGAGTGCAATCAGAGGTGGCAGGACTCCAGAGCAGAAGAGTTTATAACATATTTTCTAGGAATTGCTTGTCATATCTGAAGGGAAAATGGAAGGGTAACATAAACACACACAAAGCCTGGGGATAATGGCTATTACTGTGTGGAGACAGTGGTCTTGAAGCCCAGAGTGATCTGATGAAGTCTGGTAGTGGGAATTTGGACTAAGCTGTGCTTTGCAGACTGGATTCTTTTTGTAAATGAAGCTGTGTAAAGAAAATGTGAATTGCTGGGGCAGGTAAGCAGGGAGCCTGCAGAGACCAGGCCACCTTGTCCTGACTAACTCTGCAATTCATGGAGCCTGGCTTTTGGATGACCTCTGCCACTCACCCAGGCACCAGCTCACTGAACTTTGCCACTGGGGTTTGTGCCACACAGAGATGTTAAGGCTCCTCACCCCATCAGGGCTGTGTAACACCTTGCTTTCATCAGGGATTGTGTACTTTAAAAGTGAAAGTGGTTTGCCTTTGTTGTGAACACCAGACAGAAACATAATGTTTAGACCACTTAAACGTCTCATCTCCTCTCCACTGACTTGGCCAGGCCTTTCCAGGTTGTAAGACTGACTCAATATTAGCCCCAGATTAGGCAGCTGCAAAGTTGCTTAAACCTGGTTTAAGTGCCAGAATAAGCTCCTTTAATGCAGCCCTTTTGTTCTTGAGCCATTGTCCCAGTGGTCCTTCCCAACCCCCCTTCCCCTCGCTCTGCCTGGGGCTTGCTGGACTTGCTAAGAGCCTCCGTGTCTAGAAATGGATCTGCTTTTTTTCAGGATCTCTTTGTGTCTGGAGCTCTCAGGGTGACTGCCTAACACCTGCAACACTCCCACATCCCTGGGTAAATTGCCTGCATTGCTGCCTGACAAATGAGAGGCCATTGCCAGCGACAAGGTAAGCTGGCATTCCCTGCCTGCTGCCTTCTGCTTGCCAGCCAGCTCCAGGTGAGTGGGTGAGCTCAGGGCCTGGCCTCTGGCCAGCTGGCTCTGTAACCTGGGGTCAATTGTGCCTTTCAGGATCCCACTGCTCCTGCCCCTGCAATCACAGACACGAGCTCTGGCTCTTCCAGCGCCTGGGAAGCAGCTGAATAGTGCTGGGTAGGCTCAGCTTCCTGCACAACTCTGCCAGCTGCAGCTGTGGGCTTGTCTTTTCCAATCTATGGCTTCCTCTAGTACACTGAAATCACAGTTTGCTTTCTCCTTGGGTTTGGTAGTGACAAGCCTACCTGTTGGTGGAGTGGGGGGGTTGTTATTCCCCTCTGCCCACCAAGGAGGACACGGTTGTCCCAGCCTTGGTGAATCTGAGGCTGTGCCTGTCCTACTTGGTGATCCTCAGGCACTGTCAGTGACCTCACCTGCTCCATCCTTGGCCATTTGCCCAGCCCTCCTCTCCTCCTCCTCTGCATTTCCTCTTGGGGTGACCTTATTTACAAATTTTGCATATTTAATGTCCCATTGATGACTCACAGAGCGATCACTTTCCTCCTAAGCCACCCTGCACTGTCCAAATTAATTCACAGTCTGCTTTCTGACAGCCCTTCATGGACACCCACCTCCTGCCTTCAGCTCAGGAGTTTTAAATCTCCTCATGCTTGCTCTTCCCTGCTCCTTTCTTGATGTCTCTTTCTTACCATCCACTCACCCCCTCCATCCTCTTTGACTTGACCTTTCTCTAAATACCCATATCTGGGCTCTGCTGAAAACTTGATGGGTCTGCCCAAAGGTTATCTCTAAAATCCAACTCGTCCTCGCTGTGCTCCCAGCTGCAATCCCTTTGGAATGCCCAGGTTTTTGAAGCAATCAGATTTCTGCCACACTTATCAGTGCTGTGCAGAGTCCCACACACCTTATCATCAGGATTTTCCAGGGAGCCTCTGGCAGTGCAATGTGAAAGGGTCACACAAACGAGTCTCATCCCATCCTGTCACCATCTCCCTCACACTCCCTGTGCCTTTGGCAGGAGGCCTGTCCTCCTGGCCCTGCTCCATGCAGCCTTCAGCTGAATCTTCCACTGCAGAGACTCGAGTTGTCCTGCCAGCCATGCCAGTTCCCACGTGCCACCGCCTGTTTCTCCCTGTGCACTGGAGGAGCAACCTGTAAACGCTAACAAAGCCTCTTTTCCCTCTTCTAGATCTCTCCTAAAATCTACTGGGCTGCACTGCCTGCCCACAGCAACTGCTACCCAGCGTCTGCCTTCATCCTTGTGCTCCTTTGCCTGTGTTCAGTCTCTTTGTGTCCCTAGGTGTGTCCTTGGGATGTGGGCACGCTTCTGAGCATGGGACTGTCCCTCTGTGCCACCCCCGTGGCTCAGCAGGATGAGACCATTATACAGCCCATAATGAGGGAGGAAAGCATAATCACTGGAAGCCTAAATGATGCAGTCTGGTCCTTTTGGTTTCTGGGAGCAGCCAACACCAGACTGGTTTCAGGGCTTGCAAATCTCCCCATTCCCAGGCCCATTGTCGTGGTTGCCTCTGTCAAACACAGCGAGTCTGGCTCTCCTCCCACAGATTATCCGGGCATGCAAATGACCTCAGACAGATACACTGTCATTTTCTCATGCTGTGATTTTCCCTGCACCCCCCTGCGGGACATGACAATAAAATTACCCCTCTCGTTCCTTTCCCACAGACAATTTTGCAGCGTGTCACTCAGCGTCACGTGAGCAGTCCCCATCCTTTGCTCCTGGGAGCCAGGGGGTGATTTGGGAAGGATCTGCTGGGCTGTCACTCACCTCCATCTGCCTTTAGGAGAAGGATTCCGGGTTCCATGCTGTTTCCTCTTGTGCCTGCCTGGCTCTTTGATCACAATTTGACTCTCAGGCCTTCAGAATCACAGCTGCTCTGTAAGGTTTGCTCGTAATCCTGCTGACATGTTGTTCCCTGGCAAGCTCTGGACTTTACTTGCTCCCAATTTGGGATTAACTGCTATTTCTGACGTTTCTGCTGTTGCCACAAGATGTCCTATTTCTTACCTGGATTTAAGAGCTTTTTGGGTCTAAAGTACTCTTGACCTTCTCTGTCGCTGTCATCTGACCATCCACATTTTCATGTTAAGATTTCAATATTGAATCCATTTCTCTCTCACTCATTTCTGTCCCCACTGACCCTTCTACACAACACACAACCAGACCTGCATCAGGAATTTGTATGGAGAGCCTGCATGAGCCTGGAGCACTCACCAGCACTTGCCAACAAGGTTCCTGTCTGGAAAACACAAGCAGCAGAGCTCTGATGTGCCAGCAGATAAACTTTCTCATCTTTCTCCCCAAAAGGCACTGGGAGGGGCTCTAAGGTCTCCCTGGAGCCTTCTCTTCTCCAGGTTGGGCACTCCCAGCTGTCCCAGCCTGGCTGCAGAGCAGAGGGGCTGCAGCCCTGGGAGCATCTCCGTGGCCTCCTCTGGACTCGCTCCAGCAGCTCCAGGTCCTTCCTGTGCTGGGAGCTCAGGGCTGTGCAGGTGGGGCCTCACCTGAGTGGGGCAGGGGGGCAGAATCCCCTCCCTTCACCTGCTGATGCAAAAATCCACAGTGCAGAGGCCATGTCTAGGTCAGGTAACTTTTTGAAAGGTCTGAGCATCCAAGGATACCCTCTGGAGAGTGGAAAGGAGTGCAGCCAATGAAGGCTGAAGAAGACAGACTGTGCAAAGCACAGAGGAGTGTCTGGCTGTGGGAGAGGCTCCCTGGGCACAGGACACATCCCTCCTTGCACTGCTGGCCCCAGAGGAGGGATTGTGCAGGTGAATTTTCCCACCTGGGTGCACAGAGCCTGGAGTTCCACTCCCTTCCTGCATCTCCTGTGTCTGGCAGAGGGGGAAAAGCACTGAGGGAGGAGTACACCAAGCTTGCCCTGAAAGCAGGGACTAAATCACTTTGCAGAGAGAAATTACTTCCATTTTTCTGTAAGATTTTTTGTATTTGATAATATCAGAAGTGACCTCCTGGTCAGATGTTTCAGGAAATTTAATGACCAACTGTGAGAGGGGACCTTGGCTTCACCTTCCATCCTGCAGGTTTGCAGAAGCTGCCAGCTCATCACTGGCACGTGCAGCAGCACTGATGTTACCTGGGGGCAAAGTTTTCCCAGGTCTTTCTTTCCTGCCTGAATTCTGGGCAAACAGGGTTCACAAATCCCTGTTTGTACAGTCAGAAAATGTCATTATTCCCCTCAATTATAATCCAAAACTGAAAAATTAATTGAGGCAGGTATTAAATTAAGCAGGTTTTGCTTGAGTAAATATTTACCATTTTGAAGCCTAATCTATTCACTTAATAATCCAGCCCAATTTTTTTTTTATTTTTGGATTGCGGAAATATAATAATGTCTGTTCCATTAGGGGCTGCCGCTGGCTTAAGAGGATTTCACTCCCATTTTATGGTTTGGATCAAAGAAAATTTATTCTCTCAATAGATTTAATGATTCTTAGCTAACATTGTCTTCCCAGCTGCAGTTGGACTGTAATAAAAAAACCTTTGGCTTTTGTTAGACTTGCACATTCTTGGCTGCCAATAATGATTAATCTTTCCCCCTACAAGATCATCTTATTACTTGGGGTTGACTCAGGAGCTGCCGTTCCCTCCGGAGCTTGGTCAGGGCTTTCTCCTGGAGCAGCTCTGGAGCAGTGCAGGTGTGACCTCAGCGCCTCCCTTGGCAGTCTGTCTGTGCCCCTAATTGCTGGGCTGTGGCACTCCTCCACACAGCAGGGCTGTTTGGGGGATGACAGGGAATTAATTGCAAGAATTCCTCAACAATTCCATGCATGGAAGGGCCTTCAGTGTCCCAGTGGGGAGGATTGTCTAGACAGGGGTGAGGGGATGCAGGAGGCAGCTCCCACTCCTCCTGACCTTGGGCAAGCAGAGGGGACACAGATCCTCACCCCAAACCAGGCCACTGCCACCTCCCAGCTCTGCTTTTACCCTTTCCCACAGCTCTTGGGCACAGACCATGTCTCAATCATCCTCTAAATGAGCCATCCTCTAAATAAGCCATCCTCTAAATGAGCCATCCTCTAAATAAGCCATCCTCTAAGTAAGCCATCCTCTAAGTAAGCCATCCTCTAAATAAGCCATCCTCTAAATAAGCCATCCTCTAAGTAAGCCATTCTCTAAATAAGCCATCCTCTAAGTAGGCCATCCTCTAAATCAATGGGGAGGGATGGGGATGCCCCCAGAAGGCGCAGGAGGAGGCTGAGAGCACAGGGCTGCTCTAGGTAGATGTCTGGGACAGCATTCCAGAGGATGATTTGGGACATTCCCC
The DNA here is from genome assembly GCA_013398175.1 of Climacteris rufus. Lineage (NCBI taxonomy): Eukaryota > Metazoa > Chordata > Aves > Passeriformes > Climacteridae > Climacteris > Climacteris rufus. The sequence goes on along the minus strand of VZRZ01006699.1, from coordinate 163,918 downwards.
ACACATGGGGCTGAAGCTTCACGCTGAGAAAACGTGTGGGTTAATTCCTGGCTGTCTTTTAATGGTTCATAGTAATGAAACCCCTGGGAGCAGGAAGGGGAGAGATGATCCCTTTGCCATTAGCAGGACACAGGTGCTGAGCAGCCTGTCACACCAGGCACGAGGGAATCTCTGGGACAATGATTTGCTGTGCTGTCTCTCTGCCTTTGCCTGGGGGATTTTTGGGCAAGATGCTCACAACCAGAGGTGTTGCATGAAGGAATCTCTTCCCCCTGGCTGTGCTGGTTGCATGAAAAGAAATGACCCACAGAACCAACAATTCAAATTGGAGTGGGAAATGCTGCTCACTCACCAAAACCTCCTAGCATCTATTCCAAACTGTGCCTACCCAGCTCCACAGGGGCTTTCTCAAGGCATAGGGAGCACTGGGGTATCCCTGAGGTCGATGCTGCTCTGCAGGGACTGGAATCTGAAGGTGCTTTATCCCTGGGCTGAAGTCATATGGGGTCAAGCAAAAATATCTGCAAAATTCAGGTCAAACTCAGCAAGTCATTTTCAGCCAAGGAAATGCACCCAGCACTCATGTGGGATTACAGCTTCAGTCCTTTCTGATTTAGTTTAAAACAAAATTGCTCCAGTTTTTATTTTGAGGAGCCATTTAATTCAGAAATGTAGCTGGCTGACATTTTTGTAACTGCGCAAAAGCTTCTGAAACCAAAACCAAACAAATTTTCTTTGGGGTTGGCTCTGAAAAATGTTTTTGCATTTGAGGGTTTTTTTTACTTCAGCAAAGGAACTTAATGGTCTTTTGTTATGGCTTGGCCTGATAAAGTTTGGGTATTTTTTCCATTTTTTAAAAAATTTTAGCTCCATCTTTGAGAGAGATGCCTCTGACACTCCTGCTGGCTGAGATGTTCAGCTCCATCCTCTTCCTGGTCAGGCAAGGGACACAGGTGGGCCCTGGAAGAGCGACTGGGTGGAGGGTGAAGGAGCTGAGAGTGGAGCTGTTCTGCATTTGAGGGGAAATGTGGATGAACATCCCTTACCCCATCCTAAAGGAGCACTGCAGTATCCCTGCCTGCCCCTCGACCCCAAATGGGTGAGTTTAACCACTTCCTTTATTTTAAAAATCACTGTATCTGTATTCATAGAATTCCAGACTGGTTTGGCTTGGAAAGCCCATCCAGTGCCACCCCTGCCATGGGCAGAGACACCTTCCACTATCCCAAGCCCCATCCAGTCTGGCCTTGGACACTGCCAGGGATGGGGCAGCCACAGCTTCTCTGGGCAAACTGAATTTTCCTGTTTTCTTTTGTTGGTTTTTTAAAATCATTGTGCCTGCATTCCTTTCCAACCAGCAGGTTTGCCATATCATGTGTAGGGAGGATGTTTTCCCTGTCCTTGCTGCTCCAGCTGCCCATCCCCACGTACCCCTCTGTGGCTATTTCTGGGCTCACAGCACTTATCACTTGCCTGGAGTGGAGGCTGTGTTTTCTCACATCCTGCTCAAGTAACAAAACCAACCTTCCCGTGTGAAGGGGACTGATTCAGGGTGTGTGTGAGGTTTAACCCTTCCATGTCTTTCCCCAAAGCCTTTCCTGCCCCGTGGCAGCCCCCAGGGCTGGGGCAGTCACGCTGTGTCACCAGCCCACGTTGTGCTGGTCAGCTGGGTCATGGGTGTTCCAGCACTGCCGTGAGCACAGGCACTTCAAAGAGCTTTTCATGGACAGGAAACAGGGAGATTAGAGGCACACTGAGGCTTTTATTTTATGCCAGCACTTTGCAATGTTCTTGCTGGGATTCCTGAGGCTCCTGTTTAACCATGGGTGTAACAGAGCAGGAGGCACCACGTCTCTGAGGGATGAGAGTCACAGGGCTCTTCACACAAGTCTGGGAGCCAAGGGGGCCAGGGGAGCTTCAGGGCTGCCTCCTTGAGGATACTTCCTCTGGCAGCAGGGAACTACTCAGCCTCACCACCACAGGCACAGCTGGGAGCCTGAGGCTGACTGTCCCTTGTCACCTTGGACCCCAGGGACAGGCCACCTTCTTCACACTGTGCTCTGGGAGGCAGTGCTGAGATAGAGGCCCTGGCAGGCTGGGGCAGTGGGTGGTGCTGGGGTTTTGCTGCCTCTTTTCTCTCCTGCCTTTGCCCCCTTTCCAGCTGTGCATTGGCCCCACTCCCTCCCACAGCAGTGCAGCAAACAGCAGTGGAGTTCTTCCCACTCCATGCTCCAGCTGCTGTTCCTCCATGCTTCCTCCCCAGCAATGTAAACTGTTTACAGGGCGCTTTGTAAACAGCAGATTTGTTTAGGATATTGTCTGCATTCCCTCCTCTGAGTTTCCTTATTCAGCAGCACAGGGAATGCTGACCTGCCAGCTGCAGGGCTGGGGCTTGCCTGGGCAGAGGGGACCATGGTGACCACCAGGAGGAAGGAGTTGTGTCACTCCTGCATTCCCTGTGAGCCCTGTGGATTCAGGGAATCATACACAAACATGGGAATGTTTCTGGGTCCAGCAGAGAGGGAAGCTGGCATGGGATGCCCTTTGCAGGATATGGTTGTGTGGGAGAGCAGAGTGAGGAGAAAACCCCAGGGCACTGGGAGAGATTAGAAATCTTCAAAGACAGGAAAGCACTGCCTGTTAGAAAAGTCTCAGAAAGTCCTTGACTCCCTGGGAAAGGTGATTGTCCACCCAGGGAAAGGAGGCTGTTAAATCAGCTCTGTGGGAGCAACATCTGAGGATGTCTGTGCTCCCTTCAGGGCTCCTCACCAGGGATCCATCCTGTGCTCAGCTTCCCTCTGAACCCTCGGGAAGGAGCAGAGGAGGGAGAGAGCAATTTCCACCTGAGCTTCTGCACCTGCCACAGCAGCTCTGTCAGACTTCCCTCCCAGAGAACCATAAGCCTCAGGTGACACACTGCAGGCAGGAGCAGTCACAGGAGGGGGTGAAACAGAGGTTGACATGTCAGTAAGAGGGTCAGGAGTGGGGAGAGCAGCAAGCAAAGGTTCAGGAGCAGTCAGGGGATGTTCCTCAAGCCCCAGATGTGTAGTGCAGCTGTGGGTGAGTTCAGCCTTCCCTCTGCTAGGGAAACAACAGACCCTGGAGAGGAGTGGGCAAAGCCCAAATGTTTCAGTACACTTGTTGTCTGTTGGTTTTTGTAAATTTTGTCTTGTATTTAAGCCTGAGCAGCTTAAATTTGTGACAGGCCCTCGAGCCACTGCCTCTGTGCTGGGACATTCCCCATGGACAGGAGGGGTAACTGTGGCAGGGTGGGCAGTCAGGAGCTGACAGCAGATTGTTTGGCTCTTTGTTTGCCCCTGTTCCCTGCCAACCACAAGTTTGAGGCTTGAATTTAAACATCCTGGATAGAAAAGACAAGATCTCCAAATGACAGCTCCAGTTTGTTGCCAGGGAAGCCTTGCATCCAGGAGACACAAACAGCTCCACAAAGCCAAACACGGGGAGAAGCAACCTGACCCAATTTTCCACAGCATTGGCTTCCCAAGTATGTGGCTGCTGGATGCAGTTCTGAGATGGTCTCCACCTCCTCTGTTTGTGTGACCATGTGGGGGGCTGCTGACCTGCTCTGGCTGTGTCCATGTGGGCACATTATTAAGAAGAAAAGGCAGGCAAGTTCTTCCTGCTTCCCCCAGAGGCATGGATTTATGGCATAGACCCAGCCTGGCCTGGGAACAATCATGAGGGCTTCATTCTGGATGGCTCAGGGTGCTTTAAATCCCACATAAAAACCCTGTTTGCCTTTGGGGGATGTGGGTAGTTGAGTGTTGTCCAGCAGAATCCTGTTGATTTTCTGGTGAGCTTTAACTGTAAATATTTGAACAAAAAATTATCTTGTGTTAACCTTAGAGAAATTTAATCTCTCTGCACATAGTGGAATCTGGCTTGAGTCACAAGTGGAAGTGAGAGTGGTAGTTTCAGGTGATTCCCCAGTGGATGTTCATTCACACTGGCACAGAAACCAGTGTGTTGCCCATCATGGAAGTCATCAGGAAGGGCTGAAAGGACGCTGGAATTGCTGGGCAGGGTGGAGATGCATTGGTGGAGTTTGATCTGGTCCTGAACAGGAAAGCAGGAGGGCTCCAGGTCGTGTCAGATGACTGAGGTGGCAGGTGGCAGGCTCAGGGCTGTCAGGATTGTTGCTAGTTCCCAAATCTTTCTGTTTCAATGCAAGGTCTGCAGTTTGCCTGTAGCTTGGGACCAGTTTTGCTTGAAACCCCAAAGCTCAAGCAGATTTTCAGCTCTGCTTTAGGTAAAATTCCCCTCTGCTCAGCTCAGCTCACTGCCTGCGCTGCATTGTTCCCTCTTGGGAGGATAGTGGATGTTACAGGGAGGGCTCAGTTCCCTCACTCCTTTCTTCTCTTGGACTCTCACCTTTGTCAGGGTGTAGAGGAGGCAGGAAGCTCCGTGGGAACCTCTGCCTCCCCTCCACCTCCTGTCTGCCTAATTCATCCCTGGAACTCTGCTACAGCCTGGGATAGGGATGCTGGACTCCTGGAGGGCAGAGCTGAGTCCGAGGGAAGAAAGAACAGTACAAATTACCAAGGAGAAACTGAGCAGATGTGTGGGTGGAGGGAGACAGCAGCAATATCAAAGGAAAAGTGGGAGGAACTGTCTGTCCATGGGGAGCTGGTGGACATGAGAGAGCTCCCACAGCCCTGCAGACTTGGAGCAGAGCACTGGCAGTGTCTCAAGCACTGATGCTCCAGCTGAGGAGCAGCTGACAGCTGTCCCTGCAGCCCTCAGGTGCCTTGAAATCCCACCTTCCTCTGCAACCACTGAGAGCCCTCGAGTGGAAATGTCTGGAAGCTCCCAGCATCCTCCCCACATTCCCCCTGTTCAAGATCCCGAGGCAGGCAGGTCTGTTCCTTTGGGACCCCTCCAGAGGGAGTGGGTGCAGGGCTGAGCTGTGTCTGGGATCCCAGTGGGAAGGGAGATAATCCCAGATATCCTTCCATGGTCCAGCTCAGCTCCATTCCCTGGCTCAGCCCTTGGCTTGGGCATAGCTGCTCCATGTGAGGGTTGGGAGCTCCAGCAGGCTCTGGCAGTTCCCATTTAGGTTTGACCTTTTGCTGGGTATTAAAGCCTTGCTGTGACTCAGTGAGATGAACACTGCAGCAAACACAATTCCTCAAGATGAAATATCTCTCCAGAGGGTAATTCCAGCCTCATTTGAGGGTTGTTGTATTTTTTTTCCCTTTCCAGCTGAATCATTTATTCCTGGTGTCAGGAAGGTGCAGAATGACTTTCCCCACTGGCTTTCAGAGCTTCATTGATTCTTCAACTCCCACTCCTGCAAATCTGCTGGAACAGCAGCCCTTTGCCTCTCCAATTCTCCCTGGAGGGGAGTGGGGAAGGGAGGGTCTCAGGACTGAGGGAGCTCTTCAGGGAACCCATTCACAATCTGGGAGAGATGCCATCATATTTTAAGCTCTGTAATCCAGAAGCAATGTATTTATTTGTAGGTTTTTTGCCTTAAAAGCCTTCTCAGCACTCTGCTGTCTGTGTGAAGAAGGAAGCAGGACACATTTTGCTGAGGCTGGACAGGGCACTGCAAACCTTTGTCCCTTTCTGCTTTGTGGTTCACTGTTGCAGCTGAACTCTGCTCCTGGTGGGTTTGGAGATGGTCCCTTCTGCAAAGGAAGGCAGTGTGCTCCCAAATATGTGGAGTGCACAGATCCAGTCAGTGCCTGGCTGCCAGGCAGCAGTGAGTGAGGCCAGGCCTCTGCCTGTCATCACCAACCCCTCTGCAGCCCGGATCTGAGCTCACACCTCGTGCTCTCCAGTGCAGCTCCCTTCTCTGCACTCCTGGGACACAGGAAAGGCTCTTCTGCCCATTAGGGCTGGGCAGGTGGGAGGAGAAGAGGCAGTGGAGTGAGACCTGGAGAAAAGAGGGTCCCAGAACCCGAGCCAAGAGGTGCCACCACCTCTCTCTGGGATCCCGTGTGCGGATGGGAGCAGCTGGAGCCACTGTGGTGCAGAGCTGAGGGAGCCCAGTGGGTGTGAAGGGCAGGGTCCTGCTTGACCCCTCTCCAGAAGAGGAGCAAGTAGAGCAGGACTGCTGCCACATGGAGCTTGGCCTTCCCTCAGGGCTGAATGGATCCCTGTGTCCAGCAAAGTTTGCCATCAGGCGCTGGCTGCTGAGCCCAGAGCTTTGATTTAGGGAGTCTGAACCAAGCCCATTAGCACTTACACGAATCCCCTGCCAAGCAGTTGTAAATGTTTCTATTTGTTCTGCACTTGGCCTGGTTCCTCCTGTTTATTATCCTAAATGTGCCCAGGACTCGACCCTGCTCCCCCTCTCCAGCACTCCCTCCAATTCCATTTATTTTCTGCTGCTTCCCATGAACCCTGTAACACAAGTACCATTCAAAGGACAGAAAAGCAGAGGGAGGTGGATGTTCACAGAGGTGCTGTGCCCTCCTTGGGATCAGGCACTGGCACCAGGGTCAGCAGGAAATGCAGAGGGATGCTGCCAGGGAGCTGGGGGCTGGAAAACGACGGAGGAAGCTCAGTGCTGGCACATTTAAGTCACTCTTTATTGCAGTGCTATACAGGAACAAAAAGGATCAATATTTATTAGTTGCATAAAGCATAATTTTGCATGAAAAGCATCGATCAGCATGTCAGCCCAGACAATGTCATTACATCTTTATGATATGGTCAACATCCCTCTAGGAATAAGGACGTTGTTCCCTTAGATAAACAGAGCTGTGGGGTGAAGGAAGAGTTCAGCATGGTGGTGTGATGAGAGGGGGCACAGCAGGAGTGTTTAGGATGTTTGGTGTCACAGGATGGGCTCAGGGGCTCTGGTCCTCTGCCTCATTGTTCTGTGTGGTCAGATTGTCACTGAGATCTAAGGGCCACCAAGAGAAATTCCCTATTTCAGAGTCAGGGCCTAATTTTTTAGTCCTTTTTCCCAGTGAGCTAAACTGTGTGCCTGAAAGCTCCTCCATAAGGAATAGTGCACAGTTATTTGCTTTATGACAGTGGCTTGGAGGAGGCAGAGCAGCTCTGTGGCAGCTTTCTGAGAGGTGTTGGAGAGGATCTGGTGGAAGTAGGAAGACAAGGATGGTGGAAGGTGTTACAGATTCACAGCTGGACACAAACCCAAAGGGAAGAGGCTTCTGGAGCTGCACTGTGGGAACACAACATTTCTCCTTGCTGTGGGCCCAGCAGTTCAAATCCTGCCTTTTCCATCTCTGTGCTGGCCCCAGCAGAGACACAGGAGCACAGAGCTGGGCCTGGAAGCAGCAGGCCCTGTGGTTTTGCAGAAGGCCTGAGTCAGGACTCCAGGGTCAGAATTCCCAGCAGTGCCATGGGCTCCCCCAGGGCAAGCCACAAGCCAACCACACACACAGCAATTGCAGAGTTCAGCTTGCACTGGGATGCCAAAATAATCAACTCCACAAAAACAGCCTGCTCCAGTCACTGGGGGCACGGCGTCTGTCCAGGAAAACCCTGGAAAAGTCCTGATGGGAGCAAGCAGTTCTTCCAGCCTCCAGCACCGTGCTGGATGTGAGCCAGGAAAATGTGCCCCTGGCGTGGTAGAAAGATCCTGATGGGTTCACAGGCTGGCTGTGAGTCAGTCTAGGTGTTTGTAGATAAAAGGTGTCATCGAGTGAGGGAGGATGAGTGGTTCTGTCTGCCTCTCTGGATGATGAATGAGGTGCTGTTGCATACAATCAGAAGGAGCCTCCATGTGGATCCTGAAATACAGCCCTTGAGACAGCTGCTCCTGCCCAACCTGCCAGGCAGCCCCTCAGTCAGCAGGAGAGGCTGAGGAAGAGGTGGCACAGTCAGGTTGAAGGTGCCTGCAGCCCCCCTGCATTGGAGCTGTGCATCTGCCATAGGAGGCAGGAGGCTGAGGGATCCCTTGAATGTGGGAGCTCTGAACTGCAGCCCATCAGGATCCAGCATCAATGTGTTGCTCCCAGAGAGTTTGGGGTGACTGTGCTGGTGTAGGTGAGTCAGAGAGCCTGACTGGGGGCTGAGGGATGTGTTCCATCAAGGAGCATTGGGAAGAAATGAGTTTTCAGCCCCATTTTTGCTCTGTCAGTTGGAATGCCCAGAGCAGGCAGCTTTGCCTCATGGAGTCTCAGTGAGAGAACCATTAATTTTGTATTAGGACATAAAAACTGTTTGAGCTGAACAGACCAATTGTCCTTCCAGCCCAGTATCCTGTCTCCACAGAAGCCAAGCCTTAAAGGAAGGCATAAAAATCCCATAATGCCCATAACTGTGCAATACTACCCTGTGAGGTGAGATTGCCCCCAACCCCAGCTGGCAGCAGCTCCTGCCCCAGAGCAGGAGAGTCAGGAACTGCTCTGATTGCCATTGGAGCTGGACTCCCTGCAGATGCTGTTCTTGTGCACATAAATGTCCAATCCTGTGGTGAAATTCTCTAATTCTGGTTGTTATACTGCTCTTTTGATATCCTGGTGAGGAGCTGATAGTGTTCAGGATAGGTCCTGGATGACCTGCTGCAGGCTGCTCTTGGCAGAGCAGGAGAGCAGCTTTCCCCTTCCCCACACCCCTGCCAGTCCCTTCTTGAGCTCTGAAATTAATTCAAGTGTCCAAGGCCAGGGTGGATGGGGCTTGGAGCAGCCTGGTCTAGGGCAGGTGTCCCTGTCCATGGCAGGGGGTGGGACTGGATGAGCTCCAAGGTCCTTTCCAACCCAAACCATTGTGGGGTTGTGTGATTAACTCTCCCCATGGCCTGACCCTGCCATGGAGGGGAGGAGCAGCACTGACCATTCCCATGGCTCTGTGGGCTGTTGGCTCAGGTGTTGCTCTACAGACAGCCATGTACCAAAGGTGGGTTTCTTTTTGCCTATAGAATATTTACAGGATATTCCTTAGAGAGGGATTGTGGGGCTAACTGGAGGCTGGTTGATCTGTGGCCGGGTGTATCCTCCTCCATCTCCAGGTGATGGAAGCACTGTGTTGTCTGGCAGGGCCCTGTCACTTCTCTTTTCCTTGGACATCCCAGCCAAGCCTCTTGCTGTGAGTGCCAGGTGAAGCTGCTGGGATGCTGAGCAAGTGCTGTGTGACTGAGGCTGGAACTGCTGGAGACCAGGATGATGGCTGTCTTGGTTTGAGAAGTTTGGGGGTCTAGCTTTTTGGGTGTGGTAGGGGCCAAAAGATGGCTCCTGTAAGGAGCTTCCAGAAGCTCCCACAGCTGTCCAGTCAGGGCCTATCTCTGATGGCTCCTGGGAAATTGATGTGCTGTTTTCCACAGTTGGGCCAATTCGGAAGGACAGAAACGCCTCAGCGACAGTACATTTAAGAAGCAATCTCTGTAGTACGCAGGTGCGTGCCATGTAACCCCATAGTCATGTAGTTAGTAGATTAGGCAGGGGAGAAGGAGTACAGCAAATAACTAGGGAAAACAACTGAAACACCAGATATGAAAGCCAGCAAATGATGCCAGCCTGCCAAAGAAGAGAAGCAATGGAGGAGGAGGTTCCTGCAGCATCGGAACGGATACATCTTCAAAGCCTGTGGTGAGA
>VZRZ01006699.1:102032-154096 GCA_013398175.1 Climacteris rufus | reverse complement strand
CCAGCCTGATCTGGGAGGAAACAGCGGCAGCAGTTTCGGGCGGGCTGCGCCAACTTCTGCAAACCATGAGACGGTGCCAAAGGGGAGAGAGAGAGAGACCCCTCCAGGTATAATTGCTAAGAAGAAGAAACAACTGAGCATCTGAGGACTAAACTCATTAGAGATAAAACCCCCTCCCCGGGTTCCCCTTATGATCTGGGAGGAGAGTGAGGGCTGTGAAGCTTTTGGGGAAGGGGGGGGAATGGGAGGACGGCAGAGAAAAGAATGTTTGGGAGATGTTCCTTTGTTTTTGCTTGCTTCTTTTACTCTGTAATAAATTCACTTTATCACTTAGAAGCTCTGACCTTGTCTCAGCCTGATTTTGCTCCTCTACCAGGATTTCTTATCTTGGGTTTAGTAACACAGTTCAATTCGGAAGGGGGGAACAAAGCAGTCCTAGTGGGGCCTTGGCCGTTTTGGCCGGGGCTAAACTGCTACAGTGGCTCACTGGGAGGAGAGCTTGACATGACTTTAAGGACAATTTTTGGTTGGATTTTTACTAATTAAGTAAAAACTTAGATTTTCACCCATGGAGGAAAACCAGTTCTCAAATAGCCATCTTTAGGATGAGATGCCCATCCCACCTCTTCCCCTCATCTGGCATCCCCCAAGCCCCCATCCCTGGGCATGGGAGAAGGTACATCGAGGACTACCCCTGAAGGAGCAGCAGAGGTGTGTTTGCCTGCTGGCAGAACAGGAGAGGGGAAGGGAGGCAGGAGAACAGATCTGGGCATGCAGAGCAGGGAGGAGGTGACACGGCCTGGATAATTGGACCATTAAATCTCACAAAGGCACCGACACTTACACAATGTGGCTCGGGGAAACAATCACTCTCCAACAGCAGTCGTAGCTATCTGCAACCATTTTTCTGCTGATCCAGTGCTTAATCCTATCGTTCAGACTCCAGGTTAAATTGCCCTCAACCCACAGTGCAGAGGCCAGGTATGTTTGCAGAGATGTGCAGGCGTGACTGAGGGGAAATTTTGGCTCAGAAATCCATTTGTAAATGTCCCTCAAATGTCTGCTTTTGTTCCCTGTGCCTCTTCTCTGCCAGCCCTTCCACCTCCAGAAATCCCCACATTGGAGGGGGCCATCCCAGGCCTCTGGTCAAGCCCCCTTTATTCTCCCTGCTTCTCTAAAGTACAAAGAATGCCAGAACTGCCTGAGACTGTCACAAAATTGGCTTCAAATCCTTCTAGTTTACAAAACTGGCTTTAACTCTCTTTATTTATTGAAGGTCTGGGGAGGAGGGGTTTAATCCTTGGGCCACATTCTCAGACTCTTCAACTGTGAGAGCCCAGAATGCCATTTTTGCAGTAACAAAAGTGGAATTTTGCCTGCAAACACAGGGCCCCAGGAGCTGGGGACTGAAGAACACCCTGTTTCTGAAAGCTTTGTAGTAAAGTCGGGTGTTTTGGTGCTCCTAGAACTGATCCTCCTCTGGATAATATCTTTGTCACCAGCTAATCCACGGAGCACATCAGACCCCACTGGATTGTCTGGATGGTGAAATGCAGGCACAAGCTCCCACCAAGGCTGCTGAGGTCCCTGAGCTGGGTTTGTGGTGCTGGGTGGCCCTGGGCAGGGACCAAGCCCTGCTCCTGTGTTTGGTGACAGGTCCTGTTCAGCTCTGGCATGTTCAGGGGCTGACCCTGCTCATTGCTGGGGTGCTGGCAGCAGTCCTGGGGCTAAGGCACTCTGAGTCTGGAGTTAGAAGCAAAGGCAAAGACAAGTGCACCCATGTCTTGGGACAGAAAGAGACACCAGACTGTGGGACACCAGGCTCAGGGCTGGGGATGGCTGTGGCTGGAGGCTCCCTGGGGAAGGTGAGCTGAAAAGTTTGTGACTCCCAGTAACTCAGTCGCTTGCTGGGGTCGTCTGGGCTGCATTAAGCCTGTCCAGAGATGCCTGGGATATATATTTATTTTGCTCTTCTTTCCCTTTGATGCCTCTTTCCTTACTGTGGGAGACTCCTGCAGCTCGGGGCTGCCCTTCTCTGCCTGGGCTGGCCCAGGGCTCCCTTGGTGAGCAGGTATTAATGGCAGGGGAGGGCAGGACCTGTGATAACTCAGCCTGGCAGCCCCGGCAGCACCGAGGTGATGGAATGGTCTTTGGAGACCCAAAGAGCTTCAGTCAGCACTTCTGCCTGAAAAGGGTTGTTAGGAAAGGAGTGAAGGAAAGTCACCCCAGCTCTCAGCATACAGGGCTCTTTGGGAAGGTGAGCCTGGGCAGAGGCTTGCTACCAGCACCGTGGTTTCATGTTAACAGAGAATTAGAGAAGGGAATAGATTTTCCCTCTGCCAAGGATTTATATGCTCCATCTCTCCCAGCCCACCCTTCTCTGATCCCCAGGCAGGGTTTTAGGGGCTGCTTGTGGCTCAGTTTCCTGCAGCTTGAGCAGGGAGTTGGGCTCTGGGTTCCCCATGTCCAGATCTGGCACTCTGTGGCCAAAACCCAGCGTGGAGCACATTGTGTGGTGGCCCAGTGTGACTGCAGAAAGCTCCTCCTTTGTTCTCCCGGTGCTGCTGATGTCACAGGGCCGTCCTGTTCCCTGCAGGTGCTTTTCATCACCCTCCCATTAAACCAAGCCAGCCTGTTAGCACAACACATGTCCCAGGACCCAGATTTGTGAACCAAATCAGCTGTTCTTGCTGCAATACCCAGTGGGCTGTTGCAGAATGTTTATTTCCTCATGTCCTATCAGCCTGGAATTATTCCAGGACACCTTAGGGTTTGGAAGCCCTTTTAGTTTGTGAGCAGGGTTGTTGCTTATCCCTGTTTCTCATATTTTTATATCCCCTCCACAGTGATGAGGTGACCCAGGAGGGTCACCCCAGCACCTGTGCCCCACGAAGCTGGGACACCTTGTCACCACTGTGCATCTGGAGGCACTTCCCAATGTCCACTGTCCAGTCTGGGGTGTGTTTCAGGATTCCAGCTCCCTGTGTCACTGCCTTACATTACCTGCAGCCCCAGCCCTGCTTCCCAGCTGGAAGGGCTTGGTGTGGGTTGGCAGGGTGGCAGCCAGGACTGGCAGCTGGCTGGGCCAGCAACCACTGCAGGCATCCCACTGGCCTTGGCCCCAGTCAGATATTTTCTGTCCCTGTTTCTTATGAGTCTTGTGGCATCCCCAAATGAGGCCCAGGGGGTTACAGAGCAGTCAGCTTTCCTTTAGAGCTTGACCTTGGCATCAGGCTGGTAGCATGGCAAGGAAGAGAGATGAGTTAGCTGGCAGCCTGCCTGTGTGTGCCAAGGGGTCTTTAAAGTCTCAGAGGATGCATTAGTTTGATGTCAGAGGTTTTGTCAGTGGCATTCCTTGGAATGATCCTCCTCCCTGTGTGTGTGTGTGTGTGTGTGTTTCCTGCCTGCCTCTCTGATGCTCCCCCAGCCGTGTCCGAGGAGCTCGGCGAGGCCGCATGGGCAGCTCCAGTGAGACAGATGGACAGGGATCCAGGCCTCTGTGGGGACAGCTGCGGCCCTGACAGTCCCCTCTGGCCATGCACCTGTTAGGAACTATACTTAGCATGGGAAAACTTTCCAGAAAAGAGAAAGCAGGGCAGAAGTGGGGAGGCAGCAAGGCTGGGAATTTGGCCTCATTCTCCTCGGCAGGTCCCCAAGCTCCAAAAACACCTCTCAGTAATAGCATCCAAAAATGCCAATCAGGTGAGGGTGGGCGGTGCTCCGAGGGCTGCTGGCACTGTCTGGAGAGAGCCTGAGCGAGTGACAGCTTCATAACTCCTGCATGAGGAGCCAGAGAGTGCTGGGTGTTTGTCCTGACGGGCCCCAGCAATCCAGAGCACTCGGGAGCTGCCGTATGGGAGCTGCTCCATCTCTTGAGGGAGCCACGTGCTGGGGCCACAGGCTGAGGCAGTGCAGCCCCCTGTGTCCATCACGGCTCACCCGGGGCTGCTGCAGCTCCTCTCCCTGTGCCTGTCTGCCCGTGTGCCACACTCAGCCTTGGGCACTGCCAGCTGCCCCTGCAGCTCGGGGGATGGATGGATGGATGGATGGATGGGGGAGGAAACCCTCCTCCTGTTGGTGCTGGGTTCTCTGTGAGGAGATGAGAGGCTTTTTGCTCTTCTGTTGATGAATGAAGAGCCTTAAGTTAGCTGCTCATGGCCCCATGGCAAATTAATGTCTTGCCTCCACTGCCCCTCTTCTTGCAGCAGGGGCTCCCTGGGAGCCTGGCATGGAGGCAGCAGGTCCAGATGGGTTTCAAGGCCACATTTTCTTCATGTTTTTTTCTTTGGTAAGTGCTGAGCTGCATTTTCAGCACACGAGGCTCCCGTTGGCACAGGAGGTGCCCGTGTCTCTGCTGTGTCACGACTGCAGCCTCTCCGCTCCCTCCCCACCTTCATCCCTGCACAGAGCCTTCCCCTTTCCTGGGGCTCCAGCTGGTGAGGAGTGACACTCTATCCGTGCTTGGTGACTGCAGGAAGCTTTGGATGAATGAGAATGCAGCATGGCTGGATGCCTCCGGAGCCGAGGGTGCTGCTGACAGGTGGCATCTCCTCCCTGGAAGGCCAGTGTCCCTCTGCAGCTGCTCCCTGCTCTGCCTGGTGCACTGCCTCTCCAGTACCTGCTGCTGCTCCCCACTTAGCATTCCTGGAGTTATGGCCACCTGGGCTGCTGCTTAGTGAGGGGATTTGCTGTACTTAGATGAAAAATGCAACAGGCACTTTAAACTGTCCTGTGGCCAAATTGAGCTCAGTTTTCCAATCCCTGCAGCTCTCAGCTCTCCCCCTCTGCCCTCTTAGCAAGAGGCAAGGAAACTGTTAGGTTGCACTGAAAGCCACCTAAACATCTACTAAATGTCTTCCCTGAGTGATGCTCTTGGTCAGTGCTTCTGCAGCCTCAGGGGGAGGGTCTGGATGTGAAACCAGGAAAGGAACAGGGAATACAGGATGTCATGTGGACACCAGCAATGTCTCCAGCTGACAGGGTTAAATCCATGGTATTCCTAGCTGCCTAATCCAGACCTTTGTGGCACTGGAACAACTTGCATTTATACACCAGGGATGTGAATAGCAGCATCTTATAATTTCCAGGTGCTTGAGTCCTGCTGCTCCAGTGCCAGCTCTGGTGCCACAGGATTGGTTTCTGTGCCATTAGAGGTGACGAAATGCTCATCTCCTTTCAGTGGCCACTTGCAACTTCTTCCTTTTAAGAGTGGGAAAATCCTTGTCACATTTCCCAAAGTTTTATGTGATGTGAGGAAGTGATCCTAGAGAGAATCACACCTATTTCTGCCTGGGAGTGGGAGAAACAGGAGGTCGTTTCTCATCTCAGTCATGGACGTGGATTGAATGAACCTGGTAAACTGGGATAACTGGATAACCTGGATGGTACTTACCAGGTGCTTAACCCCTCTTCATATGGCAGGAAGGCTTTCTTGCAACTGGAGGCACTCCCAACATAAATTGCTTCTGTCAATGTGCTTTACTGGACTACATGAAAGTCGAATCGATAGAGAGTTTAAAAAAAAAAACCCAACAAAATGGGCTTTTTAAGGCAGATCAAGTCATAAACAGACAGGAGTGTTGTGCAGGTCAGGTTTCACCTGGCAGCCAGGGAAACACAGGGGTTCTGGCTCTGTCGGGGGTGATTCATTCCCTGGAATATTTCAGGGGAGGGGAAGCACCCAGGAGTTGTTAACACACTGCTGCAAAGAGAGGGGCTCTGAATGGGTCTGATTTCTGCCTCCAACTTTGCTGTCACAGATTTATACCGATACCATCTATATCAGTGTAAGTTATCTGTTTCCACTTAACCTAGCTGAAAGCCCAAGTGTGGTTCATGCATTCTAAGGTTGCTGGAACTTGTTAATAATTTAGAATAATCAAGTCAAATTAATTCACTCTTAAAATCGAGCTTATTTGCATTGGCTTGTCTGGTTTTTTGTGACAGATCTCTCTGCGGGCATATGTTCGTGTAAGCTTTTTGTGTGTGCTCGTGAGTGTTTGTGTGCATACGTAATTTCCTTCTCCATCTCACAACCAACACAGGCTGAGCTGGATTTAAACGCTGGGCAGGAAAAATGTGAAGAAGGTCCACCCCAAAGTGGAGCTGAATAGCTGAGGTATAAATCCATGGGGAAAAAACGGGGTTTGTAATGGAAATGCTGCCTCGTTTGAGATTATAGCCAGGCATCTGTGAGGCTGAAATTCCTGCTGCAGCATCCAGACGGTGCCTCAAGCTGGCTGCACGTTCCCAGAAATGGAGACCCCCCCCAGCCTACCTGCAGGCCGACCTTTGTGCTGACACCGCCGCAGCTCCGCAGCTTTTGTGCCGCGCGGTGACAGATTGCTGCTGACAGGGAGAGGCTCCTCCAGCTGCATTTCTCTGCAGCCCCTGCCATAGATCCAGGGGCTTGTTAGAGGAACAACAGCACCAGCCAATAACCAGTTGGTCTAAGCCCCTGGGACAGACCGTATGGCCCACACTCTGCTTCCTGAGCTGGGAGTGTGGAGTAAATGCAGCTTGCAGCCCTCATGTTGCACAGAGAGGAACACACCCGGCCGTGCGTCTGTCTGTGGCAGAGCCTGCACCTATAAATAACAGTGTTTGTGTGTGTGTGTGCATATTTATGTGTCTGTGTATTTATTGTGGGTGAGGCTGCTCGTAGAGCAGTCCAGAAAATGGAAATCCTTTTGTGCAAATCTGCTCGCGTGGAGGCAGGGAGAGCCAGGAGACCAGGGGTGATGAATTGGCCCTGAACTGCGATGACAGTCTTTTTTTTAAAGTCAAAACAATTTCAGGGAAAGGGTCTCCAAAAAAAGGTCCTGTTTCAGGAGGAGGTAGCTCAATTGAATTTCTGGTTCCTGGCTGCCTGCCTGGAGGGCCTCTTGTCACTTCTACTTTCTTCCAACAAGGCAGAAGGCGGAATTGACAGCAGCCTTCCCGCCAGGCTGTTAGGGAAGCAGGGAAGCCAGATGCTTTGCCTCCCTGCTCCCTCCCCTTCTGTGGCCTGAGAGCCAGAGTTAAGTTGCTTAACTCTTCCATTTTCCCTCTCCAGCTTTCCTGGTCTGACCCAGCGGGGATCCTGAGGGATGAAACACCTGGGAGTGGGCGGAACTGGGTGCGTGCAGAGGGATTTCTCACTCCCAGGGGTGGGAGTGCGTGTGTCACCCAGTAAAGTTTCCTTATGCTTTGTATAGAAGAGGAAAATTAGACTTTCATACAGAAAGATTCTGCAGAGAGGCACATGGTGGGAATGGGCTGATACAGGAGCCTCTCCCCCAGCAAACCCAGGGCAAATTTCAGAGCTTCCAGCCCAAACCTCCTTCTAAACTCTCCCTTAGCCCTGCTATTTATGTCCCTGCATATAGGGTACAGTGTAGGTGAGAGCTAGAATATTCCTACAATTTCTCCAGCAAGGGCAGTATGCTCAGCCCTCTCTTTTCTTTGTGTAGAATTATCATCTTTAGACATTAAAGAATGCGGAAGGTTTCGGTTGCTGTTGAATTAACATTTCTGTATGCATCATTTCACTAGATAATTTGCTGACTCTAAAATTTTTGTGTAATCAAATTGGTTGGCTGTTCTAACATTTGTCTGACACCATTTTTAAGTGGTACTTAAATGAAGTGGAGAATGGAACCCTTTCTTTAGACTCAGAGCTGTAGCAGGGTGAGGGTCTCTAATACGGTTTTTTGAGACAGGCCCTGCTCCACATCAGGGGTTTTGCATTTCCAGCCCTCATGACCCTCAGAACCCATTTTAGTCTGCCCACAACTGCAAAATGGGGTGACAGAGTGGTAGTGGGTGGCCAGGAACTGACACCCTCTGTCTCCCCAAGCTCATCTCATTGCCAAACCTTGGTAGGAAGGGTTAAGGTGAGAACCCTTCTCCTTCCCTACTAAGGACGAGAGGAAAAGGCCTCAAGCTGTGCCAGGGGAGGTTCAGGTTGGACATGAGGAGGAATTTCTTCATTAGGAGGAATTTCTTGATTGAAAGAATGATTATACTTTGGAAGGGGCTGCCCAGGGAGATGTTGGAGTCCCCATCCCTGGGGGTGTCCAAGGAAGAACTGGATGTGGCCTTGGTGCTCTGGAATGGGTTACAGGGTGGGGATCAGTCATGGGTTGGGCTCAATGGTCTTGGAGGGTTTTTTCAACTTCAGTGATTCTGTGAAATAGCCCAAAATGAGACCAAAGCAGGGCCTTGAAGGGAAACTTGTGCCAGGGGAGGTTTAGATTAGATATTAGGAAAAATTTCTCCACAGAAAAGGCGGTCAGGCATTGGAAGGGGCAGTCCAGGGAAATGGTGGAGTCACCATCCCTGGAAGCATTCAGAAAATATGTGCATGTGGCACTCAAGGACACAGTTTAGTGATGACCATGGTAGTGGTGCTGGGTTGCACTTGGTGATCCCAGAGGTCTTTCCCAGCCTCAGTGGTTCTGTGGTTCTGTGTTTCTGTCAATTCCACTGCACTGGCACTGCCAGGCTGTGGGCAAATGGCTCTGCAACCTGTGGGCTCTGCCAGGGGCCAGGCACCTCCAAAAGCAGGGAAATCATGGGGTTTCCTTAAAATCCATACAGCCCTTCTCCTCCTGCATGCTTCTTTATGTCCCATCCATATCCAGGCTTTGTATCTCTGTGCTTGTACACTCCTCCCTTCTGCCAGAGATGTCTGGGTCCCTGTGCCACCTTCCCCAGGCAGGGAGGATGGTGATGGAGCAGGCATTCCTCTGGATTTGGCATGCTCAGCTCAGGCAGGAGGGAACATCAGCCTCAGGCAAGCCATGAACATTTGTCACCTGCAGGAAGGCAAAAAGTGTTGCCCAGAACAGCCTTTGGAAATATTTTAATTGCCCCTGGTTGATCTGGCAGTCAACGAACTTGAGGTGAGGATCACAAGTGGAGACAAAGTCTAAGGGGAATTTTATGCTTGGAGTCAAATTTCAGCAGTGTTTTTGAAGCGTTTCTAATTGGGATGGTTTAAGAGCCATCCCCAAACCTCCCTGAATCCAAACAGTTCTGATGTATGTGGGAAGCAAATCAGTCATGCAGCTCTAGCACAGCACTGAGAGCTGGAGGAACACGGGGCTTATAAAAGATCCAGCCTAACCACCAAGGTCTTTCTGAGCAGCTTTATAGTCAGAAAACTTCTTTAATGGACTGTAAATCAGAAAAAGAAATTTATTTTTTGTTTCTGCAGACTTGAGAGACGAGCGTGCATCTGCCCGACAGCTTTCAGAGCGAGCCATCCCTGCCAGCCAAAGCAGATTCTCTGTGCCTGCTTCCAAGCAGCACAAGCTGAAACAACTGGTGGCAGAGTGGGGTGTCTCTCCAGTCCTAGCCACGAAGAGAGGTGATTATTCCTCCCTCCAAATTCCACTTGCCACAAGGAAATGATCCCATGCAAGAGGCGTGCACCTTCCTCTGTTCTGTCGACGTGTGCTGCTAGGAAGATTTATTTCATTAATAAGGTCTTTGCAGTGAAAGTTAACAAAATTGAGGGGGCAAGTTTATTAATTATATATTTTACAGTTAATGAAAGATAATATTTAACAGAAGTAATTGCAGGCATCTGCCTTGATGGCACAATTAATTTCCAGTAATAAACGGGTTGTGTGTCCCTTTGTTGGACTGATCAGAGACAAATCCTGGCTTGTGCTAAGCCCCTCTTATCTCTTTCTGTTTGCAGGAGATGAAACTGCTTGGAAGGGAAGAGGCTGGAGCTGGGCTGCTTTCTCCACAACTGTAAAACTACAGTGAAATGGGAATTCTTTGTTCATGTTTTATTGGCTCCTCTGAGGAAAACAGTGACCATGAGATGGGACAGGAGCCTCGGGGTGAGTGCAGGTCCCTCCACCCCAGCTCTGCCAGCTCTGCTGCTGGGCCTGGCTCCCTCCTTCCCATCCCTCCCTCACAGCCCCAGCTCCAGGAGGCAGGAAAGCTTTGCTCCACAGGACTCAGATCTTTCACCCCTCAAGCTGCTTCTGAGCAGTCTCTTCCATTTGTGCTGAAGTGCTGTGGAGGATCACTTGTCACTCATCTCACTTGCATTCAGGCTGTCCCCAGCACCTGGTATGGATATAGATGAGCTGTCCTTGTGGGAACTCTCAGAGCACCTGCCCCTTTGGGATCTGACACAAAGGGTGCCCTGTGTGCCCTGAGGTCTGTGCAGTGGGAAAGTTTATTATGCACTACCACTGGTAATGTTTCTACACTCCTACCACCTTTCAAACATATTGGTAGGCCCTGTGTCGTGTAGGTGTCCATCTCTCATTATCTTCCTCCTACCTGAGGTGCACACAGAGCCTGTGACACACAGTTGAGTGATTTTTATTCCCTCCACTTGAGGGAAGTAGCTTACAGTGTTTTAAACTGGTCCTCTGTGATTGACTCATGCCACCTATTTCTGAAACACAGCCAGCAAGGTAAGAGAAGATTCAGAAAAGTTAAGAGTGTGCAGATCCATTTAGGACAGGAAGGGAGCCCAAAAGTTGCATAAAATACTGTAACCAGCCAAACCCAGCATGGCTGCTCAAGACAGAGCCATCCTGTGAGAGTGTGATGTTCCTTCCTGCTTCCTTTTTTATTTTGGTGTGGAAACTGTTGGTGCAATTGGTGGGTTCTCCCCATGGGGCAGGGGAACTGCTCTGACAGTTCTGCACACCACCAGGCAGGGTTCTTACTATGGAAGAGGTGATGGAGCTGCTCAAGGAGGAGTTTTTCCAAAGGCATGCCCCATGGATCAGGGCTTGGTCCAGCCTGCTTTGGTGTCTTCATGAATGAGCTGACAGACAGGTCATGTGAATGATGTGGAGGGTGAAAGGAAGAGGGAGCAATGCCAAGGGCCAGGGGATGTCCCAGGTTCCAGCCTGGCCAAAGTGAGCAGGGCTGGGCTCTGTCTGCCGTGGGTTCAGGCTTCACATTGGCCTGGTTTTGTGAGTAAAAGCAGAGAGCTGGGGCTGAGCCTGGGCAGCCAGAGCAGAGGGTTGGGTTTGAGGGCAGCTTTGAGCTGAGTGTTGGCTGCTCTGCTTTAAACCCCAGGTTTTCTGCAGGCCCATCTTGTAATTATTTAAATGCAGGAGTAGCGGGACCAGCAAGTCTGGGTGGGATTTGCAGGCAGGGAGGGGAGCAGAGTGTGTGTGAGCTGCCTGTCTCCCTCTCACGTGTCTGCACCCGTATGTGCTCGTCTCCCAGTGCCTTCCAGAGAGATTTTCATCCAGAGAGCTCTGACAGCCTTTCAGGCATCAATCACCCAGCACTGCAACACCCCTGCAAGGTCAGGGAGTGTTATCAGCCTCCTCCTCAGAGCAGCAGTTTGTGCCTCAACAAGGGATGGGCAGGGGGAGATCGGCTCCTGCCAATGTGTGATTTCCTGCAATCAGAGCTTTCCAGATTCCTAGAGCCAGGGATGGGATCCAGGTCTCCCTGCCCTGACCACTGGAAACACTTCCTCCCCACAGAAACCTCACGGTGAAACCACCCACAGGAGAGCAGCTTTGTAGTTTGGCAGGGAGAGCGCAGCTCTGCTCCACGCGATCCGCAGGCGCATTTTTGGGGTTGTGTGTTTACTGCAATCTTGGCTGGGCTGCTGTGGAGAGAAGAAAAGTTGATTGTTGAGCAGCCAGGGCTGGGCGGCGCCCTGCCTGTACGTGTCAGTGCCCTGCACAGCCCGGCCAGCCCAGGGGGGACGGTGGTGGGGCCGCGGCCTCTCCTGTGAGGAGCCTTGTCCCTGCTCTGTGCTGAACACGTCTCTGGTTACCTGCTCTCTCTGAAGCTTTTCTGGCCTCTCCAATCCTTTCCTTGGCTCCTCTGGCTGCAGGGCCTCGTGATAGCTGGAGGGATTTATTTATTTCATAATAAAACTTAAAGAGCGGGTTGTTTTGCAGGCAGTGGCTGTCTCTGTGGAGCCAGGTCATGATGGGGTTAGAGTGGAGGGGAACAGGGCTGCTTGGGGAGCCTAAAATCTGCCCATCCCACTGTTCCTTCTGCCCCTCAGCCTTCTCCCCCTCCTCCTGCACTGGCAGGAAGGTTTATGATGCCATGCAGGCTGTCCAGACCTTGCCACTTCCATCCCTCTCAGGATGTGGCAGGGATTGTAGAAAAGGGAGTTCACAGCCCAAGGCTACAAACAGGACAATACAAGAGTAGAGAGAAGATGATGGAACAGAAGGAGTGGGCCTTCCTTTGGTTATTTCTTCTGTGCAGATCCGTACAGGGGTCACAGCGTGTGCCTCCTGTCTCTCACCCTCTGCTACAGGGCACAATGACATCCTCCCCACTGGGCTTAGCAGTGCTGTCTTTATTCCCTTGTGTGGAAAGCAACTGCACTCTTTTGGATGATGGATCAGTCAGGGTTTTAAAACAAAAGTCAGGGGTTTGTGCTCTGGATCCCAACCTGAGGCTTCTGCTGGTCCTAATCTGAGGGGTGCCCCCCACCCCCAGCTTCACACAGGGTACCCCCAGGTCGAATGGGCCACTGTGCTGCTTCAGAAGACTTAATTGTCTTCATCTGCCTGAAATCCTGAGTTCTGTGGTGGCTGCCTGGCATTACTCCTTTGAGCAGAGCTCAGTCATATCATTGCCACTCCATCACCAGCACTTTCCTCCTCTTGGGGTTTACAGGTGGATGAAGAAACCCACCTCCATCAGTCCCTGCCCTGGGCTGGGCAGTGTTCAGGTGCACCTTAAAGACTCCACTGTTCCAAGAGGCAGGAATCTGTCACAGCACAGCTCTGTGCCTCGGGGGGGTCGCTCCCTGAAGGTTTGTCTCTTCCTTCAGGAATAAATCTCCGTCTCCACACTCTGCCCATAAAACTGATAACACTGAGATTGCTTTACACATCAGCAACAGAATGGAGACAGCAGAGGCAATCAGGACCCAAAATAATTATGTTTATCATCTATAATCATCACACAGAGTCTAACAGCACATTAGCACTTCCAGACGGCAGTTTCCAGGAGCAGGGAAAGCAGGCAGTGTTTTGGAGGATGCACTGATTGCTTTAAAGGACACCAGCCACAGCTGAACACACCGTGGGGGATTCTCTGGGCTGCCAGCACACCCCTTATTGCATGTGTGAGGAACAGGGGCCGGGCCAGTGCTGAACCCAGCTCTGAAAATGTTCCTGGGTGTAGTTTGCAGAGTCAGGCTGTGGAAACATCAACTCAGCCTCTTTCTGACTGACTCTGGGGATTTGGAAGGTGTAATCTGGAAGAGCCTACAGCTGCTTGAAGCCCTCTCCATGGAAGGAATTGTTCCAAGGGAACTCTCTGATGTTTCCCCTTGTGATGCTGCCTCTGCTCCTCCCTATTTTCCTGCCAGTCCTGGCATACATACCCCTGAACGAGGACTTCAGGGCTGGCAGAACTGCCCTCCCCTGTGCTGCTGCACACTCTGGGGCTGCAGGGATAGAAATGTCCAAGTAAATCCCAGTGACCTCAGTTCAAAACAGGTCCCTGAAACCATTTGCAGGCAGCAAAACCCAACATCCTTCAACCCATACCCTGCAGCCCGGTCCTCTCTCTCCTTGTGCTGCACCGTTACGGAGGGCCAAGCTTTGCAGCAAGGGAGAATGGGCCAGAGAAAGTCCTGGCCAAGGAGTGCAGTCAGTCTCTGCATTTAGCCTTTGGTGGAAGGGCTTAGGAACAGTTTGCTTGGAAGGAAAGGCCTTGGAGCCAGATTTGTGTGTGGAATTAGCTGGAATCCCATCAAAAGCCCGCAGCGCTTCGTCTCCTCAGCAAAACGTCTGAGATGCTGCACATTTATTTATTGTGATGTTCCAGGTTATAAACTGGCTTTATAATCCCTTGTTTTCTATGATGATCTCCAGGTGAAGGTGTAAAATCCCTCAGGATGCCAGTCCTGAGTTGTCTCTGGGTGTAAGGCAGGGGCAGTTCCCATCCTCTCTGTGTCCGTCAGTGGGAACTGGTGTTTCTCCTGCAGACACCACCCCGCTGCCAAGAACTGCTTTAGCAAGGCTCTTAGGAACTGCTTTCAAACCTGGAAGGGTTTTTTGGAGCCAAACATTGATCTAAGCGCATTTTTACTAAAATTGAATTGCAAACCAGCCAGCCTTTCACTCCAACACTTCAGCTTTCCTGCAGATTGTTTTTCCAGGGGCACCCTCTGGCTTATCTGCAAGACTTTGGGAATGCTGTCAAGACAGGAGCCATTCTCCTGTATGTGAAAGGCCCCCAGCTCAGGGACTGGGCCAGATGGGTCTGTGCTGTGGGGATCTCATGCCAGGGAGCTGAGGAGGAGAGCTGAGCTCCAGGGAGTGCTGTGGGTTGGCCGGAAGAGCCCTGCTGTTCTCTGTGCACAGAGCCTCTGCCTGCTGTGTCAGGGACGTGTAGTCCTCCAGTCAGAGGATAATGGGGTGAAAGGAGCCTCAGGGAGTCTCCAGAGCCAGCTTCAGAGTGAAGTCCAGTTGGTCTGGACATCATCCAGTCAGCTTTTGTGTGTCTTCTAGGACAGGGATTGTTCCGCCTCTCCGGGCCCCTGTCCCGGATAATTGGGTTTTCCTGGAGCAGAGTGCTCAGTACTGAGTGTGAAATCTTTCCCAAAATCTTGGCCCTTTTCTGTGCTAGCAGAGGTTCTGCTTTCAAAGGAGGTTTATCACTGACTTAAGGCCCACCAGGCTTCCCTTGTGCTCCTAGAGCTCCTCCAGCCTCTCCGTGGGCTTTTCCAAGTGTGGAGCTCCCATCCCAGTGTGTATCCAGGGTAGTTTAGAAAGGCACTTTATAACTTGGAACATCACAGTAAATAAATGTGCAGCATCTCAAGATGTTTTGCTGAAGAGATGAAGCGTTGCAGGCTTTTGATGAGATTCCAGCTAATTCCACACACAAATCTGGCTCCAAGGCCTGTTTTTCCAAGCAGACCATTACAGATGACTTGGGGCCAGCCTAGACCACTGCATGTCCTGGCCCAGTCTAGGAAGAGAGGGGGACCAGTATGGCAGGGGCCTGGATGTCCCTCCCGTGGTCCTTCAGAGGAAGAAGTGGAACAGGAGAGGAAGATACTGAGTCAGTGATGCAGCTAGGGGAGCTCCTGTGGTAGCCCCTCAGCAGGAGAGCTGCAAAACCAAGCTCTGTGGTATGGAATTGTACCAGGGAAAAGGAGGAGGCTTGTCCCAGGGAGCTCCTGCCAAAGTGTGAGACTGGTGGAGGTGAACAGAGGAGCAGTGAAGGGATCCTGACTGTGATCCTGGTGCTGTGCTGCCAAACGTGCTGTAAAATCACAGCAAAAGGAGGTTTTGGAGACAAGTGAAGAGCTTTGTTTTGGGTGTTTTTCCCTGCTAGAAGCATGAATAAAGAAAAGCACGACAGTGCTTCCTTGGAAATCTGGTGGGTGGCCTGGTGCTGTGAGCTGATAGAAGGTGGGGGCTCATTCCTTCATAATGAATGAAAGATGACAGATGGGGAGAGGCAAGGAAAGGCCTTCAGCACTGGTATAATTAACTTACTCCTGAGAACACTGGGATGGGCTTTTTTCCTAATATGATAGAGCAAAGAGAAGATGTTTGACTGAGAGTAAGGAGATAATGGGAGCTGTAGAGGTGAATTTGGTTGTCCCTCTGTTCCTGAGACACCTGAAGCAGAGACCCTGTGCCAGCTTCAGGAGCAGCCAGAGAGGATGGATTTTCCTGGTGTTGGGGGGGGAGGCTGCACCTCCTGGGGTGCTTCCCCTGAGCTTCATCCACAGCCCTGAGCTCGTGGCTTGGAGGAGGAGGTGAGGAGCCAGGCCCCCTTCACAGCAATAATGACTTCACACCCTGACTTTTTCCCCATGAGCCTTTTCTCTTGCACACTAACGAGTCTGAGCCTACTTCATTGTGCCTCAGTAATTGTGCTTTTAATTATGCTGTGTGTCTACGACCATCTGTTGTGCTCTTTTCAGAATCTGCTTCTGTTCTGATATCCCCTTTGGAGATGAAGGGACCACCAGTGCCCGCAGTATCCAAGGTGTGGATGAATCATAGATTTTTCTGTTCTGTTCTGTTTTTTGCTTTCCAAATGATTCATTCCACTTGATCTGTTTCTTGCTGGTTGCTGAGCCTTGAGCTGACATTTTCATGGAACAGATTTTCATTTTCATGTGGAAAAATGAGGGTCGACCATGAGGAGTGAAAACGGTGTCTGTTGGAGAGGAAAATCCTGATCTTTTCAAGATGAGTTTATTTGGACAAGGACTATGAGAGGAGTCTGAAAGGAGAGGTTACAATAGCTCCCAGTGTGCATATCACCTGGGAGAGAGGCCAATGTGGAGTTGCTGGTGTTGGGATGATGCTGTGACTTGGGATAGATGGATAAGAGCAGCATGGCACACATCCTCCTTGAGCAGGGCTGCAAGGGACAGGGACATCAAGCCAGGAGAGGGAGCTGGAAAGGCTCCAGCTTCAATAAAGGAAATGAAGAGAAGCAAAACAAGAGGTTAATAAGCCAGAGAGCTTGTTAGGAAGGGAGGACAACTGCAAGTTTGGGCAGAGGATGTCCAGCAGCATCCTGGAGGGGGCTGCATCCAGGGTTTGCAGTGAAATGGGAGCAGCAGCATCCCAGGCTACCTGTCACAGTTCACTTGCATACCCAAGCTGTGCCAGGGGAGGTTTAGGCTTGATAATACAAAAAGGTTCTTCCCCCACAGGCTGGTGGGGCACTGAACAGGTTCCCCAGGGAATGGGCACGGCCTCGAGGCTGCCAGAGCTCCAGGAGTGTTTGGACAATGCCCTCAGGCACAGGGTGGGATTGCTGGGGTGTCTGTGCAGGGCCAGGAGCTGGATTCTGACCCTTGTGGGTCCCTTTCAGCTCAGGATATTCCATGATTCTGTGAAGTTAAGATGGTCCTGCTCATCCAGTCCAAGAGGGAAGATTTGGCCTGTAGAGCTTCACCTCCAGCTTCCTGCTGTGGGAAGGGATTGTGGTATCCTTTTGCCCTTGCTAGTTTCCTATGCAGGGAGGATGGAGAACAGAAATAGCTCTCCAGATCAGTTCAGGGGCTCTCTCTCTCTGTCATTCCTGCTTTTCTCAGGCAGGTTCCTTTCCAATCTCCTCCTGCACCTGCAGGGAGAGGTGCCAAGCATCAGTCATGGGACAGGACTGTAAATGAGGTTCCTTCAAAAAGCAGTTCTATTTAGCTCAAGGCCCTAATGGGTAAACTGCTGTTTTTGTATTCAATCCCCTGTGTATCAGTCCATGGAGCTGGGCTGTGGGCTAGAGGTGCTGGGATCCCAATGGGCCATTAATTAATTAGCACCCCCACAGTCTTTATTGGCAAGGCAGGGCCCTTCCAGCGCCGCCTCTCCTGGTTAATCAGGGTGGGAGCCAAGGAGAGGCTCCATTTCAGTGGTGATCCCTTCACATTCCCTCTGGCTTCCTTCCTCACAGACATGTCCTGGCACTGAGGGGAAGCCAAGGCTGAACATATGGCTCATTGTGCAGCTCTGACCTTCCTGGAGCGGGGCAAAGCCGCTGCAATTCCCTTCCAGTGCCACTCCAAAGGCCACCTGATGCCATGGAAAGCCTCTGTGACGTTTCTGGGACAACAAACCCATGGCCCAAGGTGCCAGCAGTTGCTGTTCCCTCATGTTCTTCCCTAGCATGGTTCCTTCCACCATGGACAGCTGAGAGATTTGGGGTGGTGCAGCAGGACCTGTGACACCTTTGTGAGCTCAGTGCTCAGATGTGGTGAACAGCAGCACAGCCCCAGGGGTGCTCCCTGCATGGCTCTGGGAACCCCAGGGACTGCAAGATCGTGGATTAGGATACCTGAGGCAAGCTCCACACAGGTCTGTTGGGATCCTCCCTGCCATCAAACAAACAAGCACATTTAGGGTGAGCTGTGGTAGTTCAGAAACTGTCCTCCTGTTCTGGGAGTGAAATCCATGGCTGGCTGGCCTGAGAGAGACCTTGGGTAAGCAAAATGTAAATGCTCACAGTGGCTTGCCAAGATCTGAGTGGGAAAAACCTTCCTTGGAAGAGGATTTCCCATCTTGTCCCAAGGAGTCCCAGCTGCTGAGTGTGCTTTGCTGCCATGGCCTTGTGTCTGGGATTTGCTTTTCCCAAGACCTTGAAACCCATTCCCCTCCCCAGCTCCTTATGGAGCTTGATGCAGCCTGTCTCCAGCAATGCAGCTGTTTGCTCCTTCTCCAGAATCACAAAAGATTTCTACTTTCTTTCCTTCTGCTCTGCAGTGACCTAATTACTTAACTTTCCATTGCAGCCTCTTCCTGCAGCACTTGCCAAGGAGCTCTTCAAAGCCTCCGGGCGCTGGGGGAGGCACATTATTAATCTCTCTGTGCTCAAGGTCACAGGAGATGTTTCCTGCTCTCGTGGACCAGCAGCTCTTCCTGACACATCTTTAGCCTTTCCACTCAAGATCTCCCACAGGCAGCTGGGAGGGCATTAGAGTGATGCTCATTCCAAGGTGGTGCAAAATGTTTACATAGGGTTCCTCCAGACTGCACTGGAATATCACACACTTAATTCTTGGCATAACTTGATCCAGTCAGTCTTGGGATGATTGGAGGAGTGTCTGGTCTTCCTTCCTTGACAGAAGGAGGCTCATAAATAGTCATATTCCTCTTGTGTTCAGCGAGACTGGTGCCAAAGGCTAATGCAGACAAAATCTCTCACATCTGGGCTGTGATTTCCCAACTCTGTGATGTCCAAGAGCTGTGTCAGTGTATGGAGCAGGGGCAGATGTGAGAGGTGGTTAAAATCCATGTCCTGCACTTGGATTTCATGTACATGTGCCTGTGCTTTGTGCAGGAACAGCTGCTTGGGCCTCACTCTGCCTGGAGCGCTGCTCCACAGGAATGCAGCATCTGGGAAGGGGTCTGCAGCCAGCCCCAGCACTGCCTCCCTCCTCTGGGGGGTTCTGTGGGGGCAAGGTGGTGCAGAGCTGCCAGGACTTGGACCAACAGTGGGTCTAAACCCCCTTGGCCACCCAGTGACCCCATGACAGGAGAACATTTGCAGTAATGTCTAAGGAGAGGAAGTAGGAATTGATCAGGAGATGCTGGAAGGGTGTTGGAAGTTGCTGTCAAAGTCAAGGGAGCTGGATCTGACTGGTGCTGGATCCAGGACACGAGTAGGGCAGAAGACAAGCGACGTGGTTTGGAGTTACCCCTGCCCTTCCTTCCTTGAGCAGCTCTGCCACTGCCACCTGCTCCCCCAGCACCACCATCCTGGGAGCTGCAGGGCTGTTCCCAGCCCAGGGGCTCCTGCACTGCGCAGTCCTTGGGCTGGAGAGCAGCGCCCAGCTCCCCCATCCCACCTGTGGACTGCCTGTATCCATCATCCTGGGGCTGCTGGTACCCAGCATGTGCCTCTGCTCCTGGGCAGCAGCTGCCAAATCCATTTGCTCAGCAGGTGTGCTCTTGCATTCAGTGGAAGAATAGGCTTTTTGGAAGAGACAAGGGGAAGAGAACAGAGGAAAAACTGCAGCGGGGGCAGGAGGAAATAAAGGGAAGTAAAAGAGTGAGGGAAAAGGCAGCAAATGATTGGAAGAATTAGAGATGGAGTGTGGAAAGGACTGCATGTCCCCCGTTGCTTTGAGCACTCAGCAGATCCTGTGGTGTGTCTGCTTTATTACTGACAGAGTTCTCCCTTCTGTCGGCTTGTTTCCTAATTGCTGGTCTTGTAAACTGCTTGATTTATGGCTCTGTTCATCAGTTATGGCCCTCGGGTATAACATGCTTTTCCTTCCAGGCTGGGAAGTGAATAACGAATTAACAGCCTGCCTTGGGTTCAATGAGGAGCTGAGCATTCAGGGATCTTTATTGGGATGCACGTGCCAAATGGAACTGCTTCATTTTTCCTTCTCATTCACGGAGGGTATTCAGAGAGTCCTTCCCCAGGGCAGCAGCAGCATTGTGGCTGCCTGGTGCCTTTGAAGTGTCCCACAAGAGAAGCCACCAAGGAATGGTTTCGCTGTTGGTTTGCACTGAGAGCTCAATCTGCTGCCCTGCAGCTTGCTCTGAAGCTGGCACTGTGTGCCATAGGCGTTTGTCTCGGACAAACTTCCCTCCAGAACAGCCCAGGGATGAAGATGAAGATGAAGTCAGAGAACAAATGGCCTGTGCTGGGCCAGCAGCCATCAGCCAGCCCCTGGCTGTCACCACCATGTTCATCCCTGAGAAGGGATTTGTCCTAAACCCTGGAGAAGGGTCCCTACAAGTCAGTGTGGTTTAAATCTTTATGGAGTGACCCAAAAAGCTCTGCTCCCACAGCCCTCCATGGCAGTCCAGTGCCTTCCACACAGCTCTGACCCTCGTGGCTATGTGGTCACCCCACCATGCACCAGGTCTGTGGAGCATCCAGGCCTGGGAATGGTGAGGTTTGTGCAGCCCAGGGTGGCAGGTCCTTTGGGTTCAGGGCATGGCTGTTCTCCTTGCCCTGTTCACGGCACTGTGGTCAGGAAGTCACGTCCCTCTAGCAGCTCTGCACCCCCCAGACACACTGCAGGAGACATGAGAAGGAAATGCCTGTAAAACAACACCTTTGTGAAGGCAGAAAACGCTTGCAAAGAACAGAGGAGCTGCTGTAGCGCTGCAGGGGCTGTTCTGTGAGCACAGCACTCCACAAGTGTGAGTTCAGGGCCTGTGGGTCTCCAGCAGATAAAGTTTAAGCTGACAGGTCCCCTCAGGATTTAGCAGCTCTGCCCTCCTGCCCTCAGCAGCCTCTCAGGATGCTGCTGCTGTCTCTGAGTTGCCTTGTGGCTGCAGCAGGTCAATCTGATGTGCCTGGAAGGGCCAGCTCAATGGCCCTGTGCCCTCTGCTGCAGGGTGCACCTGGGCACCGTGAGGCTGGAGTGAAGGACAGAGCCTGCAAGGTCAAGTGCAGCATTAATGGAAGGCTGCAGCACCTCAGGGGCTGCAAAAACTCACAGGGGTTTTTAACACATGTGCTTAGTCCTGATCCAGCCCTTGTTTGTCTGTGGGAGCTCAGCTCTGTGGAGTGCTCTCTTCCAAGAATCCTACAGCAGGGAGAGCCTCTGCTATCTGGTTTTGCTTTTGGGGCACACAGAGTAATAAATAAACTGCAGGCTAATGCTTTCCTCATAGCATTAGCAGCACACCTCGATTAGATATCATGGCCATCCTCTGTGCTCTGCTCCTGCTCTGCCTTCCCCTGATGGGTCTGCAGGTGCAGATGCCTGGGGAGCTGCAGAGGAGCAGGGAACAGTGTCTTGGAGCACCATGAGCTGGAAGCATCTGCCCTACCAAGCCCTTGAGTGCAGCTGTCCTGAGCAGCCTGAGTGCCTCCAGCTCTGCTATTGCCACCTTCAACTTCTCACAAAGCTCAAGAACCTGTCCAGCCCTTGGGGAGAGCTGCGCCCCCATGTATTTATGTCATATCCATCAGGATCCCTGATGTGATCTCTGTTTTTATCTAAAATCCTTGAATTCTCACCTGGCTGCCTCCTTCCAGCAGTCCCAGCAGGCTGTAACAGGACAGCAGGTCTTGGAGTGCAGAGCAGGAGAGGGGACAGCAACATTCTTCATGGGACACAGGCACCCACCTCCCATGGCTGTAGTCATGTTGTTCCTCCTGCCACGGAGTCCAGAATCCAGGGGCATGAGGACAGAAGATCAAAAGTGCTCTTGCTCGCATTTCACACATCCTATGACTGAGAACATGAACTGCTGATCACTAAACTAGTCTGAATATACACTCAAAGTCCAGCTGTTATCACTTGCTGATAAAAAAGCTTGAACTGTGATTGATTCAGTGTGTGAGTGTGCTCACACCCTGCAGAATCTGTGCCATATTTCCTAAATTGTGTGGCAGGCAGGATGGCTCAGGAGCAGGAAAGGCAGGAGGCCCGAGGTCTGATCAGCCCCCTGTGGCTGCGAGCCAGCCGAGATGGAAGGAGGAGTAGTCTGGGATCCATGCTGAGGTGGGCAGAGGAGATGCCTGCACCCTTCCCCTCCTTCCCTGCACAGACTGGAGCAGTTTCTAAGCTTGGGTTCAAATCCCCTCGTCTCTGGGTGCTGCTGTGACAGCACAGCACAGCACAGCACAGCACAGCACAGCACAGCACAGCACAGCACAGCACAGGCAGCTCTGCTCCAGCCTATTCCTCCTGCTCACACTGCACAAGAGGCTGGAGACGGCATCAGAGGGAGATGCTTCTCTTTAAACTCGGTATTGACATGGTGAGATCCTCTCTGGTCACCTCTGACCTGCTCTTGCCTGGCTGCCAGTGTGGATCTGAGCAGCGCAGTGTTTGATCACCTTCCGGGCCATTGAGCAGGAGCCGTTCCCAAGCTCTCCCCCTCCAGCCGGGAGCAGGAATTAGCTCGGGCTGCCTGTGGCCGTGTGAGCAGTAACGACTCCATCAGCGAGCGCAGTTCCCGTTGCCTGGATGCAGGCTAAAAAAAAGACTGCTGGTAGGAAGGGGATATCTTACAGCTGAGGGTGTGAGAGAGGAGCGTCTGTTCCATCCTTAGAACGTGACTTTTTTAAGTTACTCTATTTCAGCCAAAGGTTACAGCCCCTCTGCTGTCAGGGCAGCTCCTGAAGCTCGGGAAGTGGCTCTGCTCGTGTGTCTGTTCTGTGCAGGGCAGAGTCACACAGGGCAGTGTGAGGGCCCTGCCGAGTCCAGCCACGTCGGGATCTGACCTCCAGCAGCAGTCAGCTCTGCCAGGCCTGCCCTGGATCAGCACAGCTGCCCCAGGACACTGTCCCCACAGGCACTTGTGGCCATCCTGCCCTGGATCACTGCAGCTGCCCCAGGACACTGTCCCCACAGGCACTTGTGGCCATCCTGCCCTGGATCACTGCAGCTGCCCCAGGACACTGTCCCCACAGGCACTTGTGGCCATCCACTCCACTGGAGCTGCATGGAAGGATGGAGTTGGGGGGTTTGGGGCTGAGCCCCTGTGTTTGAAGCTCAGGGACAGTGTTGATTCTCAGGTCAGAGAGCACAACCAGGACTGTGCCCTGGACAGCAGAAGAAGCTTCTGGACCTCGTAGCAGCTGGGTGAGGAGGCTCTTCTGGCTGAGTGCTCTAAGAAGTGGCTGGTGTTGGAGGTGTGGGGCTCATCTCACCAGAGCTGTGTCCTCCTAGCACACAGAGCAGGCTGCACACAGCATTTTGGTGGCTCTCACCACCAAAGACCTTGGCCAGATGCTGCTCCCCACTTCTGAGCTTCCTGGTGACTGAATTCAGCCTTGAGAGCTCTTGGGGTGAGGGAATAAGGGTTGTGACCACCTTCCTCATCAAGCTGCAGTCTCTGGAGACTTTATGGGTGCAGGATCCCTGTGTCCTGTGGCTCCATTGTGTTGTCTGGCAGTACAAGGCTGCCCTAAGGGGTGCAAAGTGAATGCCTCTGAAAATGGCCTTGGCTGAGCGATGTTTGACATAAGTCTGGGTTGGGAGTGCTTGTGAGGAGCAAGGTGGTCTTTAAAAGCTCAGGAAACCATGGATGTGAAATGTGGGACACCAGCAGTCCACTGGTACTTCCTCATGTGCATTCCCAATCCATCCATCCATCCCAGAGAGGGACAGGGAGGCAGAAGGGCAGTGCTCATGCACGTGTAGGGTATGGAAAAAGACAGTTCATGTTGGCTGAGCCGGATTAGGGAGCAGTGAGAGGCCACCCTGGCTGGCAGATAGCACAAGGGTGGTCCCTGGGATGGGCAGTGACAGAGCTGGCACTGCTGCAGCTGGGCTCTGATTTTCCTGCTCGTGTGCCCACAGTGTGCTCTTCCCTCGGCAGCACTTGGAGCCTCCATCCCTTCTCCCTACCCACAGGATTGCTTGCAAGCTAGAGGGAGAAGCTGGTGGCAGGCCCCACAAACGTTTGGGTGCTTTCCAGATCTCTCCCACTCTCTGTAGCAGCTCTCAATTTGCTTGGAGTCAAGGACACAGATTAACTCTCAGCCTGCCTTTCTCTCCCCCACACCACCCATCAGCTCCAGCTCCGTGCCCAGACAGGGATGGGCTTTATCAGGATACCTGCCAGGTGACAGGAGGCTTCTCCAGTTGATCCATTTGAGTTCCCTGCAGCCCAGCTGGGGATGCTGCACTGCTGAGCTTGCTCTGGGCATCTCCCCTCCAGGTCCTTGGATAGCATCACACAACCACGGAATTGTCCAGGTTGGAAGAGACCTTTAAAATAATCAAGTCCAACTTCTGTGTATGGGGCCCACAGAGAGAGCTGGTGAGCTTCAGGCTGCTAAGGTGTGACTGGCCCTCAGCTCAGACAGCCCAGGGATGTCCTTTTAGATGTCAAACTTGGTCCCTCAATCCAGCCTATCCAGCTCTGGTTCTGTTTCCTGCTTGGAAGGAAAGGGAGAAGTCGCAGGCCGAGCTCCTGGGCTGGCAGGAGCTGTGCTGCCCATGGGGCTGGGGCCATTTCAGCTCCCCTTCCTCCGAGCCCGGGCTGCTCGGGGCCACATCAGCTCCCCTTCCTCCGAGCCCGGGCTGCTCGGGGCCATCTCAGCTCCCCTTCCTCCGAGCCCGGGCTGCTCGGGGCCACATCAGCTCCCCTTCCTCCGAGCCCGGGCTGCTCGGGGCCATCTCAGCTCCCCTTCCTCCGAGCCCGGGCTGCTCGGGGCCATCTCAGCTCCCCTTCCTCCGAGCCCGGGCTGCTCGGGGCCATCTCAGCTCCCCTTCCTCCGAGCCCGGGCTGCTCGGGGCCATCTCAGCTCCCCTTCCTCCGAGCCCGGGCTGCTCGGGGCCACATCAGCTCCCCTTCCTCCGAGCCTGTGCTGCTCGGGGCCCTCTCAGCTCCCCTTCCTCCGAGCCCGGGCTGCTCGGGGTGGTCTGTGCCCATCCCTCTGTGCTGAGCACCCGCACGTCCCCAGCCCTTCCCCGCCGCCGTCGCTGCCGGGGATGGAAAGTCCTGGCAAGGCAGGAGCGGGGAAGGGGAGGTGACTTTCCTCGCTGGGTGCTTTGTTTGTTGTTTAGGTATCGGCTGGAAGAAAGACTTTGCCGGCTCCATTAAGGAAGCTGTTGTTTAGCTGAGGACTTATTTGTTCTTTGGGAAGAGGATCGTGTTTGCCTTCGGGGGGACATTGTGCAATGTCAGATCCTTTTAATTAGTTGTTCTTTCTTTACCTTGGCGTCGTTTAGCCAGAGAAGAAGATTCTGAAAGGAGAATTTAAAAAAAGTCAGGGAGAGGAAATAAAAACTCAAAACAAAGCTCAGATGTGGGGATGGGATTTGGGATCTGTGCTTCCAGTTTGCCCCTGATATGTACCCAGTTAGCAAGAAAAGCTTTCACCACACAGGCTGAGGGTGTGCCTCCTTGCTTTCCCTCTGTTCCTGGCCTCTCCATCCACTTCAGGGATGAATGAGGGAAGCCTGTGTGTTTCCGTGCCGGGATTCATGGCCATATGGAGATGAGCTGAAGGCACAATAGCCCGTTTCCCAGGAGAAGGGGCCTGGACCAGCAGCCGTTTGGCCCAGCTGGCTGGGAGGGCTGTACCTCTTCCCCTTTTATGAGAGCACCTGGTCATTTGCTTTCACTCCTTCTGTCCTTGAGGTTGAGTGGAGAGATTGGGGATCAGGGCAGGCTGCTGAGCAGAGTGATGTGTCCTGCACCGGCTTTGAGAGCATTTAGGCACCTGTTTGTCTGACTTTAGTGAGAATGAGGCATTAAATGGGAGAGGATCTTTCCTTCCCCTCCCTTCATATCCATCCTCTTTTCTGTCCATTTTCCTCTCTCACAGCCTCATGGGGAGGGATCAGGGGGAACATTCCCCTCTCTGCCCTCCCTCCCGAGTCTCCAGGCTGCAGCTGCTCGGGGCTGGGGCCGTGTCGGGGCCCTCGGAGCCTTCTTGCCCCTGAGCTGGAAGGTGGTGACAGCCGGGGAGCAGGCACAGGCGAGCTGTGGGTCAGAGCAGGGTTTGCTTTTGTGCAGGCCAGAAGGAAAAGAGCCCTCGTGGCACAAAGAGAGTTAAAACCGTCTGCGTGAAAGCTCGGGGGCTGCTCGGAGCTGTGCAGCCCCCGTTTCCAGGCTGGTGCTTTGCTGGCAGCCGGCTGCCCCCGGAGCAGGGCTGGGTGCCTTCTGTCTCCTCTATTCTTCCCAGGGCACCTCCCCGCTGTGCTGGGCTCAGTGAGCTGGGGGTCACTCCCACTTCAAGCCGTGCCTTTGCCTTCCCTTTCCAGCTCCTTAAACAACAGAGGTGTTGAGGGAATTTATACCTCTGCCTGGTAACAAGACAGATCAGCGAGACGCTGTCACGGTTTTGTGAGGGCTCCATAGATTTTTATTGCTTTTCAGTCCTTGGGTTCCCAACCTTCCTTTGGCTTGTAAATTGCCCACAAAATGCAGACACAGCTCCTATTCTGTGAGTCCCTTTGATGATTTTATTTATATCTCTGGCTTTGTCTTGTCTTTTATTACAGGGAGACTGCAATTAATTATTATCCCATCAGCTTCTATTTAGGCTGACAGTACAATGCAGCGCGCGGTGTCCAACCTTGCCCTGCCCCTGTGTGCACGAGCAGGACACTGTTCTGGGGAGGAACAAAGGCCTGGCAGCCTCAGAAAGGGACGTGCTGCTAAAGGGCAGCTGAGAGGCTTCAATAGCACCAGCAGGGCAGGGCTGTGACACAGCTAAAGTGACCAGACAGCCCAATGCAGTTGTGGTGCTCCCCATTTTAGTTTCTCATCCTCTGCGTATTTTAGGCTTTTGCTCTTGGAGCGGGTTTGAGCAGAGACAGGGCTCCTGGGTCTTCTTTCTGATTGACCAGATCTTTTCTTTTATTCATAAAATAGAAATTGCACCTGAAAGACCTGTAAAGCAGTGCCTGCCTGTTCAGCATAGGCAAAGCCTCAGTGGGGAGACCAGAGATGCAGAGAGATGAGCAGCAGCCTGGAGTGATCACAGATCCAGGGAATGTTTGCTGGGAGAGCAGATGGAAGGAACTGGGAATGTTTGGGCAAGAGACCCCTTAGAGGACACCTGGTGATGATGCTCTGGCAGAGAGGGAGGGATGGATCTGTGCTGGGAGGGCAGGAATGGACTTAACAACAAGGGATATTCAGTGAGGTGCTGGGAAAGTGGTCAGGACAGTAATGGTGTGAGCAGAGCTCCTGGGCTGGAGAGGAACAGTCCCCAGGGCTGGAACTTCTCAGGAGCAGTTTGGGTACATTTCTGGCTTGTTCTATGTGTATGTGTCAGGAAGAGGTGCTGCCAGGCACAACCCTGAGATAATAATGACTGAAGACCTCAAGAAGAAGCGTCTTGGAAAGGGAAATGTCTGATGTTAATTTCAGGGCTCATTTCCTATGCAGTCTTTGGTTTTGTACAGGGAATGTCAGTTTTCTCCACTGGCCATCCTGTCACTAGAAAACCAGCAGAGCTGTTTTCACTCTTCCCTTTTATCTTCACATCTTGTGAAAAGACTTGTTTGCCCTACAAGGATGGCACAGAGCTGATGCTGATGCTGAGCAGTGCTGGTGATGAGATAAAGGTGTTTTGACAAGATGCAGGTGAGTGGAAGCTGCTGTTATAGCAAATGTTTGTTCACTTCAGTGCTGCTTTTTTCTCTGGGAGTTTGATTTGTTAATTTACACCTGATCTGGGCAGCCTTGGCAGAGCAGTTCTCACTCTGACCCCCCAGACCAGCTCATGACAACGGAGCAGAGCCTCCAGGCCAGTGTCCTTATGAAAATTCCATGTAGTTCTTCACTGGGATGAGCTCAGTTGGTCACAGCATGGTGCTCATAATGCCAAGGTTGTGGGTTCAGTCCGTGTATGGGCCCTGTGGGTCCTTTCCACCTCAGAATGTTCAGTGATTCTGTGATTGTGAATTCCACACCAGCTCCTCCCCTGAGCAGAGTCCACTCCATGCTTCAGAGGAAGCTGGAAGTGGAGCTGCAATGCCCTAAATTCCGAGGTGTTTCTCACTCCTGCCCTCCCCAAGTGGCATGTGCTCACTAGCCCACATGGCTACCAGCCACTGCCTGCCTGCAGTGTTCCAGTCCAGGGGAGTGTGGCTGTGGGAGGGAAGGGCACCCCGAGCTGGCTCTGCCCCTGCCACGGCCACAGTGGGAGAGCTGGGAGCAGCAGGGCTGCTGAGCTGCCTGGGGGAACCTGCCTTGGCTTTGGGGTTCACCCCACTTCATTCACCTTCCTGAGAGAGCACTCCTGCTCAGGTGTCCCCTGAGATCCCTGCCTTGTGGGAGAACTGAGCTCAGCTCTGTGTTCCTGCAGGTGTCCCCTGAGATCCCTGCCTTGTGGGAGAACTGAGCTCAGCTCTGTGTTCCTGCAGGTGTCCCCTGAGATCCCTGCCTTGTGGGAGAACTGAGCTCAGCTCTGTGTTCCTGCAGGTGTCCCCCGTGCTTGGAGGATGAAGGTGAAGGCAAGAGCAGCAACTCCCTGTCTGACTGCAGTTCTCCCACTGGGATACCTCCATGGGAAGTGAGCTCTTCCACCTCCATCCCAGCTGCATTTCTGCTGGATCTGTCATTGCTGGGATGAAATTGCAGCTGAATTCTGCCAGCTCTGAAGCATGAACTAGGAGGGGTGGTCTTTACATCAGACATGTAATTACCTGTCTACAAAATTATGAACGTGTACAAGGGAGAAAAGAGAGAAAAGCAAGATCTCTGTCAGATGGGAGAAAGGCTGTCATTTTCCCTGTTATTTTTTGGGTTGATTTCCTCCATTCACAGCAGTGCTTAATCCAGCTGGGAACCTGCTCCAGAGATCATTCTGCCTCATAAGCTCCCTTGTCACTGCTGACCCTCAGATCTGTAAGGACACAGGACCTGAGGTTTGAAAAGCCTGGAAAAATTCTCCAATCTGTAGCATTTTTAAAGCAGGAAAAATCTGTTTTCCTGCCTAAGAAGAACCTCTCTTTGTGATGACTGAAGACAGTGGCAATCAGGATGGCAGTACTACTTGTTAAATGCAAGTTACTTCAATAATTGATTTTGGTACTAATTACACAGTGTGTGGTTGCTCCAGTGATCCCGTGCAATTCAGGAGAAGGTTCCTGCAGCACTGTCATGATGGTGCTGATCCAGAATAGACTC
The DNA here is from genome assembly GCA_013398175.1 of Climacteris rufus. Taxonomy (NCBI): domain Eukaryota; kingdom Metazoa; phylum Chordata; class Aves; order Passeriformes; family Climacteridae; genus Climacteris; species Climacteris rufus. Next base: position 125,099 of record VZRZ01006699.1, on the reverse strand, counting down.
AGATTTCCTGCTGGGGCACAGAGAATGTGCTAATTCAGGGGTTACATGGAGTGCTATGGGTGTCCTGTGCCTGCAGACAGTATCTCCTCCTTTCCTAGAGATCCCTGGATTTCACGAAGGTCCCAAGTTATCAAAGCCTCCCCTAATTTTAAATATGTGCTTAAAACCTTTTGAAGTCAATGGTGCTCAAGGGCCAGCCTCGGTTACACTGAATTTTGCTGGCTGGTCAGGGATGAATCCTCACTGTACCAGTTCTTCCTGAAGGACACAGCTCATCCCTGGATCCAACACAGCAGGCTGGGAACGCCTCAGTGACTGTCACACTTAGCTCTGCTTCTCTTTAAACACTTAAGAGCTTGAAAAGGCTTTTTTTCCCGAGAAGCAAAATGAGAATTTATGTAGGAGGAACAAAATACCATCTCTGGCTATATTATTTTACTGTGCCAGCCAGTGGGGAGGCTTGACAGAGGATTATATACTGGAAAAGGCCTGGTTTTGCAATGCTTTAATGACTGGACCTTTGTTCTACCTCTCAACTGTGACCATTTAATAACTACTTGCCTGACTTACCCTCAGCACGACGTTGAATGTGGTTTCATTGTCTTGGAGAAGGTAGTTGAAATTAAAAATGGAATTTAATGATTCAGTTGGTAACACGGATTTTCCAACACCTGCCTGTGGAGTGGGTTTTCCTGAGCATCCTTTGGTACCAAAATGCTTCCCTAGACAAAAATTACCTCACAGGTGGAAAGTTCCCAAGTCATGGAATCCCAGGATGGTTTGGAGCTCATTTAATTCTTCCCCTTGCCACGGGCAGGGACACCTCCCACTATCCCAGGGTGCTCCAAGCCCCATCCAACCTGGCCTTGGACACTTCCAGGGATGAGGCAGCCACAGCTTCTCTGTGCCAGGGCCTCCCCACCCTCATAGGGAACAATTCCTTCCCAATATCCCAGCTAACCCTGCCCTCTGGCAATTTAAAACCACTGCTCCTTGTCCTGTCACTATCTGCCCATATAAAAAGTCTCTCTCCCTCCTCTCCCATCTTTAAATCCTGTGTGAAAAATCTCAACTGAATCTTTTTCCAACAGCAAAATGAAAGAAAAGTCTCTGCTTTAACTAAAAGAGTTGGAAGCAGATTTAGACACCTTTGCACAGTGGACTCTGGGAAATGCAGGAGTTGCTCTGTCCTCTGGAGAGTTCAGGATTTAACCAAGGCGGGCTCGAGGTGGGAGGGGAAGCCAGCTCCAGGGAGAAGGGGATGTGCCTAAAGGTGGCAAAGAGCACAGCAGCAGCTGGGATCCCACCCCAAAGGTGGCCCAGAGGACAGAGCAGAGCTGGGATCCCGAAGGTGGCCCAGAGGACAGAGCAGAGCTGGGATCCCGAAGGTGGCCCAGAGGACAGAGCAGAGCTGGGATCCCGAAGGTGGCCCAGAGGACAGAGCAGAGCTGGGATCCCGAAGGTGGCCCAGAGGACAGAGCAGAGCTGGGATCCCGAAGGTGGCCCAGAGGACAGAGCAGAGCTGGGATCCCGAAGGTGGCCCAGAGGACAGAGCAGAGCTGGGATCCCGAAGGTGGCCCAGAGGACAGAGCAGAGCTGGGATCCCGAAGGTGGCCCAGAGGACAGAGCAGAGCTGGGATCCCGAAGGTGGCCCAGAGGACAGAGCAGAGCTGGGATCCCGAAGGTGGCCCAGAGGACAGAGCAGAGCTGGGATCCCGAAGGTGGCCCAGAGGACAGAGCAGAGCTGGGATCCCGAAGGTGGCCCAGAGGACAGAGCAGAGCTGGGATCCCGAAGGTGGCCCAGAGGACAGAGCAGAGCTGGGATCCCGAAGGTGGCCCAGAGGACAGAGCAGAGCTGGGATCCCGAAGGTGGCCCAGAGGACAGAGCAGAGCTGGGATCCCGAAGGTGGCCCAGAGGACAGAGCAGAGCTGGGATCCCGAAGGTGGCCCAGAGGACAGAGCAGAGCTGGGATCCCGAAGGTGGCCCAGAGGACAGAGCAGAGCTGGGATCCCGAAGGTGGCCCAGAGGACAGAGCAGAGCTGGGATCCCGAAGGTGGCCCAGAGGACAGAGCAGAGCTGGGATCCCACCCCAAAGGTGGCAGAGAGGACAGGAGCAGAGCTGGAATCTCACCCCAAAGGTGGCCCAGAGGACAGAGCAGAGCTGGGATCCCACCCCAAAGGTGGCACAGAGGACAGGAGCAGAGCTGGGATCCACCCCAAAGGTGGCACAGAGGACAGAGCAGAGCTGGGATCCCAAAGGTGGCACAGAGGGGACAGGAGCAGAGCTGGGATCCCAAAGGTGGCACAGAGGACAGAGCAGAGCTGGGATCCCACCCCAAAGGTGGCACAGAGGGGACAGGAGCAGAGCTGGGATCCCACCCCAAAGGTGGCCCAGAGGACAGAGCAGAGCTGGGATCCCACCCCAGCCCCCAGTGGGTGCCTGTGTGCTGTGCCAGCAGCAATCCCTGCAGCTGGGGCTGCTCTTGGGGTCTGGCAGCTGCATCTGGGTGTGGGCAAACCCTTTAGGGAAGGACATTACCCACCATGGTGGGGAGAGGAACTGTAGGGAACAGATAGTTTGGCCATGCAATAGCTTTTTTATTTTTGGGGTGTTTTTTTTGTGGTTGTATTAGAGTTAGAAGGTGATGTACTTGGAAAATCCAAGGTGGAGACCTCCCTGTCCCTGCTCCTCTCTCTCTTACCCAAGGTGTTTCATCAGGCCCCATAGAAAATCAGATCAGATAAATCCCATTTTGTGTGTCTTGTGCCAGCCTTAATTCCTGGGGCTGTGTCTCTCTCTGGAAGGAGTCAAGTGTCTTTGGTTGTGGCTCCCTCTCTGCAGTGATAATTCTTTTGTGCCTCCACTTGTTCCTGTACCCTCTGGCTCAATTTTAGGCTGTCCCACTCCCAAAGCAACCCCAAAATGCCTACACTCCCTCCCAACAGAAATAATAACAGGAGGCAGAGATTCCAGAGGAACGTTGTTCTTCTGAAATCTTCATTTACAGTTAGTTTGCAGCTCGATTTTTTTTTTCTTAAGAATAAATTTACTGTAATAAGAGTGAGTCAGCATGGACATATTGCAGGTAAGTCATGTCAGACTAATTTGATCACTTATGCTAATGAAATAACTATCAGGCTATGTAGTATAAATCTATCTGGTTGTCCACAAGGCTTTAAGAAAATTTTCTCTGATGGATTATGGTCCAAACTCCCTAAATGTAGGTTAAAATAATCTATTATTGAAAAGGGTAAAATACTGGGGAGAAGGCAGAGCCATGGCTTGGAGCTAAGGGTGAGTGTCAGCGAGGAGGGGGTGGAGCAGCAGATCCTCTGCTGGGGCTCTTTAATATTTTTATTAAAGATTTATGTGACACCACAGTGTGTAGGGTCATTAAATTTGCAGTTGATACAGAGCTAAAGGGATCAGGCAAGACTTACTGGTCTTTCTTTGCAGAGAAATTACTTTTTGGCAATAAAATCTTGCTAAATTATGTAGGGAGACTGAAAACATGATCCTGACTGGACCAGGATGCTGCGTGGCAATTGCAGAACTGGAGGTACAAACTGGGGGCTTGGGTGGGGATGGGAGGTTTGTACTGGAAGTGTGGGGCAGAGGAATCACCAGCAGGACATGGTGAGACTTTTCCTTCATTTTTTAGATGTTTTGGGTCCTTGAGACCTTCTCACCATAAACATCTGCCCCAGCAGTGAGAGAAAGTAACTGGGGGCAGCTTCCAGAGTGATGTGATGCCTGTGCTGCTCCAGTGCCAGGGAATGTGCTCTCCTCTTCCAGCCTCTCCAGGAAAACTGCTCAGTCTTGGGAAGATGTTCCACAAGTAGAGGCTGATTTGTCACATGAGATTCTGAGCAGTGGAAGAGTGGAAATAACAGGAGAGTGGTTTTCCCTCTATTTCAGTCTCTGATTTAAATCAGCTCCTGAGGCAGAATTCATTTCTGGGAGAAGAGGGATGCTTTTGAATTGAGATTTCTGCAAAAGGGGAGAACACCTGTGTTTCAGAGCCAGCAGAAGTGTTCAAAGGTGGCCACTTTCACTTCCAGCATATCCACACTCCTGATTCTTTCACCACTGACACACTGAACTGCAAACCTTATCATTATCAGAAGGGCAAAAATATTAAAATCTAACCCAGAAAATAAATCTGTTCAATAAATCAAAGGTAGAAACAAAGATGAAATCTGAAATCCCTGTGTGGTAGGAATAACTCCTTCCTAGTGCCAGCTCCAAATCAACCATCACAGGAGAACTTAATGATACTGGTGTTTAGTGAAATTACACTTGACACTGGCCAGGGCCCTGTTATTTTGGTTGGTTAGGATTTGCAATTGTTTGCCACCCATCAGAAATGCCAGGAACCTGTTTTAAGGGCAGGCAAATGAAGATTGCCTCTCTCTGTGCACGATTACTCATCACACCACAGCTCCACGTTAATTGGAAAATAACTGGTGGCTGAGCACATCTTGCCCAGGCTGTCACTGGAGCCAGGCAACGCCAGGCTGAGCTCACACTCAAATTTGTTGTACACAAAAAGCTCACAGGAAATTAATGCAACAATAGCTTATCAGATGCAAAGATAATGATTAATCCTTAACGATCCTGGTAATTTCTTGATGGGAATTCACCTCCATTTCCTTCAGGGCCTCCAGCATGAGAGCGCAGGGTTCCCTTCCTGAACCTCAGCTCTGGATTTTCTTTTGTTCAGAGCCTGACAGTGACTTTGGGAAGTCTGGGGGGTTGCTGGTCCAAGCCAAGCTTCCAGAGAATGGACCTCTGAAGGCTGCACTGACAGACAACAGGATAATCATGGAATCACTGAGTGGTTTGGGTTGGAGGGACTTTAAAGCCATCCAGTCCCACCCCTGCCCTGGGCAGGGACACCTTCCACTATCCCAGGGTGCTCCAAGCTCCTGCCAGGGATGGGGCTTCTCTGGGCAGCTGTGGCTCAGCTGTGAGCTCCAGTCACACCACCTTCCATCTTCTCCTAGTGGGCTTCTTGTTTAGCTAAGCCAGAACAGAGTGGAAAGGATGGAAATTCAGCTCATTGGGCTGTGTAAACTGTCTGGGAAACACCATAACGTCCTGCAGGGAGACAAGCAGGGGCACAGAGGCTTCCTAGAGGTCCCACCTGCACTAGAAAGCAGGAAGGTGCAATAGGAACAGGTCTGGAGAGTGAAACATTCAGTGCTGGTTCACTCTGTGCCTCAGGGGGAATTACCTGGGGTAGGTCTGGTCTGGCCCCATGGCTTGGAGCGTTCAGTGGCAGCTGGGCTGTGTTGTGTGGGTCTCTGGGGCTCCTCCTGTGGAGGAATCCAGTTCTGAAAGGAATGCAGTTCTGCAGCCTGGACCTGACTGTGTAAGTGGGAAGGTCAGGAGAGTCCCCTCAAAGGGAGCAGATAAAGCAAAGGCTGATGCAGGCACAGGAGGTGCAGGGAGCTGTCAGAGCAGCCTCTCCTTCCTGGAAACAGCAGGTGAAAGTTAATCTGGACATGCACAGCCTGGTTTATTGTTTTGATAACACATTCTCTCTGAAATGCTGTTGTTGCAGGGAAGCAATATCTCCCCATCAGGAAGTGGCTTGTTTCACAATTAGAATCGCTGCAGCTCCCCAGGGAAGAGATGGCACTGTCTGGGCAGAAGTGTTCTCAGCAGAGAACACTTGCACCTGGAGCTCCAGCCGGGGTCTGGTCTGCAAAGGAAAAGGTGCCACAGGTGACATGGGATTTGGAAACCAAGAGAGACTGGGAGTGGTGAGAAGTGGAATTCACCCCGTGACTGAGACACGAGCTCCCAGCTTGGTTTGGCAGGAAGATGTACAGGTAAGATGGGTTTATCCAATGCATTCACCTTTTTATCTAGGAACTACACTCCTTGTATCCCACTGCCCGAGTCCATTCATTCCCTGCATATCCAAGCAGCAGATGAATTTTCACTTGTGACAGTTCAGCTTGCACAAACGCAGGGAGGGATGGAAAGAGACCCTTGTGCATCGGTGCGATGACGGATCGCTTTTTATTTTTGCTCCGATGCCAGGTCTGGATTTGAAATAGAAAAGCAGGATCCTGTTTTGTGGAGTAACTTTCAGAGAGGGCCCTGAAGGAGGAATGTAAGACAGGGCTGGAGAGATCAGACAGGAACCAGGAGAACAAAAGGCGCCAGCGTTGGAGATGTGGGAGTTGGTGTTGGATGAAGCGGGGCCTCCCGCTGTTCGCGGCTCGCTGCTGCCGTGGCCAGCCTGCCATCCTGTGCAGGGGGAATGCAGGGAAGAGCTAATCTATGGAAACAGAAGGACAGACTTAGCTTGAGAAGATGAGCGTGCTGAGCTGGTTTCTGCTCTGTTACACCCTGAAACCTCGCTGATATCCGTGCAGCTCCCCAGCTGGAGCTCGGAGCAGACGGGGGTTCTTTATGCATTTTCTCCAGAGCCAGACTGGTGAGGATTTGGTGAGGACTGGAGAAACTGATACTGAGATTTTCAGCTCGGCAGGAGGGAATCTCTGTGTGCTTAATTTGGGAAGAGACAGCCCTATAACTTACAGCATGTAAAGCTTAAGCAGAAGTATCCCCTCGTGTGGAGTTCGAGGCAGCCAGGAAAAGTCAGGCTGCCCGAGCCATTCCACAGTGCTTCCTCCACTCCTTCAGATACAGAGAGATGCCTGCTCCAAACAGTTTGTGCTAGGGCTAGACTCCAGTCTGGTAACCCAGGCATTCTGACAGCCTCATGTAGTGTAACCCACCCCCTGGATAATTTCTCCCAGAGCTGAGTTAGAGTCCTTTCTGGAAAACACCTCATCAGTTCACCTGGTGCCCCAGGAACCTGTTCCAGTGCTGGACATCCTGCATGGCTGTTTCTGTTGGGTTTACTTCAAGGTTAAATTTGCAGTTGTCTTGGAAGAGGTGGTGTTGTTCCCAAAAGCCCTTCCCACCATTTGCCAGCCCTTATCAGTGCCTGTAGCAGTGGCCAGGTTCTGTATCAGTCGCATCTTTGACAAGCTGACACCTTGGGCTCCTTCAGGAGAACACTGGGCAGCTTCCATTTCCCAGCCGCAGGGTCACTGTTTGGCTTTGCAGAGTTCTCCTGCATTTTCCCTTTCTCCTTGAAGGAACACAGCCTGAACACAGCCTTCCAGCAGCTTGCTGGAGCTGTGTGCCAGAAGGAAAGCTTCCTGCTGGGATCATCTCTTGTCCCTTCTAAGCTCCAAGGGGTCACAGCCCCCCTTTATGGCAGCTTTAGGGCTGTAGCAGATCTCCAATGTCCTCCAAGTCCTTTTTCAAGCAATTTCTTTCCAAGGCAGCATCCTGTGAGTGTAACCTGCATTTCTGGTTTCAGATGTCTTACCTTGCATTTGACTTTTTAAATCACGTTTCACTGGCGTGTGGCCAACTCTCACTCATATCAGATCCCAGGATATTGATAGTCCAGTCCTGCTTCTTGTTTCCCTCCCACCAATCTCCTTGGCATCTGCAAACTTCCCCATGACAAGGATTTACACAGAGTCATTTAGATCATTGATAAAAATATTGAATACAACGGCAATGGGAGTTTCACTCTCCTTTAATCCCAGCTATTTTTACCCAGTGTAGTATTGCTGTATGTTTATTGAGTCATGGCTATTGGAACATCCAGTAAATATGCCTTTGAAGAACAGCCAGTTTCTAGGAATGCTTGCCACCTTAAGTGTGTACTCCCACTCCATTATGCTGGCAAGTGAGGCAAGGCCTGGGAAAACAGAAATGTTAAATGCATGGGGGTGTGTGTCACTGCTGGTGCAGGAGTTTGCACAAGTGCAACCAGATCCTGCCCTGTGGTATCGAGGCAACTCACTGGCTTTTGGATCAGGAATTGACTCCTTGGCCTTCCAAGGCCCAGCAGGAGGTTTCCCCATGCAAATTGCAGGAGTTTCTGGGCTGAGGGCACTGTTGTTTGGGGAGATCTGTTCCTGGCTTTATGAGTAGGAGCCAGGCCTGGGTTGCAGCTCAGCACAGTCCTGCAACTCTGCTTTGTGCCATCGTGTGACAGCCAGGCTGGACATTGTCCCTGTGGTGGTGCCCACCCCCCAAACTGTTCTAATGCACACTTTGGATGTTTCCTTTCAGTTGGCAGCCTGGCTCCCTGCGAGGACAGGGCTGCTGTGAGTGCCAGGGGTGAGCTGCATCTGCAGGCTTATCCAGAGCCAGCCAGGGCTGCACAGGTTGGTGCCAGCATTGCCAGCATGGCACTGCAGGCACCAGTGTGGCAGGGTGATATCTCTGCCACAAAGGATACCTTTGCCACCAGCCCTCAGGTCTGGTGGGTTGTGCAGGACCTCTCATGGGTGCAGTGCAGGAACTCATTTAGATCCCTGGTTATGAGGTTGCAAACCCAGGGAACTGTTTATAAATATCCCCTTCACCCTCCAAATCTAGACCCAGAGCAGCTGTTACCTGGCTTTGGTGGGATCTGGCTTCCAACTGCCAGAGGGCAGGGTTAGATGGGACATTAGGGAGAAATTCCTCCCTGTGAGGGTGGGGAGGCCCTGGCACAGGGTGCCCAGAGAAGCTGTGGCTGCCCCATCCCTGGAAGTGTCCCAGGCCAGGTTGGATGGTGTCTGGAGCAACCTGGGATAGTGGAAGGTGTCCCTGCCCGTGGCAGGGGCTGGAATTACATGGGCTTTAATGTCCCTTCCAGCCCAAACCAGTCTGGGGTTCTGTGATGTTCTGATTCTGTGATCTGCCCCTTTTGCAGCTCTTCCCAAGAGCAGAGGTGTCACTGTTGGAGGGAGGGACAAAGGCAGCTCTTCTGCCAGCAGTTGTGTAGCAAATCTCCCGGCAGAAATGCATCTCAGAATCTCAGAACTCCTCAGAACTGGCCAAATATCCCCAGGCTGGTACAGCAGAGCACGAAGGAAGTGCTTGATATTCAGACCTTGGTCTTTAGCTACCCAGGAGCTGAAAGCACAGGCACAGCTGTGCCTCTGGGGGAGAGGGCAGCCTTTGGCACAGGAACAGGAGCTCTCCCGTGCTGAGCTGGAGGCAGGAGAGTTGTTATTAAAAGGAGGGGACTTGGCCTGGGTGTGGATGCTCCTGGTGTGCAGAGCCCTGATCTCACCGTGGGGTCAGCTCAGTGCAGCCAGCTCTGGAGGAGGGTTGTGGTGGGGGGCTTGTTAGGGCAAAATAAACCAAAGGGAGTCTTTTGGGCAGGAATTGAGGAATTCTGACTGTACAGTGTCATCCAACTATTCCATGTCAGGGCTGTTCTCGTGGCACAGGCAGGAGGGAACAAGAAGGGAAGGCAGCTGAAGGTAGTTCCTGCTACACTCGGCTCAGCAGTGTGAAGGCCTTGGGCAGCCTATCCCCATCCCTGTCTGCTTTTCATTATTGTTTTTATAGCCAGAAATAAGAGCTTTATTGGCTTTATTCATCTCCTGTCAGATGCCCAATCAACATCTGGCAACACAGCAGTTCCCAGAAAGTGCTGACCTAATGAGAGCCAATGGAGCAGGAGGTGTGGAGGAAGGTCCATCCCCCCTCCTGTCCCTGGCTGCCCTTTGGATTATCTTCCCATGCCAAGTACCCCCACCTCAGCCTTGCTACCTGCCTGGATTTCAGAGCACCAGGCTCCTGGGAGCTCCTGGGGTTGGAAGGTGCCTGAGAAACCATCTGGGGCATGGATATGGGGGCAGGAGGAAGTGAGCAGGAGACAGGGCATCCCAAAGACTGCTCCTGGGCTGGAGCCAGCCCATGCCTGGGGAGGAGTTTGGACAAATGGATGAGAAAGGAGCTGATGCACTCCTTTGTGCAGTGCCAGGCCAGTGTGAGAGGGACACACACCACAGGGCAGAGCAGCTCAGCTCTCCCTCCTCCCATTTGCCTTCATTTGGATTTGCACAGGACTTGGAACTCCGGCATGAAAATGCAGGGATCCTTCCAGAGGGGATTTTAATAGAGTTTCCTGCAGGTTAGAAGATTTTAAGATCCAGGAGAAGATTGAATAGAGAGGAACCCATTTTTATTTACTTGGGTGCATTCTGGACTCACAATAAAATGGGGTGTAACAAGCCAGAGGCAAGTTCTGTTCCATTTGGAGATTAGCTGGAGTGTGGCTGCTCCAGCAGGTCCAGCAGGTTCCCTGTCAGATCCCTGGGCTCCCACACTGGATCTCTCGAGCCCCCTTTTCCCACACGGTCCCGCCCTGGCTTCTCCCTCAGGTGTGGCTGGCTTGGTTTGTGCTGGATTGTGGCACTGCCTTTCCACATCGTGGCTGTTCTTTGCCCCCCTCTCCTACATTCCAGCTCCAGCCAGCCAGTCAGAGCTCCCTGCTCTCTGCCAGAGCCTTCTCCCCAAGCTTTGGTGGTTTTTGTTGTCCCTGGGAAGTTCCCTGCTGTTCCTGTCCCTGCAGTCACACTCCTCTCCTGGACCTCCTCTCCTGGAGCAGCTGCTGCCCAGCTCTTTGAGGTGCCCTCCTGCCCCACAAATCCTCCGTGGGTCTGTGGCCCCTCTGGGAGCCCTTTCCAAACCTCCACCCCAGACAGCATCTAACCAAGGCCACTTGGTGGCTTCAGGTGCTTTTGTCACCTTGTGCCTGTGTTGAGCAGAGCGGGTTCCTCTTGTCCCCTGCCCAGAAGTGGAACTTGTGGGGGAGAAGGTCTTTGGCACCAGAAGGGAAAAGCTGTACCCCAACATGGATATTCCTTAGGAGCAGCAAACCCTGCCATGAAACAAGGATTCAGACTCTTGCAGCCCCCAGCGATGCCGGCTGTCTGCAGCCTGCTCCCACCCTGCCCCTCTTTGGGACCTGCAGTCTCCCCAGGCCCCCAGAGCTGGGTGTCTGTGCCCGTTCTCTGCTCCAAACCCACAGCAGGAGACACGGATCACCCAGAGCAAGGTCCTGAGCCGCCTCATCAGCTGCCCACTCATGTGAGCAAATGCCACCAGTGGGAGCCGAGGCATCGCAATCCGGCCCCGAATGCTCCTTTAAAGACATTTCAGCGGCTCAATTAAGTTTCCACTTGTGTGTTTTCTTTTCCCCCTCTTTGCTTTCATGGTCATTTAAAACAAATAAAGTGAGCAGAACACGGCAGCGTGATAACCACCTTTTAATTCCCTTCCCACGGCTCTCCCGATGATTTGGTGATTCAGCCGGCAGCGGGGAGAGCGCTTCTGGACAGGAAGGCGGGAGCTTCCCACAGGGATGGGAGCTCCCACAGGGATGGGAGCTTCCACAGGGATGGGAGCTCCCATAGGGATGGGAGCTTCCCACAGGGATGGGAGCTTCCCACTGGGATGGGAGCTTCCCACTGGGATGGGAGCTTCCCACAGGGATGGGAGCTTCCCACAGGGATGGGAGCTTCCATAGGGATGGGAGCTTCTCACAGGGATGGGAGCTCCCACAGGGATGGGAGCTCCCACAGGGATGGGAGCTTCTCACAGGGATGGGAGCTCCCACAGGGATGGGAGCTTCCCACTGGGATGGGAGCTTCCACAGGGACGGCAGCTCAGAGCCCAGGGCCCCCCAGCCCCGGGCAGGACGGACGTGCCTCGGGTTCTCCTTGTCAGCCCCGTGGATGTGCAGGATGCAGTGCAGAGCCCGGGCCGTGCAAGAGCAGCGTCCCCGCTCTCAGTGCCCTCCTTGTTCTGGCGCTGTGCTCTGGGGCCGGGCACCAGTGCTTGGGATGTATTTCACGCTGCTGTGCAAACACAATGTGAGATGAAGAATTCATACCCTTGCACAAGACCAGAGTGTATTTTCTCATACTGAGGAGAAGCAGCCAGATTGGAGCCTGCCAATTCCTGCCCCGTGCTCCCGCCTTCCCTAGGAAGTTCAAACAAGCCTGTGCTTTCAAACTGGCGCAGGGAAGTATATTGCATTTTTTAAAAAAACCAACACAAATGCTTTTGGATCTTTTTTACATTATTCCTCCCACCTCTGTCTTGGTAGCTGACTTTTCCAGCCCTCCCCCACTTGCTCTGCTGGGTCTGAGTGGAGGCAAAGGAGAATTCCATGTGTTTTATGTGTGTGAACAATTAATGGTGGGACTGTGTCTCGCTGGAAGAGCGTGTAAAACACACCCCAGGAGGGGGAAAAGACCAACTGCCCAGCCTGCTAAGCACTCCAGAGCTTTTCCTGTCCTGGAGGAAAACGTGATGTGGGGGGTTGCTTATTCATCAGCAGCAGTAAATAACGGGCCTCACCTTGAGCTCTCCTTCAACCACTTCTCCCCAGCCCCCAGGCTGGCAAGGAAAGGAAATATTTGCTGTCCTCTGGGTAACAAATTGGGGGTTTACAGCTGTTCACATTTTAGCTTTTGTTTCCTCCCTAAAAAAGCTCTGTTTTCATCATTGTGGCTTTGTCTTCCCCAGCATCCGAAGCCTGGAGTGCTTCTGACACTGGGAGTGAATCCTGACCCAAGCGCCCGAGCCTGTCACTCCCACATCCCAGCCAGGCATTGTGCATGCAGGTGCTTTTCCTGGGCAGGACACAAGGTGCACCTGAGTCCTTCCATACATGTATAATGTGATCCCTTGGAGCAGCACTGTCAGCAGCTTCTCCTCCCCTCGTGCTGTTCATGGAGACGTTTCCACCCCGTGAGCCCTGGAAGTCCCAGCAAGCTACGAGTGGCTGGGACCTGGCGAAGTGTGTCGATCCAGACACTGGATCCCTGAAACCTGTGCTTTCCCCAACACCTTCATGAAGTGTCCTGAGTTCAAGTCATGCAGGGAGCACATTTCCAGACTGTCAGCGAGCTGCATCCATCACTCCCCTGAACACGCACCAGATTGTTAATGCTCCAGGCCAAATACCACGTCTTTTTTAATGCCTACCAAATGTAATGCACACTGCTGCCTTTATATTTATAATAATTATTAAAGTAATGGCAGTAGCTGCATTCCTATAGGCTAAAAGTGGCCAGGAATGGGCTAAAAAAAATGATTCATTGTTCCAATTAATGCTGGAGCTCACGCGGGTGATTAATTAGCCGGGCGATAGCGCTATGCAAAAGATCAGGGTGAGCATTAACAGGGAGACACGTGCTGACTTTTAAGATGGTTCCAGCCCTCCTTAGTGCCCTTGCTTGGGCTGCCTTGGCCTGTTTAATTAGAGGCAGCGGCTCAGGCTCGCTCCGCACCAACACCCCCGATGGCAGGCACTGCCAGTATTTATATGACAGGGTGCCGTGGAAAACTTCAAAATTAAATTTCCATCCAGGTCTCTAAATATAATTGTGAAATGTCAGAGATGCTGGGAAGAAGGCTGGCGCCGGATGAGGTTGCTGTCAGGGAGAGGCAATGGTGTGCCAGATTTATGCTGGTCTGAATAGGCAGGTGACTTTTCAGCTCCTGTGTTTAAGGAGGCTGAGGTGCTCTGATGGACGTGTTTCACCTGCTGGGAGGCAGAGGATCCAACAGGAACACGTGCTGCAGCCTTGTGCACCTGGCTTGGATGGGGGAGATGGAGCAGGGCAGCTCCCAGGAGCCTGCGAGTTCCCAGGAGGCACAAACCCCTCTGGAGCACCAACCTTTGCAAGTGAGCCCTGTTGGCAAAGTTTCTCCTCCTGGTTTTATCCATCACTTCTTCTGCTGCCTCATTATCTCTCCCTTCTTCACACTGGTGCCTCCCACCACCCCAATTCATTTTTCCCAGTTGCAGCAGCTCTTGAGTGGTTTATGGAGATGGGGTTTAGCCAGTCCCCCCTGGCTGCTCCCGAACTGCTGACGAGGCCGATTCCTCTGTTCACACATCAATCTGAGAGCACCAGCAAAGTTCCATCTTGGCTGCCTTAATTGTTAGGAGCTGCAACCCCAATGTCTTTGTAAATAAAATAGTTTAATCTCATGGGGCCTGCCTGGAGAGAGGGGAATAAATACATCAATATGTAAATGGATCCACAAGAGGAGGATGCACTGGGACTTTGCAAAACTGATAAAGCATCCTAGGAGATGTGTTGCCACTGCACTTTGTGCATATTCTGATGAAGCAGACAGTGAGGCTCGATCTCAGCCTGGATTGGGGAGGGAGGGAGGGAGAGAGAGAAAGGAAGAGAGAGGGAGGGAGAAGTGTGGGCACCAGCACACTGTGACTGAAATTCTTGTATGGATTGATTTGACTCAAATATATTCCAAGGCTGGTCTAATTGCTCCTTTAGTCTCAGGCTTTGATTTTCCTGTTGTTTTCACATCTCTGCTGCCGAGTCTTTCCTGCATTTCAAGCAGCCTGGTTGGGGCAGCATCCAGCCCAGGCTGCACCTCTGTGTGACCAGGAGGGTCACCTGTCCTTGCCCAGCCCTTCCAGAGGCTCTGCAGCAACGTGGGCACGAGTTCAGGGCAGGGAAGGGGAGGTTTTGCTGGATGGGTGTTTTACCTGTGTAACAGCATCAGGGGCTATTCTGGCAAAGAAAGCCTGAAGCTTTTGGGGCTCCTTGTTCATGGCGTGCCCATGGTGCTGTGACCCCCACGGGAGATGGGAGGGGGCTGGGGCAGAGCACAGGCAGGAGAAGGTGTGCATCCTGCATCATTAATTGATCATTAATTGATCTTCTCCCTTTCTTTCTCTCCCTTTGCCGCCTCCTGTCTCGTGTGGGTCCCAATCCCCATCTGAGGGCTGCTTCACCCCCCCTCCAGCTCGGAGAACAAATCCCATCAGAGCCGCAGTTCAGCGAGCGTTCAGGAGGTGGTCTGGGGTTTTAAAGAGACATAAAGACGTGTTTTAAACAGTGATATGTTCATGTTGCACCAGGTATAGAAATACAGGTGTGTGAGTCATTGGCTGGTGGATCTTCTCTGGGAGAAGGTGGTTTAATGGTAAAGCCAGGGAGTGGTGCCTCTTCAGCAGACTTGGCTTGGATGGCACAGCTCTTCAAGTGGGCTTTGTGGGAGCATTTTTGGGGACAATTTCGTGATTAACTGGCTTTTATTAATCTGCTTTGACTACCTGCTAAGATCAGAATACTTGTGCATTCCTCTGGCTTCCACTGTAGCTGCATTTTTACTTTAGTAGTTTCCCCTGAAATGCAGTTATGTACATTTGCATACACATTTATATGGGCTAATTACAAACTCACCATCAGCACTGCAAGATCTGTGCAGCAAAAGGGTTGCCACTGTTTGGAAATGTCTGCTTTGGTGCAGAAATCAGACCTTTTTGTGAAATCATTTGGTCACATCTTTGGGGTTTAGATTTTCAATGAATAATCAATATCCACAACAAAAGATTTAAACAAAAAAAAGGTGTTCATTGAAGTTTCTCCACTGGAAAAAAATCGATTTCATGTATTATTAAATACAAAGAGACTTATGTCTTGAGTTTCATCTTGCCACAGCTTATAATAACCCTTCAGAACCTTGAAGCAGGGCTTTTTTTCATTAAACAAAATGTTGTTTTCCCCTGCTGCCTTCATTACAGGCACGTGCTGGAAGGTGCCTGTGCCCAGCATCTCTGGCCTGGAGGGCTGAGCTCATCCCTGCTCATCGATGCCGGGGATGATTTCATAAAAAATGGAAATCTTTATTTCCAAAGTGGCTGTGTAAGGGATGGCAGCACATGAGCAGTGACAGGGAAGCACATTTCCTCAGTGGCAGGTTTAAACATCTGTCTCCTGAGCACTCAAGCAGTGAGAGGGGCACTTGGAGAGGTCCCTGGTGGCTGGGGGTCAGTGGGTGATGCTGCAGCTCGTCCCCTGACCCCCCCTAGACTGTGGCCTGAGAGAAGCCCCCCTCTCTCTGTGCAGCTGCACACTTCAGGACAGGACAGTGGTCTCTAGGGCTGGGAATATAAAGATTTCCAGCACCAGCAGCAAGGAGCTGGGGGAAAACCCTCATTACTCTGTGTCCTTTTATCACTGGGTTTTCCAGAGGTGGGACTCCAAGGCATCGCTTTGGCAGCCAGGCAAACTCGGAATAAAGGAATGCTTCAGTCATATTTTCATTCCCTGTGGCTGAGTTCCAGTGTCCAAAATGGGATTGCCAGAGTGAGATGCAGCTGAGTTTTGCCTCTGCTGACCTTCAGCAGCTGCTGTTCCAGCCCTGGGCTGTTGGAGAGCTCCAGGGATGCACCTCTGTGGGATGTGTCAGGCTGCTATTCCTGCCTCCAACCTGTCCTGAGCTGGGGTGTCCAACTGATCCAACTGCAGAGACTTTGTGACAAGCCAGTGCAAACCTTTCCTCCAGCACATACAGATTTGTTTTGCAGGGCAAAAATAAGTAGCAATGCAAATATCATCCTCTGTTTTCTTTCCCCCTGTCTTTTTTCCCCCTTTGCTTCAGGCAAGCAGGAAGAGGCGAGGCAGGATTGACACTTTATGCTGCTGAGGGCTTTCCCTGAGATGCCTGCTGGGAACGCTCCTGTGTGTTTCTCTTTAGGTGGGAGCTCTTTGGATTTTCTCGCTGCCAAAGTCGCACTGAGGTGCCTGGAGAAGGATTTGCTGCTTGCTTCTGAAATCCATTCCCCCTCGAGGATCTGCTCTTCCCAGCTTGATAAACTCTTAATTCTTGCTGTCTAATAACACGGAGGGACTGTGTTTTGTGCCTTGATGAGTGTTTGGTGATTGATGTTCACTCGTGCTTGCAGGAGATCAGTAACCTCATGTCAGTTTTGCCAGAACATTGGGACAAGAGCTCTGTGTCCTTCTCCCTTCTTGGTCAGGTACAACTGAAAGGGAAAGTAAAGAGATGTGGCCTGCCCAGACCTACCCTCTCAGCATTTTGTTGAAGCTCTGACCCTGTTTGTGCCCCACGTGGCACCTGGGCACGTGGGAAAGGACGTGCCCGGCTATTTTTGCTATCCTGTTATCTTGTTTTTATTCTTGGTTCTGCTCACTGTCTGGGATATTTGGAAGGAGCTGTTGTAACTTGGCATGGGATTGGATTGCTTAAATATTACCTCACAGAGTCGATGTAAATTTAGAGTAGATAAGACTTGGACCCCAAATACAGTTTTTAACACTTTACTGGCTTTTCCAATTCCATTCCCTCTGTTCTTTCTGAGCTCTTTCCAGCATTTTTGAGAGGAACATGACTCCTGTTTTATGCTTAGACTGACCTCATCTGTGATATCCAAACAGTTGCTTTGTGGCCAGCAGAGAGATCTCTCCCTGCCACGAACATGTGCACACACACAGGGAGCTCCTCTGGGGAAGGATTTGTCAGCATAAGAAATCCCAGAGGAAAAATGCCCAAAATGATGAATCCACAGCAAACACACAATCCTACACCCAGATAGCCAAGTAACATCATCCACCAAACTGTGACGCTGTTCTTAGAGAATAAATGTAATTTCCCTTTAAAAATCCATTTTCTTTCCTCAGGAGAAAGGACACTTGAAGCACCTGTACTGAAAGGGAGAAGGTGGAGCAGCCTTCGAGCATTCCCTGCCTCCTCTGCTGTGATACAGATTCTAAACACACGTTTGGTTGTTTCCTATATATATTTATTTTTCCTCTCTGCTTTTTTGCTTTGAAGTATCTGCTTGTATTCTCAATGAAGAACAGCTGAGAGATCAGGAAAATGGCTTAAGAATGCAGCGGGCTGTGAGCTGTTTGGATTGAAAACAGTGCCTGGGAGAGAGCTCTTCGCACTGCCTTGCTACAATCTTCTCCTGTCCTTTGTTTGTCACCTTCCCTCGACTTTCCAGAGCCTCCAAGGAAGGGAGAAGCAGCACGAAGGAGGCTCCTTTTCTTTTTTTTTGTTAAATCCCCCCAGGTCCTCGTTGAAACCCCACAGCACAGCCCTTCTGGCCCAGCTGCCTTTGTCCCAGTTGTGCTCCCTGGTTTTGTTCATCATTGCCCCGTTAAGCAAACCCCAGGTCCCTGGGAGCCACGAGCAGGACCCGGGTGCCACCCTGAGCTGCAGCTCCCCCTGTGCACCCTGCAGGAGGAACCCAGGACACTCAGGCACAACTTTTGGAATGTCTCTAAAGCCATTTTTGTTCAGAAATTCCTGTTGTTGTTGTTGTTCCTGCTGACCTCAGCGGGCTGTGTCTTTTCCAAATGTTTCTGACGTTTCTCACAGGGTAATCTGTGAATGTCACAGACAAGGATTCTGCTGACTTCAGTTTGGCTTCTGTATCCCATTGGATGGGCTCCTCTCTTTATGGGGGAATGCCTCCAGCCAAAAAGAGAGCAAGAAACCCCAGCCCCTGAGCTAAGTGAAAGCAGGCCCGAGGGGAAGCGCGTTCCAGCCGCAGTGCCTCGCGCTGCCTGGCTTCTGTTCTGTGCCTGGGGACGTGCCAGACTCCAGTGCCTCCGTGCTTTTGATTCCTGTTTATCCCCAGCAACATGATTGTCTATAATTATATATAATCTCCTCCTTGTTTACTCTTCTTCCTCCAGGTCTGAACGCGAGCGCGATGGCAACTCTCTGCTCCGTCTGCCAGGGCTCCCGCTCCAACCGCTCCTCTCCATCCTCCACCTTCTTTTCCAAAGTAACAAAGCCATTGGATTTCCTCCCACCCCTCCCCCTCGCTGGCACCGGGGTTATTTATACAGAATGTGGAAACAATTTGCAGGAAAGTGAACAATGTGAGCGGCAGCGAGGGAAGGGAGACCGGCTTGTCGTGCGCACCGAGAGCCCCCGCAGTGGAGCGCTGCCTTTTGGGGGGCAGAGGGAGCAGACAGTTTTCCTTTCTTCCTTCTCCCCTCTCTCACCATCTCCCTGAGCTCTTTCCATCCTGCCAGAGCCGAGGCCAAACCAGAGCAACCAGATCTGAGTGCATGTTTTGGAGGAAGTTCAGGTTGGCTCCCTCCCTGCACCACAGCTCCGTGAGGCGGTGTCTGTAGCGAATCCCCTCAGAGCTTCTCTCGGATCACTGCTGCTCCTGGATTAGCATTAATGAAGAGCATGTGTGCTCCAGAGGTCCTGCTCCAGGCCCTGGGAGCTGCAGCCCTGCCTGCTGTCAGACACAGCTATTCTCAGGAACAGTTCAGCTCAAAGAGAACAGTCCTGGCAGAGAACGAGGCAGGAACTTTTTGCAAAGTCTAATTTCAGTCTTTCTGCCCTCCCCTGCTGAACACTGCATTTCCAGGGCATCCCAGCACCCAGCTAGTAGGAATGGGTCTATAAATCCAGCAGTTTATCTGAGTACTCTGGGGTTGGGGAAGCTAAATCAGCACAGACTCAGCACCTCTGAGCAGTTCTGGGGTCTTCAGACCTCCCTCTGCACTGTGCAGTGTTCAAAAGGAGATGAAGCAAACCCACACATCATTTGGGGAAGGGCCATTGGTGTTGCAGAGGGAAGGGAATGTTATCCCAGGTTCCAGGTCAGGCAGTTGGTGCCTCATCCAGCTCCTGCCCTCCTGGGAGCCTCCTTTCCCAACAGCCTCCAGCCTTGGGAAGGGATGTGTGCGTTGTGCTGAGCTGGTAGGGCAGGGCCAGGAAGCTGCCAAGTGGGACAGAGTGTTCCTCCCTACACCTGGCAAATTCCTGGCTGAGGACTGGTGCAGCTGATCCACTCTGATCCCATGGCACAGAGGGACAGTCAGAAGGACTGTGCCTGGTGGGCTTTTCCTCCCTGAGCACCCATCCTCTCCACCTTCCAGTTCTTCCTGCTCCTTCTCAGTCACTGTCCACACACACAGCGTGACCTTCCCGTGGCTGTTTGTTCTGTAATTGCCACGTCTGCTCTCCCACGTGGAATGGCAGGTGTGTCTGGGCAGGCTGGGCCTCCCAAAGCTCACAGCACAGCACAGACCATTCCAAGTGCTGCTGCTGCTCCCTTTGGCCAGTTCTTGGCTGAGTTCACAACTCCAGGTGTAAAGCACAGGAAGGGCTGGAGCTAAGACCCTTTGGCCACAGATGTTTTCTGGTCAGGACAGTTTGGCTCTTTGGGCTCTCCTGATTTTCCCTGGCTCTGAGAAGGGCCCAGGACAACACCAGTTTCTGTCTTCTCTCCCAAACCAGGCACCAACACGGACTGGGAGGCTGCAGCTGGGAGCAGGCAGGACCCAGACACAGCAGAGCCCGGGCAGTCACCGGTTCCCACTGCAGCCACACCGTGCCTGGGAGCACAGGGTGATCCACAGCCTGGCTGCTTCCCATCCCTGCTCCTGGCAGGAGCCTGGTGCTGTCTGAGCACCTGCCCAGGCACGTTCCCCACTGTGCTTCCCTGGCTGGCAAAGGGCTGGGATAGCAGAGAGCTTGAATCCGTTTGCCTCCAGAGAGAGAACCCCTCCTGCAGGCTCAGGCAGGAGGGCAGCAGCTCTGCTGCTCAGGGTGGTCTCTGGGCACCCCAGTGAAGGCCTCAGGGCACACAGACATTGCCAGTCTCCTTCTGACTCCCAAGAGTCTTCCCTTATCCTGGAAAGATGTAACCTTGAGTTACACTGCATGGAGAGCTCTCGACTCAGCAACTCACAGCAGCAGTACAGGTTTGGGCAAAGTGGAGACTTGAAGCTCCTATAGAGACCAAACTGCAGGGACCAGAGGGATCGGGGTAATTTCAGGGGAACAGTCATTGGAACAACATGTGCTTTTCCCTTCTGATTCTAAATGTTAGAATTCTCATAAAAATAGGAGACAAACTCTCCTTGGAATGACTGTGCTGCTGAAGACATTTGGAATTTCCTCTTTCATCTGGTTCTTCCTTTTTTTTATAAATTATTTTGAGGGTTCTTTAGATGAGAACAGATTTGTCTGCCTCTCTCCCTGCTGCTCACTTCCCACCTGAAATCCTGGGCTGCTCTTTGCAGTTCCCAACACAAGGGCGAGCAAAATCCTGAGCAGAGCATTGGAACTTCAGGTGAGGAAAAGCAACAGCAGCAGATGGGCTTGTAAACAGCAGAGACCAGGCTCGGGCACAGGGGTCCTGGAGGAGCAGGAAGGAGTAGGAGGGTTGGTAAACAAGGAGCAATTTCCATTTTCTGTGCTGAAATGTGGGGATCTGGGGAGGGGAGGAACAGCACCTCTCCCGTTCTGGCACAGTCAGCTCTTCCCAGCAGAAGCTGCTCGTGTCAGAACTTGCTGCAAATTGGAGAAGATGGGAAAGTGGGGGATGTTTTCCAGCATCAGGGAATTTGTGGGTGATGAAAACAAGATTTCCAGCAGCCCTTTTGCACTAGGCTTGGTTTCTAAAGAGGTATCCTGCTGTTTTCCTGCCGTTCTTCCCTCCCCTTGAATTCCTTCTGGAGCTGCCAGTCAGTCAGAGTTGGGAGTAACTTCACTGACAGAAAATTCCCACAAGTTACCTGAAAGTTTGCAGCTGGACAGAGGAAAAAAAAAAACCAGAGCAAAATCCCCACTAGTGGAAGAAAAAAGCAGAATAAGGAGGCTCAGTTCCATAGTTTATTGAGCCCAGAGGGATTTCTACAAACCACATGGTATCAGGTGTAAAAGAAATGAGGAGTGATAACCAATGTGGAAAAATGGAGCAGCCCAACACTCCCACAGCCCAGTGAGACTCCAGAAATGCTGGAGAGGCTTAAACAGTCCTGTAATGTGAACCTGCTGGCCAAGAGCAGCCCCTTCACCTTGCTCCTGTCACATCATGGGTGTTCTTTCCTTGGACAGGGAGACTCAGTACATCCTGTGGAGTCCAAGAGTCGTGGAGAACAGAGACTGATGAAAGGTGGTTCCAGGCTGGGATTTTGAACAGGTTTGTGCCTGATGTAGGGTTGAAGGGTTGTTGTCTCTGTTTTTCTTGGGGATTGGGAGGGGAGAGCTTACTGAGACCCTGAGTCTTAATGCAAAGTGATTAGAACCTGGAACAGTTTCCAAACCAGACATTTAGGGACTGCTAAATGCACAAAGCAGCTTGGATACCTATCACCAGAGTTCCTCCAGCCCTGGATAAAGCCTCTGAAATGGGCAGTGCTTTAACAAAGTACATGTGTCTGGGGACTCAAAACACAAGGAAAAATTATGAGGAGGAAGAGATAACACTTTCTCCATTTCTTAGAGAGGGAGAAACTGCCAAAAAGTTATTAAGTTTATTCCCAGGACTGTGTCAGCTGGACAATGATGCAAGGTTAAGGCAATCCCCATGACCTGACACTTGCAGAACGAGTGGGCTTCCTGCATCCCGGCACGAGCAGTTCCAGGGAGATCTGTAATCCCCAGTAATATCCTTGGAGGTTAATTGGAGTCTGGAAATGAGTTTATTTGGTAGGTGGGCTAGAGGGGGTTTAATTATGTGTTTAGATCAGTGTTGCTTCAAGCATTAATTTTGCCTGGGAGAGGAAGGTGTAATGTCAGGAGTGGCATTTTCACACTGCTTAGAGTGGGAAACAACCAGGAGGACTGGGGAGCCTGTGGCCTGTCAGGGAGGAGGGGAACGAGCTCTGAGTTAAAGCATCTCTTGGGTTTGTTTTGGGCCAAAAATCCCTGGATTCTCTGTAAGGCCCAGGTCCCTGAGAATGGCACTCAGCAGTTTTTGGACAGTCAGGCTGTCAGAAGGAATCCCTCCAAAATACAGGTTGGATTTTTTTTTTGGGGGCTTTATTTCTCTTTCCTGCTTTGTGTCGTATTCCCCTCGCAGCTTTCCAGAGCAGAGTTACTCTTCCACTTGTTCCCTTTTGCCTCCTGCTGAGTCAATTCCTTTATTTTCCACCATTATTTGTACTGTAGTCACTCCCAGAATCTGGGAAATCATCCTCAGAAGTCTCCCCATCTCCTGAGCTTACTGCCAACTCTCCCACTAAAGCTTTGAGTCCTTTGTTGTAAAGAAGAATAAAAGGGCAGCAAAGTGCACCTCGACACCCATTCAGGTGCCATTACCCTGTAATTCTTTAAAAACTCCGTGTGCATTGACAGTCACTGGCAAGTGCTGGAGTGGGAAGCCTCTGGACTAAATTGGTGTTAGCACATGAAAGAGAACCAGTCCTGCATGGGGCGGAGGCTTCTGGGCTGGTTTGGTCACTGCCTTGCTCGGAGGGCTTGGGGAAATCATGCCCTGCCTGTGTCCCTGTCTGCAGTGCCCAGCCCCAGCTGTGCCCATCTGCAGTGCCCAGCTCCAGCTGTGCCCCGTCTGCAATGCCATCTCTAGCTGTGCCCAGCTCCAGCTGTGTCCCTGTCTGCAGTGCCCACTCCAGCTGTGTCCCTGTCTGCAGTACCCAGCCCCAGCTGTGCCCAGTCTGCAATGCCA
>VZRZ01006699.1:83712-101881 GCA_013398175.1 Climacteris rufus | reverse complement strand
GCCCCCTCCAGCTGGGCCCCTGTCTGCAGTGCCCAACCCCAGCTGTGCCCATCTGCAGTGCCCAGCTCCAGCTGTTCCCGTTTGGATGAGGAGCTCCTCAGGACACAGCTCATCCCTGCCCATGGAGCTGCTGGAGCCCGAGGCGAGCAGGGAGCACAGAAGGGAGGCCAGGGATGCCCAGAGAGCAGGGCAGGGTTCCCAGACACGCTGCCCCACCAGCAGGGCTGGGACCCCGGCTGCTGGAGCTGTGTCTGTTCCCAGGCCTTGGCTTCTCTCTGCCAGCCAGCAAAGCATTCACCACTTCAATTACAGCGCTGAGGTGAGCTGGCACCTGCCCAGGGCCATGGGAAACGCTGTGAGATCACTGAACTCATCTGCAGACTCAGGCAGAGCCTGACTGGATCCTCATCCTGCCTGGAGCTGTGCCACCTCCCTGCAGGTGAAAGGCTCCTGTGGCTCTGAGCCATCCCATCCCATCCCATCCCATCCAATCCCATCCCATCCCATCCCACCCTCAGCCCACTCTGCCCACTCCCAAGCCTGCTCCAATTTGCCAGCAGAGAAACCCCTTTTCTTCCCTCCTCGTGTGAGGAGCTGCATAAACATCCCTTGGCTTTCCCTCTTCTCTGCAGGCTTTTCCAGAGCCCCTTCCTCCCGTTGTGTGTTCGTTCCCTGCACTCCATCCCACCTTTTGCCTTCCTCCCTGCTTTGATACAGCATCTCTCTGGTCCTGCTTCACACTCCGAGCTGGGGTATTAGATGGATTCCCCAAAGAGTATAAATTGAATGGAGAGAAGTGGCTGGTTTCCCAGCAATGATTTATCTGATTAAAAAAATACTCCCCAAACTCCCCCTCCTCCGCTGGCCATCCGCCCCCTCCAAAAAGCACATTGGCACCGGGGCTGCTGTTTGAACTGTGCTATTCAAATTGCTGCAAGGGGGATTTAGATGGGAAAATAACTGCTAGAAGATGGTCCTCGGGGGATTTTCCCCGGAGCGTCTGCGCTGAAATTTGGAAGCTGGGTTGTTGTGTGGAGGAGGCAGAGAGTAAATAACTCAGAGTCAGGTCCCTGGCTGGTTTGTACCTTTGCCCCCAGCTGACAGACACCCAGCCCGGGTGCACACACTCCTGCTCACACACGTGGCTGCCCCTCACACACGCTCAGGAGCCCTGAGCAGAACTACAAAGCACAGCAAGCTGCTCCTGCTGTTCCCTCTCTCCTCTTTTTTTTGGTTTGTTTTTGTCTTACCTCAGGGCTGATTCCAAATAAAAGAAGGAATCTGCCTCACACAATGCCTGTCTCCTCGTTTGTTACTTGCGCGGGTTTCGTTCCTTCCAAACCAGCCTGTCCAAGGCTGGTCATATTCTTCCCTAACATTCCTGTTGCAATTGAGGGATGGAAAAGTCACCCTGAGACCCCTCTCAGGGGGAGCCCAGGCGGTGGGCTTGGCTGGTGCCTGTTCCTGTGTGGGTGACAGGCGGGGATTTGCAGGTATTTACATCCCAGAGAGCTCCCAGAGCGCTCGGATTTACAGCAGGGGCTCCTTGGTGATGTCAAGGGCAGCCCTGCTACCGACATCTCAAGTGTCTGCAAACCATTCCGTGGGGCTGGCGTGGTCCCAGCTCCCAGGGCTGCTGCCTGCTGGATGTTCTCTGCTCACAGCTGCTCTCTGGGCCACTGGGTGAAACTGGAACGGGCCTGGCCCGAGCTTTTCAGCCTCAGAGCACCCTCAAGCCCGTGGCCAGAGCTCAGGTTTCCTGCTTTTGACAGGAGGGCTGCTCGGATGAAACCTCTCTCTGCTCCTTCTGCAGGATTTACACTGCCACAAGTCCTCATTTTTTCCAGATGTTTTACCTAATAAATCAAGGAGTCTCATCAGAGGATTGGGATCCAAAAGCTGTTACCATGACTTCAAAGGCACAGGCTGGAGTGGAAAGAAGCAGAGCAGACATTTTATACCACTCACTGATCATGAAAATACACTCTGCTCCCAGCATTTTTTCCTGTGGATACCAGAACTCCAGCCATGATTAAATAAAATGGTGCTGTGCTCTTTCAGCCAACCTTTGCTGAAAAGAATGGAGCTGCAGGAGCCTCGGGCTGCAGGGCTGGCAGGAACGAGGATGGGGCTGGTCCTGAGAGGAGCTGAGCTCTGCCAGGCCTGTCCAAAACCCAGGACTGTTCACTCAGGGCTGAACTCGCTCCATCTTTGCAGATCAATACTGCATGTTCTCTGCCAGTGCTGGTTTAAGCAATTCCCACATAAAGGATTCAGGCATTCATCTTCTTCAGATGTTGGGAGAGAAAAAGATAAAAAGAGTTACATGGCTGCAAAATGTGATTGTGACTATTCAGACCAGTTTGTTCCTTGATCAAGAATGTAACTTTTTTTTTTTAATGTACTGAAGCCTTTCTTTTTACAGTGTCTACATGGTGTCATTTTCTGTACTGCTCCATTTCTAAAGATAGCTGTGTTTGGAGAAGCTGCTACGTGTTTCTATCACTCCATAGCACAGGGAGCTGCAGGAGAAGGGAATGAAGACAAGCACCTCAAGAAAGAAGGCTGTTCCTGTGGTGGGTGAGCAGCAGGCCCACAGGGTTGGCTTTTGGTTCCCTGCTTTGCCAGAATCCTGGCCTGGCATTTGAGATGCCCAAGCTCCTCACCCTCCTCCTTGTCTTCCCTTGGATCCTGTTGGATTTGGGATCACAGAATGGTTTGGGTGGGAAGGGACCTTAAAGTTCATCTCATTCCACCCCCTGCCATGGGCAGGGACACCTTCCACTATCCCAGGTTGCTCCAAGCCCTGTCCAACCTTGGACACTTCCAGGGATGGGGCAGCACAGCTTTGTCTCACCTCCCCTCTCATTGTTGCAGGATGAGGGGATGGTGCCAGGCAGGAACAGGCAGAGGGTGGCCTGGTTGTGGGGAGCCCCCTCAGCGTGGACTGAGGTGCCCAGTCGAGTGTGGGGTTTCAGATGTTTTGGGCTGTCTCCTGCAGCGCAGCCATGGAGAGGGGAGGCTCTCCCAACCTCCTGGGGGTACCTGCAGCAGCTGATGTGATCAGAGACTTTCACTTGTGCTGCCTCAGGATTCTGGGATGTAAATAAGTTATCACTTAATGGAAGTGGGGTGTAGCACTTGGAGTGCTGTGAAAATCCTGTGCACCCCCAGTAAGCACTGTAGTTATATTAAACACATTTGGGACATAAATTCACTCCAGTAGACTGTATTTTGTATTTTAGGTGTCCCAGGCAGTGGGGAGCAGGAGGACATTTGGTCCTGCACCATGTTTAACCAGATCTGAACCCCGTGGTTGCCCAAGGGTGGATGTTTTGGAGGAGGAGATGTCCCACTGCAGCCAGGTGGAAGGGAGAGCCAGGTATGGATCTCCTGTGTTCTAATGGTATGATCAGACTGCAAAATAACCTCATCTAAATATTAATATTCAAATAACAGTCACCACAAATCCATTTACTCCTGCCACAGACTTCAGAAAAATTGCTGCTTGCCTTCCCTCCCCCACAACACCGAATCCCAGCAGCCCAGACTGTCGTGACTGCCTGGGATTGGTGACATCTCCAGTGAAACATGTTGGAGCATCAAAACAGAGTGGGAGCAGCACAGCCTGGCTCTGGGAGCCAGAAATAGGTACTATAATTTCTGAGCTGAAGCCTCCCTTCTCCTTCTCCTTCCCCACCCAGCCCTGCCTCTCTGGCACGTGCAGCACATAATCGTGGTGTTCCCACCAGACCAAAGGAAAACCACACTCCTAAAGCAAGCAGGGCCTTAAGTAGTGGCCATGCTTTGGAGGCAGAGAATGTTATGACATGGATCCTAAATTAGGGAGCATCAATGGTGATGGTTTGCAGATTTTCTGTGGGGAATGGGTGTAGAGAGGAGCATGGCTCGTCTGCTGCAGTGCCAGGTGGAAAAGCATCCAAAAAATACACCAAAAAATGGGAGCTCGAATTCCCTTCACTGGACAGCTGCTCAAATCCTTGTAATTGAATGAGTGAGTGATGAATGTAGCACGTTGGATTTCTCTCTGGAGTCTTTCTCTCCTTTATTCTGTCACTCTGTGAATCTCAGTCATGCTTTCACCTGTTTTTTTAAGTCTGCCCATTGGAGTATTTGCTTCTGCCAAACCCCCAAAGCTCCATTTCATTTAACAAAAAAGAGGTTATTTGGGAAGGGTGAAGTTTGATTCACAGAGATAACCCTGTTTGAAGGTGTCTGCTCCTTTGGCAGTGACTGACTGCGAGGAGTTCCATTTCAGGATGTCTGTTCTGCTGCTCGAGGCCACCCAGAGGAGGAGGGATTGTGCGAGGCTGTGTAAATCAGGGGCTGTTACAGGGATGTCAAACACATCTTCTGCACCACGGGGTTCATGCTGAGCAGGTGAGGAGTCACAGCAAGTCAGAACCAAGGAAGAAAAGCCACAAAGCTCCTGTGTCTGGTTCTGGATGCTTCCCAAAAGTGCAGTGTCTGCACGCTGCTGTTGTGTCCTGGGAAAAGCGCAGGCTGTTCCACTGATCCATATCACATTTTCAAAGTGCTCCATAAGTGGATGAGTAGGTTTGGTGGGAACATCTTGGGTTCTCAATTTCTCCCATCAGGAAGGATCTAAATGAAGCTGTGTGAGCACATCTCCAGCCCAGGTTTCTTTCCCATGTCAGCCCACTGGACTCGTGCTCGCCTAAGGCAGTGGTGAGCAGGCCACTGGACACACAGCAAGGGAAAGGGACCTGTTGGATTAAACTTCCACTGGAGTGGGGGAAGAAAGCTCCCAATCTGTGTTCATACAAACAGGAGTTTCCTCCTTTTCCAGCAGCAGTTCAATCCCAAGGCTCTGACTCCAGTGTGTTCCTGAGGGCTGGAGTAAGAAGTGATTTGGAATCTTGGTGTGCAGCCTTTGGAGAAGGAGTCAATGCTCATGCTTTCCCCATTCCTCAATCCCATGAGCATCCTGTGTCTCCAGAGGTTCCAGCTGACTCTTTCCATCCCCTGCTCATGTCTCAGACTCAAGGCTGTGTTGTGGACCAGGAGGTTTGTGGACACAGAGCACGGGGGGGCATCACAGGGGGACAGTTCTCTCTCCCAGGATGATTGTGTGATCTTTGCAGCTTCCCAAACACCTGCTAGGCCAGGAGAGAAGCTGAGCTCAAACCAAAACCAAGCTGTTGGAGCTTTGAAATGGGCCACAAGGCTCCCTTTGCACAGAGGAACTGTACAGAAGGTTTCAGGGATTGGGGGTAGGTTGTGAGGCAGGATGGTGGATGACCACGAGTCCGTTGGACAGGCAGTGCTCACGTGCCTGTGCATGTCCCTGCGAGCACATTCCACCGTGGTTTCTGCACTAGTTTTTGTTATTTCTCAATATGCCCACTAATATTTCATGTATTTATCTTGGTTGTGGGTAATTTCAGCAGTGAAAGTGCTGACTCTGAAGTCCTTCTAGGACATTGGCTCGGGACAACCCAACAGTTTTGCGTGGGCCTGCAAAAAATGTCCTGCCCACTGCTCTCCAATCCCAAGAGCATTCCTGGTTTCTCTGGTAATATCCTTATGCACAGCACTGATAGAAAGACATCTGTGGAGATGAATAAGTTGACAATTCCAAATATTTTTTTTTCCTAGGACTTCTGTGTCACTAGAATGATAGGACAGGAAAGACTGAGGTGCAGCTGGATAACTCCAGATCCCAGCCAGTGGGGTTTGTGTCTCCCTTCCAAATCAGGTCAAACAGAACCTGCTCCTCCTCCTCAGCCAGGGGGCTGTGTGAGGAAGTGGGGGCTGGGAGAAAGGGGAATGTTGGCTCTGGAAGGTTTTAATGATCTTTAGCTTCCATAGAAAGGCACCTCCTGGAGCCACGAGAGCTCCTTGATCAAGGAGCAGCACATGGAGCTGAGTGGGGCCAGGGTCAGCTACAGCCCTCACGCCCAGGATTCACCTGTTACATCTCTCTGGATCCCAGGGCTGGATGGGATATTGGGAAGAGATTCCCTGGGAGGGTGGGGAGGCCCTGGCACAGGGTGCCCAGAGAAGCTGTGGCTGCCCCATCCCTGGAAGTGCCCAAGGCCAGGCTGGACAGGGCTTGGAGCAGCCTGGGATAGGGGAAGGTGTCCCTGCCCATGGCAGGGGTGGGACTGGATGAGCTGTAATGTCCCTTCCAACCCAAACCAGCCTGGGATTCTGTGATTCTGTGAATCCCCTCAGTGCCCTCAGGCTGACCCTGTTATTTGATGTTCTCTTTCACCTTATTTTAGTTACAAAATAGAAGGTTTTTGTGCTGTACCTTCCACACTGGCTCTTGAAGAGGATCAGCAGTTTAACAGTGACACTGGGAAACACCTTGGAAGTATTGCTGCTTTCCACTGGAAAAGCAAGGGAGATCTAAGGCTGCATCCAAGCAGAGTCTAAAGCAAAATTCATACAAAATTTAGGCACCTCAGTCCAAGTCATGATCCTGAAAAACCTGCTCTTGGCTTTCTGTGCTGCAGGAGCTGCCTGTGCAAGGCAGGCTCTTAATCTTCAGTGTTTAACTTCTTCTGCCTTCTCAAGACAGACATTTCCTGCTGACAAGACTGCCTGGTATTCCTCCCAAAAACACTTGGATCAAAATGACCTAGGTCTGGTGGAGGAGGGCAGTAGCTGCTTCTGCTGGCCAGTCCAGTCCTCAGAGCAAGTTGATGTTCTGGAAAAGGTCAAATGACCCCAAGAACCTTTCCCAGGAAGCACCCCATGTTCAAGGCCAGCCTTGGAACTCCTCCTAAAGCTCCTCTGAGGGCCCTTACGTTGCACCTTTTGGGAACAAGGAGGATTTCCAGGACTTTTCAAC
The DNA here is from genome assembly GCA_013398175.1 of Climacteris rufus. Classification (NCBI taxonomy): domain Eukaryota; kingdom Metazoa; phylum Chordata; class Aves; order Passeriformes; family Climacteridae; genus Climacteris; species Climacteris rufus. The sequence continues at coordinate 95,040 of VZRZ01006699.1, read as the reverse complement.
ATCTCCTGCCCAGGGATTTTGTGTGTAATGAGTAACATCATCACCTCACTGGAGCTCGGGGCAGGAGAGGGTTTCAAACTGCACTGCAAGCAGGGCAGGTGACACGAATGGAGCTGAGCAATTTGGAGCTAACCAGTCAGAATTATTAGGGAATTCATTTCCCAGAGCAGTAAGGATAGAGAGGTGTCACTTCAGGATGCTCCTAAGAGGACATGGGAGAGCAAAACTACACCCAGCTAAGAGTGTAAGTGAAGGCTAAACTATCTCTAATTGCAGCCAGACAAAGCACTCGAGTAGGCAGCCTGCAAGTGCTTGACAAAAAGTGGAAAGCAAAAGCTTTTTGTCCAAGCATTAATCTTGATGCCTCACTGGGGTCAGCTGGGAGTGCAAGGAGAGAATTCAGCACAGTCAGCACGGGTCTGTAAAGATCTGTGTCCAGCTTTGCATTTCATTCTGTTTATCTGGGCTATTAATTAGCTCCTTTCAGTTTCCCTGGAAGATCTGTGTGTTAGGGCTCCTGAACACTCATAAAGATCTGTCATTGATTGCTTGGGCAGCTCAATTGGGTCGACACCTCACTACTCAGAGGTATCCTAACTTGGCATCCTTTTCTGCTGGGGCAGGAATACCAGGGATGACTTCAATCTTCTTGGAATCTGCTTGTACACGTTGCTTTCCTAATCTGCTGCCTAGGTATGGCATTTCCATTACAAAGGAGTTGTGTGTTGAGCTCTGCTGGTCTGGGTCTTTCAATAGCTGATCAGAGCTTCTGGTCATGTGCTTGTGCTCTTTTCCCTCAGAACAAAACATTATCTACACAGATCCTGGGCTATCAAAGGCCCTGGAACAGTTCAAGTGCCAAACACAACCCCCCTGGCAGCCTGAGAAATGATGTGTCCCAGTGGGGCTGTTCAATATGCACAAACGTATGGTCTGTTTTCCAACGTGCCTGTCAGAGCCCTGCTGCTGCCTCCAGCAGAGAGAAATATTTGTCATAGGCCATTTCCCCCCAAACTTTACTGCTTGCAGGAAGTAGAAAATGTTCTTTTCCAACGTATTTATTTGTGTTTGACTGTAATCACAAAGGGTTGTGTTTTTCCCCTTTCTCTGCTGACCCACGAGTGTCCACTGCTGGCAGTTCTGTCATTTCCTCTTCTCTCTCACAGAGCTGGGAGCCTTTCCTCCCCTTCCTCTGGTGTCAGCTGGACTCCAGGTAAAAATTCCATATAGGAGATATAGCTTCCAGGTGGGTGTGCTCCACTCAGCTTTACTCAGCACCCCATGCTTCCCTGTTTTTTTTAAAATCCCCATTCTCTTGTTCAGGTACCTGGGGAAGGTGTTTTGAGGTGAACAAGGAGACTTGTTCCAACAGACTCTATATGCTGCTTCCAACAGACTCTTTCCAACAGACTCTGTATGCTGCTAATTTTCCAGAGNGAAGGTGTTTTGAGGTGAACAAGGCTTTCCAACACAACTCTATATGCTGCTAATTTTCCAGACCATCTCTTTTGCTACCTGTGTTTCCCCATACATTGAACAAGGGACCCCTTTGGGAGGGAAAATCCCCATGGAGGGAGCTGACTTAGGGCAGTTCACTGCTCAAATCCAAAAATCTGCTTGTAGCTTCTTTGGGGGGGGGGGGGTAATGAAGTTCCTATCAGTGCATAAGTGAGTGTACAACTTTAATTAATTAATATCCTTTTATCTTTGTGGTTTGTACCCTCCTGCTGCAGTGTTACCCCACCTTTCTCAGGCCCAGGAACACTGAGCAGGGATTTTGTCCATGCTGCCAGCTGGGTTGGCATTCCCACATTCTTGACCATGGAATCCCAGGCTGGTTTGGGCTGGAAGGGACATTAAAGCTCATCCAGTGCCACCCCTGCCATGGGCAGGGACACCTTCCCCTATCCCAGGTTGCTCCAAGCCCCATCCAACCTGGCCTTGGACACTTCCAGGGATGGGGCAGCCACAGCTGCTCTGGGCACCCTGTGCCAGGGCCTCCTCACCCTCCCAGAGAACAATTCCTTCCCAATATCCCACCCAACCCTGCCCTTCTTCAGGTGCCCATTTGAGGTGAAGGGCAAGGTTTCTGACCTTTGTCACTTCTAACAGGACAGGCACAATTCACCTGCCTGATTCAAGGTTAATAAAACCTTCCATGTGTCAGAGCCACCTGCAGCCAGGAACAAGACCAACTTCACCTTCCTGGTGTGGAAATTGCTCACAGGACATAACTGCCTTTGTCTGGGTTCCCTCTGCTCCCTTCCCACAGCAGGAGCCTGTGCACAGTGGCTGGAGGCACCACACCCCAGGCATTTGCCTGAAATTGGATGCAGAACTTTTAGGAAAAAAAAAGGATAATAAAAGAACAGGAATGTTTTTGAGGTTTTTCTCCCTGATGTCTTTCACTGGTACATTTTTACAGCTTTCTTTTTAAGCTGAGCATAATCCATGAGCTCTGCTCTTTAGTAGGTACACACATTAACAGCAGTAGTAGCAGCAAATATCAAAGCTGTCAGTCACACTACTCCTTGTGTTCCCCTGTGCTGCCTTCTCCAAAGGATTTCTTCCCAGGATGTGCTGGACACCACAATGACCCCCCAGAAGGAGCAGCTGATTGCTGGAGGTCAGCAGGAAACCTCTAGACTCCTGTCTGAAAGGACAAACCCAACAGATTGTGGAGAGAGCACCAGCCTGAAAGAGGGGTCAGAGGCACATTGCAGCCCTTTGGGACCAGGAAAGGAGGAATTTGTGAGGAAGCTTTTCTCCCTCTGTCAAATCTGTGTTATTTGTTACCTGCCCCAGAGGGCTCGTGGCCCAAAAATGCCATTGCTTTGCTTCATGGAATCCACAGGATACAGACATAAACCTCCATTTCTTCTCAGCCCTCATCAAAGGCTTTTGGACATGGAAGGAGAGTCTTTTTGAGAAACTGATTTTTGTTGAATAGCTACACTTCTGTGCTTTCAGAAATGAAGGGCCCTTCTGATAACAACTTCTGATAGCCTGAACATCTTTCTCTACCAATTCCCCATTTTTAGCAATGGAAATTTGTTCCAAGCATCTAAATTCTCTCCAGTTTTTGGTAGTGATGCTTTTTAGCTGAATTCCTTTGGGAATGTGAAGGCATCTGCTGGTTAACAAAATGTCCATTGCCTGTACAGCATAAGAGCATTTTCCTCCCAGATTCCCCTGCCAGCACGTACCTTCCACTGTGGGAGGAGGAGGAAATGCATTTCAACTTTTGGTCCTTTCAGGAGCATCCCTCAAAAAATGTGTGTTAGTGGAGAGGGAAGCAACAGCCTGGGCAACATTTACCTGGTCACAAGGAGGTGGATCAGCACCTTCACCTCTTCCTGGGGCAGTGATGTGCCAACCTCACCGATCCCTGTTGGTCTCAGCTCGCAGCCTTTGGTTTCCTGCTGCTCCCTCTGCTCCATTCAGTGTCTCTGAAGGCCTTTGTGTCTCACATGGGCACAGAGTCACATTCTGACCTCTCTGAGACACTTTTCCTGTTTGTTAGAATGGATAACTTCTGGTGCAGTTGCAGGAAAACTGGGCAGTGGATCAGGCCCATCAGGTTCTTTAGGGAGGAGAAGCAGAGCATGGTAAGGATGGCATTTCTTAGGGAACTGCTCCTCAGGCATGTTTGTTGTTTCAATTAGTCTGACTTAGGGCTTCAGCCAGGGCCTGCAGCCTGTAGCACTCGTGTAATTTGATTTTAAAGCTGCCCTTCAGGTACTGAGGGAATAACAGCAGTGGTAAAATCCCCCGTGCCGAGTGCCCAGAGCTCTCAGGGACATCCGAGGGCTCCCAGCTCCACATCCCATTGGAGCCCCTGGTTCACCCTCCTGGCTTTGATCACCAGGCCCCTGGGGTGAGCATGGAAAGGTGGGACAATGGTGATGGGTTTGCAGAACTGTTGCCCTGAGGGGCTGTTTAAACAACACCAAAAGTGAAATGAATGGCTGTGAGAAGTGCTGGATTGGAGCTCGAGGAGTCAGACTCTTCACCTGCCTGAAAGCTGCCCAGGTGTTCTCTGCCAGAGCTCTCAGTGCAGCACCATTCCTTGGCACAAAGGGTGTTTCTTCACTTTTTAAACTGCCCTTGTGTCCCCACAGTGCTCAATCCTGCAGCTGAGAAAGAGTCAGACTGTGCTGATGGGGGTGAGAGGTTGGACTGGTAACACTAGGGAGGAATGGTGGCTAATTTGCCCTGGTTTTGGAGATGCTTAAAATTTTCAAGAAGTTAGAAATGATTTAAAAATAAAATTTATGCAGAACAAGTCAATGTGTAGCTCTGCTTTCAAACCAGGCACTGCTGGGACCAGAAGGTTGTTCCTCTCCTTAGCAAATCAGGGCTGTACCCCTGTTGTTGTTCTCTGGGAAGAGACCTCTGTGCTCTCCTCTGACAGCTCCATCACCAAGGTCTGGTCCAGACTTTTGCAGCATTCCCAGGTGCTGCAGCACAACCTTTCCTGGCAGGGAAGCACCACAACCATTGTGCACAGACCCTGTGGCAAAAGAAGTCCCCCAGGACTCCTGGCATCCTTCAGTGACACCTCATGAATTTGGAGAGTGGAAGTCCTTTGTAAACAAGGTCTTGTTCTGAAAAGTTTAATTTTACAACTGTTCTAGCTTGTCCCTTTTTCAGACAACATGGTAAAAATGAAGAAGATCAATATTTCCTCCATGAAAAATCCATCATGTTTATAGGAAATTCCTTCACAGCATTTGAGAGGGTGATGAGGTTTGGATGAGCATCCCAGTTGGAGCAAGCAGAGCCAAAGCTCTGACTTTAAAGGGCTGTCTGAGAGTGCATGAACAGGATCATTGCAGCAAACAGGGCTCTGTCCCTGTCCCAACCTATTGTCCAATGACTTTTTTCTTTCCTGTTTCTGCAGCTCTTCATCCCTGTCTTCACCACATCATAGCAATGACTGGGTTTGAACTGTCAAATTAGTGGTCTAAGGTAACTTTGCTCATATTTGCTCTGCTGTCACAGGGCTCTAATACTGCTCTGTGCCTCTAGTTCCTGCCATTTGAAGCAGAGGGACATTGCAGCCACTACTTTCAAACAAAGGCTCCTGGAATCATTGTTTCTGTATATTGAAACACCTAAAATCATAGTCTGAGATACAAACCAAGAGTGAAGGATACTTGTGGGTAGGTGTGGACACAGCAGTCAAATCTGTTTGGTCTCAAGTTTTATGTATGGACTTGCTCATCCAACTCAGGCTGATCTGTTTGTATCTCACACAGGTAATGTGGCTTTTTCTTTCCATTTCCAGGAGTCCCCCAACACATCTGATTGCAGCCATACGACCCAGCAGCTCAGCTGGCCCTTTCAGGTGACACACAGAGGGGCAGTGCTGTGCTGCTGCTGGTACCTGCCATGGCCAGGGGTGAGGTTTGTAAGGTGTGCCAGGATCCTCACAGGCATCCTCTGCTCTTGGTCTAAGGCTGTTTCTTTGATTTCCCAAGCCCAGAGGCAAATGACTGTTTCTATGTGCTGAGCATCAATTCTTTTCCTTTTGTTTTTATCCTTTCTCCTCTCCATGGTTTCCCTCTCGCTTTGAATTCTCTCAGACCGCTGCAGTCTCACTTCCCCCGGCACAGGAGAAAACGTGACGGTGTTTACAGAGCACCGAAGCCCTGGGACTCAGGAGATGTGAAGTGTGGACCTGCTGCTCTACCTTTGGTGACTCCCAACACCTCTCTGTGGTTCTGCCTTCCTTCTGACTTCTTGCCAGGATAATCCGGACTGAAACCCCTCTGCGCTTTTCCTCCGCGATCCAACAGTGTCTGACACAACAGGACCCGACCTCAGGTAAGACCTTTAGGCACTCCCATTACATGAATGAGAACAAGATTGTTGGTGTCAGTAATTAACATTCTTGTGGGATTGTTGGAAATGCTTTGGGATAAACACCACCTGGAATCCTTGCCTGGCTTATGTGGTTTTTAAGCTGCAGAGGAGAGCGATCCTGTTCGCACGAGAGGGCATGGACCATCTGTCTGCTCTCTCCCTGCATGTGCAGGAAGTCTCTCAGTCCAAAGATGAGTTGCAGTGGCTCAGGGAGAAGTGGGACACAGGAAAAGTGAGGGCGTGGCCAGTGAGGAAGAAGGATGGAGACTCAGTGGTCAGCGTGTCCCCAGTGATGACCTCATCTGAGAACAGACACTAATGACAACCACCAGAACAGGAAAGCAGTCACTGATAACGCTGGGAATGCCTGTGGCACAATGTCATCCCATGACAAGCTTCCAGAGATGAAATCTCACTCTGCTGACAGGGATGGCAAAAATCCTGTTGACTGCAATAACCTCAGGCTTTCCCCATGGGGGTTACCCGCATTTCTCTCCTGGATGCCCAGAGAGCCATATCCCACATCATTATGCACATCCTGATAACAAATAAATTACCCTTTCCTTTAAATTGTGGATTAGATTCCAATAAACCCTGCATTTTTGATTCGAGGTTCGCTCCATCTGCCTCTGAGATCCCTAAATAAACAAACGTTGGATTAGACCTCAGCAGCTCCCTCACTCAGCAGCTGAAGCCTTTAAAAGCATTTTACACCAAGTGCCCTGCTCGTGTTTCAGACTCCGGTAACCTCAGACTCAAAGAGCTCCCCCTTCCTCTCCAACATCCCAGGGAGCTCCCCTCAGTGATTGGAAGGTCTGCCTCCATGTCTGACCCCCCCTGGCTCCAGCGAGGAGCTGGAATTGCTGTTGACATCAGGAATGACATAAGTGTGTGCTGGGGTTGGAGGGTTTCTGGCACATGACCTGCTAACCCAGAATTTGCTCAGCAAAGTCCGGAGGGTGACTTTTAACCTCAAAGCAGTTTGCAAAACCACATCTGTGACCAATAAACGTGAAATATAAATGAAGGAAAAAGAAATCTAGCCCCTAGTGAAGGATGAAAGACAGCACACCTCGCTGGGCATGGTGCTGGAATGGGGATCTGGGCGGGAATAATCGGACAGGTCATCGTTGCCAGAAGTTGTCGTGGATGGAGCCGATGCTTCCCACAAGGGAGGCAGCACAGCAGGTTAAACCGAAGGTATCTCATAGCTCTAACTCTTCAACTTAATGAGCCACATCTTTATTTGTGCTGCAGCCCCTTCTCATCCCAAACTGCCTTAACCAGCTGCCAGAGGATGCCCGGTAAGGGAAAATTCCGCGGCTGACAATAAATTGGTGTAACAATTCAGTGTCACCTCACATCCTGCTAAGAAATAGAGAAATCACCAGGAGAAAAACAGGCACGACCAGAGCGGCGCTGAACAGTGGAATCCTAATTCCATCACCCTCCTTGTGGGCAACAGATAACCCAGTGCAATTTCCAGCCGCTCTGAAGCGGCTCCAAGTCTCAGCAGGAGTCGGGGAAGCTCAGCACAGCCTCGGGACTGAGGAGTCGGAGAGATCAGGGCAGTTGTTGTTCCATAACCTTGCCTCTGCACCAAAACCAGGGGGCTGGCTCCGAACGGGAAGCGCTCCAAGCAAAACACAAAATTGTAATCACTCAAATGAATGTCCTCCTCTGGGTTCCTCTCTGGAGAATAGGCTGTGTCTGGTGATCATGCACAGATTCCCAAAGAAGGTAAATTTTAGATTGAAATCCATATGTCAGTGCTTGAATGACAGCGTTAAATCTTGGCTGTAAGGCTGAGATATCTCCAAGAAGAGAAAAACACTTTTTCCACTTAAGTGACTGAGGTAGAGGAGGTAAATATATTGTCTCCCACTATTAAAGGGTGAGGAAATCATTTATACACGTGTATTACACCTTTGCACCTAACAGTGGTGGTTTTTATTCAATTCAAGAGTCTAAAAGTTTAGAAATACCAACATGAAGGTGGCCTGTGTGACTGTAATTTGTCCCTTCTGTGCATTTGCATTATGATACAGTATTTAATTGTAATTAGATCCCACGCTGCTCCTTTGACAGGTTCCCGGCCTCACTCATTGAACAGAATAGGCTGTGCTCACTAAGTAATAATTTTATTTTCTCCTCGCTGTTCACTATGTGGCCCCTGCTTTATTTACAGCAGACTATTCAAATATTGTTCTGAAGACAGATTTATTCATTTCCTTCTGAGCTTTTCCATGGGACTCATCACTATGGTATCCAAGTACTTCACAAACACTAATTCATTTTCTCAACACTGGAGCGAGAACTGGTGTTGCCCTTATTTTACAGGCAAGGAACTCGTGGGTACAGACAGAATAGTAAAAAATATCTTTTCATTTCAGAGATCCAATTAGAAATACTCAATGGCCTGATTTTGTCAGAAAATAGAACATGGCCAAACATCTAATTGAGTCAGAAGTTGCATAAATTGTCAGTTATTGCAGATTTATCTGCAAGTGCTCTTCACTTCTGTGAGTCAGGCTTCAAAATGTCAGTGCAGGCACCTGGGCAGCACCAAGTGCACAAGTAGTGCAGCGCTGGGCAGCCTCTCTTTAGGGACTGTGCTTGGCATCCCACAGAGTCCTGAGGGTAAAAATCCTTTCTGGGAGCAGCAGTGACCTGCCCCTCCCACAGTGCTGTGCTTGCTCAGCCCACAGACCCTCACAAGGTGCATAAAGTACCTGCATCTGATTTTTCAGTTGTGAGGTGGAAGTTGTTGAGGAACGTGTTCCCTGACCTTGTTCAGTGTCTGGCTTATCCTTCTGCACTGGCTGTCTTTATCCCAGTGTTTGGTAACTGGGGAGTGTTACTGTGCAGCCTGAGTACTGTTGGTTTATTGAATATGTATTTCTTTCCCATTTGGAGATAACCCCAGCAACATAATGTTGTGTTGACATCAGTGCAGGCATCAGCAACGTGGCCATGTCCCTGTATGAGGGATCACCTGGTTGGCACATGCTCCAGCACTCCAAGGGGACGAGGGACATTCTCAGTGTATTTCAGGTACCTGCTGCTGACCATCTTCCAGGTGGTCTTCATTCCCATTCCTAAAGCCTCACCTTTCTGCTCTGTCTGCTCCCTCAGTCTCTGTCATTCCCATTCCTACAGCACCTCTAGTGAATTCCCTCTCCCCATAGGCCCTGCTGCATCCCACATCCAGCCTTGGGGTCTCCTCTCTCACCCCGCTCCAGCTCTTCCATCTGATCCTTTTTGCCCAGCAAGTTCTCCCTCAGCCCTTACCCAGACTCTAGGGACAGCTCCCAGTCCTCCTGGGCTGCATATCCTCCTCCTGGCAGCCTTCTCCCATTCCCACTCTGGTTAAGTCTTCTCCCAACAGCCTGGCTTCCAGACTCTGCCTGATGAGCTTTGCTTTATCCCTCCCTCTGGGCAGACCTGTTTTTCCTTCTGGCTCCTCATTCCCTTCCACCACCCTGGAGAACCTGTCCCTCTCCAGCCCCTGTGTGCCTGCCAACTCACCTGTCCCAGATCCAGTTCCTGTCCCCACCACGTGTTATTCCAGGAGCTTCCTGCTCTGTGTTTCCCAGGAGGACTGGAAGGGCAGGTTCCCTGCTTGCCCTTCCTCCCTGCAGACTTGGCATGGTCCAGAGCAGCCAGGAACTGGCAGGTCCAGCTCCGATCCCACAGCCCTGGGCTGTGATGAGGACAGAGCTGCTGGTGCCGAGCACCAGGGGGACTTTCAGGAGGGTTTTCATCGTGGGGTTTGAGGGAACACCTCTGACAAAGTGACCGTTCTCACTTTCAGACTGGAAAATCCCTGACAGCGGGAACAAAAGGAGAAATGTTTATAATTTAACCCGAGGTATGAACTTCAGATGCTTCAATTTCAGCACAGTGGTTAGTCTAGCCCTATTAAATGCAACTGAGGGCAGGATTTTATGATGGGAATTGCTAACCAGCTTTAATAGGAGTTACACTACCAGTCCTGCCTTTTAATCACCGCTTCCATTTTAAGGATAAATTGCAGCTGGTTGCTGGTAATCCTCGTGGCATATCAGATAGCAGTGTAACTCGGCAAGGGTAAGCTGGAGAAACCCAAACATCCTTCTGAGGAGGTAATTATTCCATTGTGAAAGTGCCCCGGGATATTTTTAGTGGCCAAACCCCCTGTTTCCTGACAGAAACACAAAATAATGAAGCAAGTTTCCCAAGGAGAGACGCGTCAGCCACCTGTATTAGCGGGTGCTTTGCAGTCACGCCAGCGTTTAATTCGCTGTGCGCATCCCCTGCACGGCCAAATCCACACCTGCGTTTGGGGCACCGCGGGCTCTGCCAGCGTCTGCCTCGCAGGAAACCCTCTCCAGAAACAAATCTGCAAATCCCGCTGGATCAGGGATGATTTCACGGGAATCTAGAGCCGCCTGAAACGAGAGGGACACCCTCGCCACACGCACCGAGGTCATCAAGGGAAACTTTCCGTAAGGGGAGTCTCCCACCCGGCGTAAAAGCCTGTCTTTTTCGGGAACAAACCATTTAAAATTAGTTGTAAACCATTTTGCAACATGTTTTGTGGGGGATGTACCCGTGTTTCACATCTTGCAGTGCCCCAGGGGTCTGGGCTCTCTCCCGGTTACCTCCAGCCCTGGTCCCACGTAATTTATGTCCTGCAAGAGACGATTCAATTAGTCAATAATAAAATGAGCAAGGACAGCGTGTGCGTTGTAAAAATATAATTTAGTGGCTAACAAGCTGAGATGGAAAAATATCTAAGGGTACACTCCATATGATTAATGAAGGAGGAATGTATATTTATAGCTCTTATTGTGTCCTTTGTAAGGAGACTGGATCTGGCAGTAGGGCTGGAACCGGCTGGTAACGATGCGGCATTCCAATGATTTGGATTTGAATGGCAAATGCTGTATAAACTAATTACCCCCAGGAGGATGAAAATACATTTCATTTGCCTTTTCGGAGCATGTTTGGCCTTTTCTTCACGTTATTTATCTTCGAGAAGCGTGTTTACAGGGAGAGGCGACATCCCGAACGGAGCAGTGGAGTTACTCCTTAAGAAAACAAGTTTCCGCAAGTTATTTTCCTGCGTTCAGTTCGATTTCGGGTTTTTTGGCGGCTCTGGATTGCTGGTTCCCAGCACCACGGCACAGCAGGGCCCCGCTTCCCACACCCTCCGGCTCGCCACATAGCGGGGATACCCGGATTGGTGCCGAACCCGTTGGTTTTCCATGGTTTTTACGCGTGAAACACGCGCAGGTCCCTCACCCACGCTGGGGCTGGTGCTGGAGAGAGGAAAACGCGGATTTATTGCGTTAAAAGCCGGGAAGTTTAGGCAGCGAGCGCCTGAGGGGTCGGTGGGGTGGCGGGGAGAACGCGGCGCCCCTCAGGGGAGGGCGGCGGCCCCGCCCCCCCGCGCGCGCAGGCGCGGTGACGCGCGGG